>CM039463.1:32974388-33044388 GCA_022414725.1 Microglena sp. YARC
AGCTTCCAAATTCGCGAAGCCTTCCGAAGATTGAAGTCTTGCTTTGCATTTAAAATACACATCCCTACTATTGTATACGTTTGTGTACGTGGAGAGTATGAGTATAGGTTATGTCCTCTGACATCATCAATTGGGAAAGAACAGTAATAATTTTAATACCGACTCCTTGGTTATCGCCACGTTCCCTGGGCTACACGTATGTACTTCGAATTCAGTCACCATGTCTTTATTTTAAGATGCCCGTTCGTCAGTTTTTCCTGAGCCATATGCTTGATTAGTTGACCTTCGTAAAATCGACGTTCCTGTAGTCCGTCTAAGGAATTATCAGAGAAATCTTCCTATAACACCATCTATCTCTATATGCATCGTCTCGTTACGGCGTATAACTCTCGCTCCATTTAATCCGGCGCGCCTGGTTCCGCACCTGCTAAGCAGCCCTTTCCCTGCTTAACCACGGAGGTCTCCTGAGTCCACAGAATTCCCGCTCAGCCTATTCATTATCGGATCCGCTCAGGCGTCGCAAGTGTGGTCGGGCATAATCAGGCCCAAGAACGTGCGCCGTATCGTACTGTTAACGCATACGGAGGTTGTACTTCCCCACACGTACCGCTTCTTTATAAGCCAGAAATCTCAGACGCAGTCATTGTACTCACGCACCACTAATGTTCGTCTTCAGACACAAGAAGAAGGGCATTTTATTTCTCCGTATCGCTACTAGACACACCCACGACCTACTCTAGTGCTAAACACTAGAACCCCTCACTCTGCTACGGTCTGATCTATCTTGCCTTGATTATCCTAAGTCGATTGATTTTGCAATTTAGTAATCCATGATACCAACATTGTTTTGTTCTATCTTCTAGGAGTTACCATTAAACATTCCTACTGTAACTAGTAAGCTTAGTTCACCAACGAATTCTAAGGTCGATCGCGCGCCGCAGCATTAGGTATCACGACCGGACAGATTGTTAATAGACGTCTCAGCTGCGGCACTTTATGCGAGCCGGGACGTATGAAAGAAAACGACTACATGTACTACCGTTACCAAGATTTTATTCCGATGCGTGAGTTGAGGCCCCCGGTGTCCAGCCCGTTTGCTTGCAATGGGGCTAAACCAAGACAATAAAAAGCTGGTGTGTAACTCTCTCCTTAGCAGGTACTCCGAACTGCTGACCTACAGATAGCAGTCTTGGGCGCCTAGCTACCAACCCGTGTGCAAGGCTACCATTTAAGAGAATGGTTTCAGGCAGCCCTTTGTCTAGATCCCACGGACCTATGGGTACTAGTAGGGACCACATCATAGTCTAAGCCATCTGAGCACACACTTTCCGAGGTTGTGATCCATGATTCCATCTCATGTCGCGCACCTAGCTATTAACCGCCACATATATCGTGCTACCAGCATAATACGTCTTAATCGTCGGACGGGGGTCGGAGAACAGCTGCCGAAGACAGCGGGAAAAAGGGTCAAGGGACCCAAACAAACGAATTGGGGTAGCCATAGCCACAAGAGTTCAACGAATCCCTCTGGTATTCAGTCTCGATTCGCGAGTGTGGTATCGTGCATCAAACTGAGTCACCACTCCCTGGACTGAGTGATCGGTCGGTTATTTTACCCAAGCCACCTTCCGGTACCGCTTGCACGGCCTTAGCATTGCTTGTGCTGACTTGAATCAGTTGCGACAATCGTGCGCTCTCGGACGCATTTGCTAATCGCCCGTAGCCGTAATTTCCATTCATCTACTCAGAGATTCCTGTGACACTTAACACTCACTTTCACAGAACCAACCCTACTAAGGCCATTTTTCATTTCTCCATAATCAGTGTTCGCATATTCCTTTGGATAGAAAGCATTCTGACATGAATATGCATTCATATCGCTGAGCACTCTCTCCCGCCTGCCATATCAACCCAGCACCGTGCAGACTTGCCTCAGCGAAGGTTTTCCTCTATCTAGAATTCATATTATCTCAATAGATTCGCAAATGCGAGCTCGAAAAATGAGGAGCCTACGTTAGCATTCTGTGCTTTGCAATTTAATACCATACGGCTATCTATTGTATACGTTTAGTGTACTGGCGCATGTACCTGTTCCAGAACATAGTTATCGCACTCCTCTGACACATCGTCCCCACTTGGTATGAGTGAATATAGATTTATTACCGCACTCCGAGGGCTTATTCGCCACGCTTCCCTGGGCCTCACTGCTATGTACTTCGGAATTATTGCAGTCAATGTCTGTTATCTCACTTAGAGATCGAGCTCTGCCATTTTTTCCTGAGCCAAATCTTGCATTAAGTGACGTACTGACGTCTAAGGTTATCCGTAAGAATATCAGAGAAATCTATCTATAAACACCTTATCATATAGTCTCACTTGCTCTTCGTAACTCGGTAGAACTCAGCCTAAGGTACTACTATGTTCTACCTCATCCGCGCGCCTGGGTTCCTGCACCTGCTAGCAGGCCTCCCGCTAGCGCCAAGCGGGGTCTCCGGTCCACAGAAGTTCCCGCTCACCTATCAGGTTATCGGGATCGCTCACTTTCTTGTCGTCGCAGAAGTTGTTGGTTGGGATAATCGGCACCCAAGACTCGCGTATCGGGACCGTTAGGCAAGAGGTTGTACTTCCCCACGTACCGCTTCTTATTAGCCAGCAACTCAGCACGAGTCACTACTCACGCACCACTAATGTTCGTCTCGACACCAAGAAGAAGTCATTTCTATTCCTCGTATCGTCTAGACACACCCACATCCCTAACTTAGCTAAACACTGAACCCCTCACTCTGCTAGTCTGATCTATCTTGCCTTGATATCCTGTGATTTGACAATCTTAGTCATCCATGATACCAACATTGTTTGTTTGCTATCTCTGGTTGCCATTATAATATTCTCTATTAACTATTAAGGCTTAGTTCACAAAATCTTCGTCCTTTCGCGGCCCGCATGCATTTGTCACACAATGTATTATTAGACTCTCAGCTTGCATTTATGCGGCCGGCGACTGTATGAAAAAATACACATGTGTACCATTTATTCCGAGGCGTTGAGGTTGAGGTGTCCAGCCCGTTTGCTTGCAGTGGGGCTAACCACAAAAAAGGGTGTGTAACTCTCCCTAGCAGGTTCGAACGGCTGACCTACAGATTAACAGTCTGGCGCTCTACCAACTGAAGCTAAGGGAGACATTTAGGTTGGTTCGGAGCCTGGTCTAGATCCAGGGACCTATGGGTTATGGGCCCATCACGCTAGCCACTGCGCCACTCCGAAGTTGGATCCAGATATCCATCGAGGCGCGCCTAATCAGGCCACGTCATCGTGCCGCAATGACGTCGACGTCGGGGGCTCGGACCCGCTGCCAGAAGACAGCGGGGGGTCGCGCGGCCACCAATATAACGGCATTGTGTTGCTTCCACGAGGTTCAACGGACCCTTGTATCGTTGTGTTCATCAATCGTTCTTACTTTTACTCCCCTGGGATGTACGTGGTATATATCCAAGGCACTCTGGTCCGGTTCTGCAAGATGGCTGTGCTGACTTGAATTGCGCTAATTTAATCGTGCGGTTCTGACGCATCGTTCTATACAATTTCGAAGGTATTTCCATCCTTCAAAGGAATCAGGATTCATGACCAGCTTTCAGGCCGGAGTCTTCATCAACCAACTCAGGTCCAATTTTTCAGTTTCTCAATAATCATGTTTCTATCCTTTGAGTAGAAACGACATTCTGACATGAAATGCATTTCATATTCTGTAGCACTCTTCTCCCACCAGCCGCCATATCACAGCACCTGCAAATGCTTCCAGGGCGAGAGGTTCTCCTATCTGATTCAACATTCAAATTGCGAGCTCGAAGATGAAGTCTTGCTTTGCATTTAATACCATCCCTACTATTGTATACGTTTGTGTACGTGGATGTACCGGTATAGTTATGTCCTCTGACATCATCCAACTTGGATGAGTAATAGATTTAATACCGACTCCTTGGTTATCGCCACGTTCCCTGGGGCTCACTGTATGTACTTCGGAATTGCCAGTCAATGTCTGTTATTTTAGAGATGCCTTCGTCATTTTTCCTGAGCCAATCTTGATTAGTGACGTACTGACGTCTGGTTATCCGGAAGAATATCAGAGAAATCTTCTATAACACCTCTATCTCTATATGCATCTTCGTAACGGTATAACTCCGCTCTAGGTTTATCCGCGCGCCTGGGTTCCTGCACCTGCTAGCAGGCCCTTCCCGCTAGCGCCAGCGGGTCTCCGGTCCACAGAAGTTCCCGCTCACCTATCAGGTTATCGGGATCGCTCGGTCGTCGCAAGTTGTTGGTTGGGATAATCGGCACCAAGACTCGCGTATCGGGACCGTTAGGCAAGAGGTTGTACTTCCCCACGTACCGCTTCTTATTAGCCAGCAACTCAGCACGAGTCACTACTCACGCACCACTAATGGTTCGTCTCGACACCAAGAAGAAGTCATTTCTATTCCTCGTATCGTCTAGACGACACCCACATCCCTAACTTAGCTAAACACTGAACCCCTCACTCTGCTAGTCTGATCTATCTTGCCTTGATATCCTGTGATTTTGCAATCTTAGTAATCCATGATACCAACATTGTTTGTTGCTATCTCTGGTTGCCATTATAATATTCTCTATTAACTATTAAGGCTTAGTTCACAAAATCTTCGTCCTTTCGCGGCCCGCATGCATTTGTCACACAATGTATTATTAGACTCTCAGCTTGCATTTATGCGGCCGGCGACTGTATGAAAAAATACACATGTAGTACCATTTATTCCGAGGCGTGAGGTTGAGGTGTCCAGCCCGTTTTGCTTGCAGTGGGGCTAACCACAAAAAAAGGGTGTGTAACTCTCCCTAGCAGGTTCGAACTGCTGACCTACAGATTAACAGTCTGGCGCTCTACCAACTGAGCTAAGGGAGACATTTAGGTTGGTTTCGGAGCCTGGTCTAGATCCAGGGACCTATGGGTTATGGGCCCATCACGCTAGCCACTGCGCCACTCCGAAGTTGGATCCAGATATCCATGAGCGCGCCTAATCAGGCCACGTCATCGTGCCGCAATGACGTCGACGTCGGGGGCTCGAGACCCGCTGCCGGAAGACAGCGGGGGGGTCGCGCGGCCACCAATATAACGGCATTGTGTTGCTGCCACGAGGTTCAACGGACCCTTGTATCGTTGTGTTCATCAATCGTTCTTACTTTACTCCCCTGGGATGTACGTGGTATATATCCAAGGCACTCTGGTCCGGTTCTGCAAGATGGCTGTGCTGACTTGAATTGCGCTAATTTAATCGTGCGGTTCTGACGCATCGTTCTATACAATTTCGAAGGTATTTCCATCCTTCAAAGGAATCAGGATTCATGACCAGCTTCAGGCCGGAGTCTTCATCAACCAACTCAGGTCCAATTTTCAGTTTCTCAATAATCATGTTTCTATCCTTTGAGTAGAAACGACATTCTGACATGAAATGCATTTCATATTCTGTAGCACTCTTCTCCCACCAGCCGCCATATCACAGCACCTGCAAATGCTTCCAGGGCGAGAGGTTCTCCTATCTGATTCAACATTCAAATTGCGAGCTCGAAGATGAAGTCTTGCTTTGCATTTAATACCATCCCTACTATTGTATACGTTTGTGTACGTGGATGTACCGGTATAGTTATGTCCTCTGACATCATCCAACTTGGATGAGTAATAGATTTAATACCGACTCCTTGGTTATCGCCACGTTCCCTGGGGCTCACTGTATGTACTTCGGAATTGCCAGTCAATGTCTGTTATTTTAGAGATGCCTTCGTCATTTTTCCTGAGCCAATCTTGATTAGTGACGTACTGACGTCTGGTTATCCGGAAGAATATCAGAGAAATCTTCTATAACACCTTATCTCTATATGCATCTTCGTAACGGTATAACTCCGCTCTAGGTTTATCCGCGCGCCTGGGTTCCTGCACCTGCTAGCAGGCCCTTCCCGCTAGCGCCAGCGGGTCTCCGGTCCACAGAAGTTCCCGCTCACCTATCAGGTTATCGGGATCGCTCGGTCGTCGCAAGTTGTTGGTTGGGATAATCGGCACCAAGACTCGCGTATCGGGACCGTTAGGCAAGAGGTTGTACTTCCCCACGTACCGCTTCTTATTAGCCAGCAACTCAGCACGAGTCACTACTCACGCACCACTAATGGTTCGTCTCGACACCAAGAAGAAGTCATTTCTATTCCTCGTATCGTCTAGACGACACCCACATCCCTAACTTAGCTAAACACTGAACCCCTCACTCTGCTAGTCTGATCTATCTTGCCTTGATATCCTGTGATTTTGCAATCTTAGTAATCCATGATACCAACATTGTTTGTTGCTATCTCTGGTTGCCATTATAATATTCTCTATTAACTATTAAGGCTTAGTTCACAAAATCTTCGTCCTTTCGCGCCCGCATGCATTTGTCACACAATGTATTATTAGACTCTCAGCTTGCATTTATGCGGCCGGCGACTGTATGAAAAAATACACATGTAGTACCATTTATTCCGAGGCGTGAGGTTGAGGTGTCCAGCCCGTTTGCTTGCAGTGGGGCTAACCACAAAAAAGGGTGTGTAACTCTCCCTAGCAGGTTCGAACTGCTGACCTACAGATTAACAGTCTGGCGCTCTACCAACTGAGCTAAGGGAGACATTTAGGTTGGTTTCGGAGCCTGGTCTCGATCCAGGGACCTATGGTTATGGGCCCATCACGCTAGCCACTGCGCCACTCCGAAGTTGGAGTCCAGATATCCAGGCGCGCCTAATCAGGCCACGTCATCGTGCCGCAATGACGTCGACGTCGGGGGCTCGAGACCCGCTGCCGGAAGACAGCGGGGGGGTCGCGCGGCCACCAATATAACGGCATTGTGTTGCTGCCACGAGGTTCAACGGACCCTTGTATCGTTGTGTTCATCAATCGTTCTTACTTTACTCCCCTGGGATGTACGTGGTATATATCCAAGGCACTCTGGTCCGGTTCTGCAAGATGGCTGTGCTGACTTGAATTGCGCTAATTTAATCGTGCGGTTCTGACGCATCGTTCTATACAATTTCGAAGGTATTTCCATCCTTCAAAGGAATCAGGATTCATGACCAGCTTCAGGCCGGAGTCTTCATCAACCAACTCAGGTCCAATTTTCAGTTTCTCAATAATCATGTTTCTATCCTTTGAGTAGAAACGACATTCTGACATGAAATGCATTTCATATTCTGTAGCACTCTTCTCCCACCAGCCGCCATATCACAGCACCTGCAAATGCTTCCAGGGCGAGAGGTTCTCCTATCTGATTCAACATTCAAATTGCGAGCTCGAAGATGAAGTCTTGCTTTGCATTTAATACCATCCCTACTATTGTATACGTTTGTGTACGTGGATGTACCGGTATAGTTATGTCCTCTGACATCATCCAACTTGGATGAGTAATAGATTTAATACCGACTCCTTGGTTATCGCCACGTTCCCTGGGGCTCACTGTATGTACTTCGGAATTGCCAGTCAATGTCTGTTATTTTAGAGATGCCTTCGTCATTTTTCCTGAGCCAATCTTGATTAGTGACGTACTGACGTCTGGTTATCCGGAAGAATATCAGAGAAATCTTCTATAACACCTTATCTCTATATGCATCTTCGTAACGGTATAACTCCGCTCTAGGTTTATCCGCGCGCCTGGGTTCCTGCACCTGCTAGCAGGCCCTTCCCGCTAGCGCCAGCGGGTCTCCGGTCCACAGAAGTTCCCGCTCACCTATCAGGTTATCGGATCGCTCGGTCGTCGCAAGTTGTTGGTTGGGATAATCGGCACCAAGACTCGCGTATCGGGACCGTTAGGCAAGAGGTTGTACTTCCCCACGTACCGCTTCTTATTAGCCAGCAACTCAGCACGAGTCACTACTCACGCACCACTAATGGTTCGTCTCGACACCAAGAAGAAGTCATTTCTATTCCTCGTATCGTCTAGACGACACCCACATCCCTAACTTAGCTAAACACTGAACCCCTCACTCTGCTAGTCTGATCTATCTTGCCTTGATATCCTGTGATTTTGCAATCTTAGTAATCCATGATACCAACATTGTTTGTTGCTATCTCTGGTTGCCATTATAATATTCTCTATTAACTATTAAGGCTTAGTTCACAAAATCTTCGTCCTTTCGCGGCCCGCATGCATTTGTCACACAATGTATTATTAGACTCTCAGCTTGCATTTATGCGGCCGGCGACTGTATGAAAAAATACACATGTAGTACCATTTATTCCGAGGCGTGAGGTTGAGGTGTCCAGCCCGTTTGCTTGCAGTGGGGCTAACCACAAAAAAGGGTGTGTAACTCTCCCTAGCAGGTTCGAACTGCTGACCTACAGATTAACAGTCTGGCGCTCTACCAACTGAGCTAAGGGAGACATTTAGGTTGGTTTCGGAGCCTGGTCTAGATCCAGGGACCTATGGGTTATGGGCCCATCACGCTAGCCACTGCGCCACTCCGAAGTTGGAGTCCAGATATCCATAAGGCGCGCCTAATCAGGCCACGTCATCGTGCCGCAATGACGTCGACGTCGGGGGCACGAGACCCGCTGCCGGAAGACAGCGGGGGGGTCGCGCGGCCACCAATATAACGGCATTGTGTTGCTGCCACGAGGTTCAACGGACCCTTGTATCGTTGTGTTCATCAATCGTTCTTACTTTACTCCCCTGGGATGTACGTGGTATATATCCAAGGCACTCTGGTCCGGTTCTGCAAGATGGCTGTGCTGACTTGAATTGCGCTAATTTAATCGTGCGGTTCTGACGCATCGTTCTATACAATTTCGAAGGTATTTCCATCCTTCAAAGGAATCAGGATTCATGACCAGCTTCAGGCCGGAGTCTTCATCAACCAACTCAGGTCCAATTTTCAGTTTCTCAATAATCATGTTTCTATCCTTTGAGTAGAAACGACATTCTGACATGAAATGCATTTCATATTCTGTAGCACTCTTCTCCCACCAGCCGCCATATCACAGCACCTGCAAATGCTTCCAGGGCGAGAGGTTCTCCTATCTGATTCAACATTCAAATTGCGAGCTCGAAGATGAAGTCTTGCTTTGCATTTAATACCATCCCTACTATTGTATACGTTTGTGTACGTGGATGTACCGGTATAGTTATGTCCTCTGACATCATCCAACTTGGATGAGTAATAGATTTAATACCGACTCCTTGGTTATCGCCACGTTCCCTGGGGCTCACTGTATGTACTTCGGAATTGCCAGTCAATGTCTGTTATTTTAGAGATGCCTTCGTCATTTTTCCTGAGCCAATCTTGATTAGTGACGTACTGACGTCTGGTTATCCGGAAGAATATCAGAGAAATCTTCTATAACACCTTATCTCTATATGCATCTTCGTAACGGTATAACTCCGCTCTAGGTTTATCCGCGCGCCTGGGTTCCTGCACCTGCTAGCAGGCCCTTCCCGCTAGCGCCAGCGGGTCTCCGGTCCACAGAAGTTCCCGCTCACCTATCAGGTTATCGGGATCGCTCGGTCGTCGCAAGTTGTTGGTTGGGATAATCGGCACCAAGACTCGCGTATCGGGACCGTTAGGCAAGAGGTTGTACTTCCCCACGTACCGCTTCTTATTAGCCAGCAACTCAGCACGAGTCACTACTCACGCACCACTAATGGTTCGTCTCGACACCAAGAAGAAGTCATTTCTATTCCTCGTATCGTCTAGACGACACCCACATCCCTAACTTAGCTAAACACTGAACCCCTCACTCTGCTAGTCTGATCTATCTTGCCTTGATATCCTGTGATTTTGCAATCTTAGTAATCCATGATACCAACATTGTTTGTTGCTATCTCTGGTTGCCATTATAATATTCTCTATTAACTATTAAGGCTTAGTTCACAAAATCTTCGTCCTTTCGCGGCCCGCATGCATTTGTCACACAATGTATTATTAGACTCTCAGCTTGCATTTATGCGGCCGGCGACTGTATGAAAAAATACACATGTAGTACCATTTATTCCGAGGCGTGAGGTTGAGGTGTCCAGCCCGTTTGCTTGCAGTGGGGCTAACCACAAAAAAGGGTGTGTAACTCTCCCTAGCAGGTTCGAACTGCTGACCTACAGATTAACAGTCTGGCGCTCTACCAACTGAGCTAAGGGAGACATTTAGGTTGGTTTCGGAGCCTGGTCTAGATCCAGGGACCTATGGGTTATGGGCCCATCACGCTAGCCACTGCGCCACTCCGAAGTTGGGATCCAGATATCCAGGCGCGCCTAATCAGGCCACGTCATCGTGCCGCAATGACGTCGACGTCGGGGGCTCGAGACCCGCTGCCGGAAGACAGCGGGGGGGTCGCGCGGCCACCAATATAACGGCATTGTGTTGCTGCCACGAGGTTCAACGGACCCTTGTATCGTTGTGTTCATCAATCGTTCTTACTTTACTCCCCTGGGATGTACGTGGTATATATCCAAGGCACTCTGGTCCGGTTCTGCAAGATGGCTGTGCTGACTTGAATTGCGCTAATTTAATCGTGCGGTTCTGACGCATCGTTCTATACAATTTCGAAGGTATTTCCATCCTTCAAAGGAATCAGGATTCATGACCAGCTTCAGGCCGGAGTCTTCATCAACCAACTCAGGTCCAATTTTCAGTTTCTCAATAATCATGTTTCTATCCTTTGAGTAGAAACGACATTCTGACATGAAATGCATTTCATATTCTGTAGCACTCTTCTCCCACCAGCCGCCATATCACAGCACCTGCAAATGCTTCCAGGGCGAGAGGTTCTCCTATCTGATTCAACATTCAAATTGCGAGCTCGAAGATGAAGTCTTGCTTTGCATTTAATACCATCCCTACTATTGTATACGTTTGTGTACGTGGATGTACCGGTATAGTTATGTCCTCTGACATCATCCAACTTGGATGAGTAATAGATTTAATACCGACTCCTTGGTTATCGCCACGTTCCCTGGGGCTCACTGTATGTACTTCGGAATTGCCAGTCAATGTCTGTTATTTTAGAGATGCCTTCGTCATTTTTCCTGAGCCAATCTTGATTAGTGACGTACTGACGTCTGGTTATCCGGAAGAATATCAGAGAAATCTTCTATAACACCTTATCTCTATATGCATCTTCGTAACGGTATAACTCCGCTCTAGGTTTATCCGCGCGCCTGGGTTCCTGCACCTGCTAGCAGGCCCTTCCCGCTAGCGCCAGCGGGTCTCCGGTCCACAGAAGTTCCCGCTCACCTATCAGGTTATCGGGATCGCTCGGTCGTCGCAAGTTGTTGGTTGGGATAATCGGCACCAAGACTCGCGTATCGGGACCGTTAGGCAAGAGGTTGTACTTCCCCACGTACCGCTTCTTATTAGCCAGCAACTCAGCACGAGTCACTACTCACGCACCACTAATGGTTCGTCTCGACACCAAGAAGAAGTCATTTCTATTCCTCGTATCGTCTAGACGACACCCACATCCCTAACTTAGCTAAACACTGAACCCCTCACTCTGCTAGTCTGATCTATCTTGCCTTGATATCCTGTGATTTTGCAATCTTAGTAATCCATGATACCAACATTGTTTGTTGCTATCTCTGGTTGCCATTATAATATTCTCTATTAACTATTAAGGCTTAGTTCACAAAATCTTCGTCCTTTCGCGGCCCGCATGCATTTGTCACACAATGTATTATTAGACTCTCAGCTTGCATTTATGCGGCCGGCGACTGTATGAAAAAATACACATGTAGTACCATTTATTCCGAGGCGTGAGGTTGAGGTGTCCAGCCCGTTTGCTTGCAGTGGGGCTAACCACAAAAAAGGGTGTGTAACTCTCCCTAGCAGGTTCGAACTGCTGACCTACAGATTAACAGTCTGGCGCTCTACCAACTGAGCTAAGGGAGACATTTAGGTTGGTTTCGGAGCCTGGTCTAGATCCAGGGACCTATGGGTTATGGGCCCATCACGCTAGCCACTGCGCCACTCCGAAGTTGGGATCCAGATATGCAGGGCGCGCCTAATCAGGCCACGTCATCGTGCCGCAATGACGTCGACGTCGGGGGCTCGAGACCCGCTGCCGGAAGACAGCGGGGGGGTCGCGCGGCCACCAATATAACGGCATTGTGTTGCTGCCACGAGGTTCAACGGACCCTTGTATCGTTGTGTTCATCAATCGTTCTTACTTTACTCCCCTGGGATGTACGTGGTATATATCCAAGGCACTCTGGTCCGGTTCTGCAAGATGGCTGTGCTGACTTGAATTGCGCTAATTTAATCGTGCGGTTCGGACGCATCGTTCTATACAATTTCGAAGGTATTTCCATCCTTCAAAGGAATCAGGATTCATGACCAGCTTCAGGCCGGAGTCTTCATCAACCAACTCAGGTCCAATTTTCAGTTTCTCAATAATCATGTTTCTATCCTTTGAGTAGAAACGACATTCTGACATGAAATGCATTTCATATTCTGTAGCACTCTTCTCCCACCAGCCGCCATATCACAGCACCTGCAAATGCTTCCAGGGCGAGAGGTTCTCCTATCTGATTCAACATTCAAATTGCGAGCTCGAAGATGAAGTCTTGCTTTGCATTTAATACCATCCCTACTATTGTATACGTTTGTGTACGTGGATGTACCGGTATAGTTATGTCCTCTGACATCATCCAACTTGGATGAGTAATAGATTTAATACCGACTCCTTGGTTATCGCCACGTTCCCTGGGGCTCACTGTATGTACTTCGGAATTGCCAGTCAATGTCTGTTATTTTAGAGATGCCTTCGTCATTTTTCCTGAGCCAATCTTGATTAGTGACGTACTGACGTCTGGTTATCCGGAAGAATATCAGAGAAATCTTCTATAACACCTTATCTCTATATGCATCTTCGTAACGGTATAACTCCGCTCTAGGTTTATCCGCGCGCCTGGGTTCCTGCACCTGCTAGCAGGCCCTTCCCGCTAGCGCCAGCGGGTCTCCGGTCCACAGAAGTTCCCGCTCACCTATCAGGTTATCGGGATCGCTCGGTCGTCGCAAGTTGTTGGTTGGGATAATCGGCACCAAGACTCGCGTATCGGGACCGTTAGGCAAGAGGTTGTACTTCCCCACGTACCGCTTCTTATTAGCCAGCAACTCAGCACGAGTCACTACTCACGCACCACTAATGGTTCGTCTCGACACCAAGAAGAAGTCATTTCTATTCCTCGTATCGTCTAGACGACACCCACATCCCTAACTTAGCTAAACACTGAACCCCTCACTCTGCTAGTCTGATCTATCTTGCCTTGATATCCTGTGATTTTGCAATCTTAGTAATCCATGATACCAACATTGTTTGTTGCTATCTCTGGTTGCCATTATAATATTCTCTATTAACTATTAAGGCTTAGTTCACAAAATCTTCGTCCTTTCGCGGCCCGCATGCATTTGTCACACAATGTATTATTAGACTCTCAGCTTGCATTTATGCGGCCGGCGACTGTATGAAAAAATACACATGTAGTACCATTTATTCCGAGGCGTGAGGTTGAGGTGTCCAGCCCGTTTGCTTGCAGTGGGGCTAACCACAAAAAAGGGTGTGTAACTCTCCCTAGCAGGTTCGAACTGCTGACCTACAGATTAACAGTCTGGCGCTCTACCAACTGAGCTAAGGGAGACATTTAGGTTGGTTTCGGAGCCTGGTCTCGATCCAGGGTCCTATGGCTTATGGGCCCATCACGCTAGCCACTGCGCCACTCCGAAGTTGGATCCAGATATATGCACGGGGCGCGCCTAATCAGGCCACGTCATCGTGCCGCAATGACGTCGACGTCGGGGGCTCGAGACCCGCTGCCGGAAGACAGCGGGGGGGTCGCGCGGCCACCAATATAACGGCATTGTGTTGCTGCCACGAGGTTCAACGGACCCTTGTATCGTTGTGTTCATCAATCGTTCTTACTTTACTCCCCTGGGATGTACGTGGTATATATCCAAGGCACTCTGGTCCGGTTCTGCAAGATGGCTGTGCTGACTTGAATTGCGCTAATTTAATCGTGCGGTTCTGACGCATCGTTCTATACAATTTCGAAGGTATTTCCATCCTTCAAAGGAATCAGGATTCATGACCAGCTTCAGGCCGGAGTCTTCATCAACCAACTCAGGTCCAATTTTCAGTTTCTCAATAATCATGTTTCTATCCTTTGAGTAGAAACGACATTCTGACATGAAATGCATTTCATATTCTGTAGCACTCTTCTCCCACCAGCCGCCATATCACAGCACCTGCAAATGCTTCCAGGGCGAGAGGTTCTCCTATCTGATTCAACATTCAAATTGCGAGCTCGAAGATGAAGTCTTGCTTTGCATTTAATACCATCCCTACTATTGTATACGTTTGTGTACGTGGATGTACCGGTATAGTTATGTCCTCTGACATCATCCAACTTGGATGAGTAATAGATTTAATACCGACTCCTTGGTTATCGCCACGTTCCCTGGGGCTCACTGTATGTACTTCGGAATTGCCAGTCAATGTCTGTTATTTTAGAGATGCCTTCGTCATTTTTCCTGAGCCAATCTTGATTAGTGACGTACTGACGTCTGGTTATCCGGAAGAATATCAGAGAAATCTTCTATAACACCTTATCTCTATATGCATCTTCGTAACGGTATAACTCCGCTCTAGGTTTATCCGCGCGCCTGGGTTCCTGCACCTGCTAGCAGGCCCTTCCCGCTAGCGCCAGCGGGTCTCCGGTCCACAGAAGTTCCCGCTCACCTATCAGGTTATCGGGATCGCTCGGTCGTCGCAAGTTGTTGGTTGGGATAATCGGCACCAAGACTCGCGTATCGGGACCGTTAGGCAAGAGGTTGTACTTCCCCACGTACCGCTTCTTATTAGCCAGCAACTCAGCACGAGTCACTACTCACGCACCACTAATGGTTCGTCTCGACACCAAGAAGAAGTCATTTCTATTCCTCGTATCGTCTAGACGACACCCACATCCCTAACTTAGCTAAACACTGAACCCCTCACTCTGCTAGTCTGATCTATCTTGCCTTGATATCCTGTGATTTTGCAATCTTAGTAATCCATGATACCAACATTGTTTGTTGCTATCTCTGGTTGCCATTATAATATTCTCTATTAACTATTAAGGCTTAGTTCACAAAATCTTCGTCCTTTCGCGGCCCGCATGCATTTGTCACACAATGTATTATTAGACTCTCAGCTTGCATTTATGCGGCCGGCGACTGTATGAAAAAATACACATGTAGTACCATTTATTCCGAGGCGTGAGGTTGAGGTGTCCAGCCCGTTTGCTTGCAGTGGGGCTAACCACAAAAAAGGGTGTGTAACTCTCCCTAGCAGGTTCGACTGCTGACCTACAGATTAACAGTCTGGCGCTCTACCAACTGAGCTAAGGGAGACATTTAGGTTGGTTTCGGAGCCTGGTCTCGATCCTAGGGTCCTATGGCTTATGGGCCCATCACGCTAGCCACTGCGCCACTCCGAAGTTGGGATCTAGATATGCACGGGGCGCGCCTAATCAGGCCACGTCATCGTGCCGCAATGACGTCGACGTCGGGGGCTCGAGACCCGCTTGCCGGAAGACAGCGGGGGGTCGCGCGGCCACCAATATAACGGCATTGTCTTGCTGCCACGAGGTTCAACGGACCCTTGTATCGTTGTGTTCATCAATCGTTCTTACTTTACTCCCCTGGGATGTACGTGGTATATATCCAAGGCACTCTGGTCCGGTTCTGCAAGATGGCTGTGCTGACTTGAATTGCGCTAATTTAATCGTGCGGTTCTGACGCATCGTTCTATACAATTTCGAAGGTATTTCCATCCTTCAAAGGAAACAGGATTCATGACCAGCTTCAGGCCGGAGTCTTCATCAACCAACTCAGGTCCAATTTTCAGTTTCTCAATAATCATGTTTCTATCCTTTGAGTAGAAACGACATTCTGACATGAAATGCATTTCATATTCTGTAGCACTCTTCTCCCACCAGCCGCCATATCACAGCACCTGCAAATGCTTCCAGGGCGAGAGGTTCTCCTATCTGATTCAACATTCAAATTGCGAGCTCGAAGATGAAGTCTTGCTTTGCATTTAATACCATCCCTACTATTGTATACGTTTGTGTACGTGGATGTACCGGTATAGTTATGTCCTCTGACATCATCCAACTTGGATGAGTAATAGATTTAATACCGACTCCTTGGTTATCGCCACGTTCCCTGGGGCTCACTGTATGTACTTCGGAATTGCCAGTCAATGTCTGTTATTTTAGAGATGCCTTCGTCATTTTTCCTGAGCCAATCTTGATTAGTGACGTACTGACGTCTGGTTATCCGGAAGAATATCAGAGAAATCTTCTATAACACCTTATCTCTATATGCATCTTCGTAACGGTATAACTCCGCTCTAGGTTTATCCGCGCGCCTGGGTTCCTGCACCTGCTAGCAGGCCCTTCCCGCTAGCGCCAGCGGGTCTCCGGTCCACAGAAGTTCCCGCTCACCTATCAGGTTATCGGGATCGCTCGGTCGTCGCAAGTTGTTGGTTGGGATAATCGGCACCAAGACTCGCGTATCGGGACCGTTAGGCAAGAGGTTGTACTTCCCCACGTACCGCTTCTTATTAGCCAGCAACTCAGCACGAGTCACTACTCACGCACCACTAATGGTTCGTCTCGACACCAAGAAGAAGTCATTTCTATTCCTCGTATCGTCTAGACGACACCCACATCCCTAACTTAGCTAAACACTGAACCCCTCACTCTGCTAGTCTGATCTATCTTGCCTTGATATCCTGTGATTTTGCAATCTTAGTCATCCATGATACCAACATTGTTTGTTGCTATCTCTGGTTGCCATTATAATATTCTCTATTAACTATTAAGGCTTAGTTCACAAAATCTTCGTCCTTTCGCGGCCCGCATGCATTTGTCACACAATGTATTATTAGACTCTCAGCTTGCATTTATGCGGCCGGCGACTGTATGAAAAAATACACATGTAGTACCATTTATTCCGAGGCGTGAGGTTGAGGTGTCCAGCCCGTTTGCTTGCAGTGGGGCTAACCACAAAAAAGGGTGTGTAACTCTCCCTAGCAGGTTCGAACTGCTGACCTACAGATTAACAGTCTGGCGCTCTACCAACTGAGCTAAGGGAGACATTTAGGTTGGTTTCGGAGCCTGGTCTCGATCAGGGACCTATGGCTTATGGGCCCATCACGCTAGCCACTGCGCCACTCCGAAGTTGGGATCCAGATATGCACGGGGCGCGCCTAATCAGGCCACGTCATAGTGCCGCAATGACGTCGACGTCGGGGGCTCGAGACCCGCTGCCGGAAGACAGCGGGGGGGTCGCGCGGCCACCAATATAACGGCATTGTGTTGCTGCCACGAGGTTCAACGGACCCTTGTATCGTTGTGTTCATCAATCGTTCTTACTTTACTCCCCTGGGATGTACGTGGTATATATCCAAGGCACTCTGGTCCGGTTCTGCAAGATGGCTGTGCTGACTTGAATTGCGCTAATTTAATCGTGCGGTTCTGACGCATCGTTCTATACAATTTCGAAGGTATTTCCATCCTTCAAAGGAATCAGGATTCATGACCAGCTTCAGGCCGGAGTCTTCATCAACCAACTCAGGTCCAATTTTCAGTTTCTCAATAATCATGTTTCTATCCTTTGAGTAGAAACGACATTCTGACATGAAATGCATTTCATATTCTGTAGCACTCTTCTCCCACCAGCCGCCATATCACAGCACCTGCAAATGCTTCCAGGGCGAGAGGTTCTCCTATCTGATTCAACATTCAAATTGCGAGCTCGAAGATGAAGTCTTGCTTTGCATTTAATACCATCCCTACTATTGTATACGTTTGTGTACGTGGATGTACCGGTATAGTTATGTCCTCTGACATCATCCAACTTGGATGAGTAATAGATTTAATACCGACTCCTTGGTTATCGCCACGTTCCCTGGGGCTCACTGTATGTACTTCGGAATTGCCAGTCAATGTCTGTTATTTTAGAGATGCCTTCGTCATTTTTCCTGAGCCAATCTTGATTAGTGACGTACTGACGTCTGGTTATCCGGAAGAATATCAGAGAAATCTTCTATAACACCTTATCTCTATATGCATCTTCGTAACGGTATAACTCCGCTCTAGGTTTATCCGCGCGCCTGGGTTCCTGCACCTGCTAGCAGGCCCTTCCCGCTAGCGCCAGCGGGTCTCCGGTCCACAGAAGTTCCCGCTCACCTATCAGGTTATCGGGATCGCTCGGTCGTCGCAAGTTGTTGGTTGGGATAATCGGCACCAAGACTCGCGTATCGGGACCGTTAGGCAAGAGGTTGTACTTCCCCACGTACCGCTTCTTATTAGCCAGCAACTCAGCACGAGTCACTACTCACGCACCACTAATGGTTCGTCTCGACACCAAGAAGAAGTCATTTCTATTCCTCGTATCGTCTAGACGACACCCACATCCCTAACTTAGCTAAACACTGAACCCCTCACTCTGCTAGTCTGATCTATCTTGCCTTGATATCCTGTGATTTTGCAATCTTAGTAATCCATGATACCAACATTGTTTGTTGCTATCTCTGGTTGCCATTATAATATTCTCTATTAACTATTAAGGCTTAGTTCACAAAATCTTCGTCCTTTCGCGGCCCGCATGCATTTGTCACACAATGTATTATTAGACTCTCAGCTTGCATTTATGCGGCCGGCGACTGTATGAAAAAATACACATGTAGTACCATTTATTCCGAGGCGTGAGGTTGAGGTGTCCAGCCCGTTTGCTTGCAGTGGGGCTAACCACAAAAAAGGGTGTGTAACTCTCCCTAGCAGGTTCGAAGCTGCTGACCTACAGATTAACAGTCTGGCGCTCTACCAACTGAGCTAAGGGAGACATTTAGGTTGGTTTCGGAGCCTGGTCTCGATCTAGGGTCCTATGGCTTATGGGCCCATCACGCTAGCCACTGCGCCACTCCGAAGTTGGGATCTAGATATGCACGGGGCGCGCCTAATCAGGCCACGTCATCGTGCCGCAATGACGTCGACGTCGGGGGCTCGAGACCCGCTGCCGGAAGACAGCGGGGGGGTCGCGCGGCCACCAATATAACGGCATTGTGTTGCTGCCACGAGGTTCAACGGACCCTTGTATCGTTGTGTTCATCAATCGTTCTTACTTTACTCCCCTGGGATGTACGTGGTATATATCCAAGGCACTCTGGTCCGGTTCTGCAAGATGGCTGTGCTGACTTGAATTGCGCTAATTTAATCGTGCGGTTCTGACGCATCGTTCTATACAATTTCGAAGGTATTTCCATCCTTCAAACGAAACAGGATTCATGACCAGCTTCAGGCCGGAGTCTTCATCAACCAACTCAGGTCCAATTTTCAGTTTCTCAATAATCATGTTTCTATCCTTTGAGTAGAAACGACATTCTGACATGAAATGCATTTCATATTCTGTAGCACTCTTCTCCCACCAGCCGCCATATCACAGCACCTGCAAATGCTTCCAGGGCGAGAGGTTCTCCTATCTCATTCAACATTCAAATTGCGAGCTCGAAGATGAAGTCTTGCTTTGCATTTAATACCATCCCTACTATTGTATACGTTTGTGTACGTGGATGTACCGGTATAGTTATGTCCTCTGACATCATCCAACTTGGATGAGTAATAGATTTAATACCGACTCCTTGGTTATCGCCACGTTCCCTGGGGCTCACTGTATGTACTTCGGAATTGCCAGTCAATGTCTGTTATTTTAGAGATGCCTTCGTCATTTTTCCTGAGCCAATCTTGATTAGTGACGTACTGACGTCTGGTTATCCGGAAGAATATCAGAGAAATCTTCTATAACACCTTATCTCTATATGCATCTTCGTAACGGTATAACTCCGCTCTAGGTTTATCCGCGCGCCTGGGTTCCTGCACCTGCTAGCAGGCCCTTCCCGCTAGCGCCAGCGGGTCTCCGGTCCACAGAAGTTCCCGCTCACCTATCAGGTTATCGGGATCGCTCGGTCGTCGCAAGTTGTTGGTTGGGATAATCGGCACCAAGACTCGCGTATCGGGACCGTTAGGCAAGAGGTTGTACTTCCCCACGTACCGCTTCTTATTAGCCAGCAACTCAGCACGAGTCACTACTCACGCACCACTAATGGTTCGTCTCGACACCAAGAAGAAGTCATTTCTATTCCTCGTATCGTCTAGACGACACCCACATCCCTAACTTAGCTAAACACTGAACCCCTCACTCTGCTAGTCTGATCTATCTTGCCTTGATATCCTGTGATTTTGCAATCTTAGTAATCCATGATACCAACATTGTTTGTTGCTATCTCTGGTTGCCATTATAATATTCTCTATTAACTATTAAGGCTTAGTTCACAAAATCTTCGTCCTTTCGCGGCCCGCATGCATTTGTCACACAATGTATTATTAGACTCTCAGCTTGCATTTATGCGGCCGGCGACTGTATGAAAAAATACACATGTAGTACCATTTATTCCGAGGCGTGAGGTTGAGGTGTCCAGCCCGTTTGCTTGCAGTGGGGCTAACCACAAAAAAGGGTGTGTAACTCTCCCTAGCAGGTTGGAGCTGCTGACCTACAGATTAACAGTCTGGCGCTCTACCAACTGAGCTAAGGGAGACATTTAGGTTGGTTTCGGAGCCTGGTCTCGATCTAGGGTCCTATGGCTTATGGGCCCATCACGCTAGCCTCTGCGCCACTCCGAAGTTGGGATCTAGATATGCACGGGGCGCGCCTAATCAGGCCACGTCATAGTGCCGCAATGACGTCGACGTCGGGGGCTCGAGACCCGCTTCCGGAAGACAGCGGGGGGGTCGCGCGGCCACCAATATAACGGCATTGTCTTGCTGCCACGAGGTTCAACGGACCCTTGTATCGTTGTGTTCATCAATCGTTCTTACTTTACTCCCCTGGGATGTACGTGGTATATATCCAAGGCACTCTGGTCCGGTTCTGCAAGATGGCTGTGCTGACTTGAATTGCGCTAATT
This sequence comes from Microglena sp. YARC, assembly GCA_022414725.1. NCBI lineage: Eukaryota > Viridiplantae > Chlorophyta > Chlorophyceae > Chlamydomonadales > Chlamydomonadaceae > Microglena > Microglena sp. YARC. The sequence continues at coordinate 32,995,429 of CM039463.1, forward strand.
TAATCGTGCGGTTCTGACGCATCGTTCTATACAATTTCGAAGGTATTTCCATCCTTCAAACGAAACAGGATTCATGACCAGCTTCAGGCCGGAGTCTTCATCAACCAACTCAGGTCCAATTTTCAGTTTCTCAATAATCATGTTTCTATCCTTTGAGTAGAAACGACATTCTGACATGAAATGCATTTCATATTCTGTAGCACTCTTCTCCCACCAGCCGCCATATCACAGCACCTGCAAATGCTTCCAGGGCGAGAGGTTCTCCTATCTGATTCAACATTCAAATTGCGAGCTCGAAGATGAAGTCTTGCTTTGCATTTAATACCATCCCTACTATTGTATACGTTTGTGTACGTGGATGTACCGGTATAGTTATGTCCTCTGACATCATCCAACTTGGATGAGTAATAGATTTAATACCGACTCCTTGGTTATCGCCACGTTCCCTGGGGCTCACTGTATGTACTTCGGAATTGCCAGTCAATGTCTGTTATTTTAGAGATGCCTTCGTCATTTTTCCTGAGCCAATCTTGATTAGTGACGTACTGACGTCTGGTTATCCGGAAGAATATCAGAGAAATCTTCTATAACACCTTATCTCTATATGCATCTTCGTAACGGTATAACTCCGCTCTAGTTTATCCGCGCGCCTGGGTTCCTGCACCTGCTAGCAGGCCCTTCCCGCTAGCGCCAGCGGGTCTCCGGTCCACAGAAGTTCCCGCTCACCTATCAGGTTATCGGGATCGCTCGGTCGTCGCAAGTTGTTGGTTGGGATAATCGGCACCAAGACTCGCGTATCGGGACCGTTAGGCAAGAGGTTGTACTTCCCCACGTACCGCTTCTTATTAGCCAGCAACTCAGCACGAGTCACTACTCACGCACCACTAATGGTTCGTCTCGACACCAAGAAGAAGTCATTTCTATTCCTCGTATCGTCTAGACGACACCCACATCCCTAACTTAGCTAAACACTGAACCCCTCACTCTGCTAGTCTGATCTATCTTGCCTTGATATCCTGTGATTTTGCAATCTTAGTAATCCATGATACCAACATTGTTTGTTGCTATCTCTGGTTGCCATTATAATATTCTCTATTAACTATTAAGGCTTAGTTCACAAAATCTTCGTCCTTTCGCGGCCCGCATGCATTTGTCACACAATGTATTATTAGACTCTCAGCTTGCATTTATGCGGCCGGCGACTGTATGAAAAAATACACATGTAGTACCATTTATTCCGAGGCGTGAGGTTGAGGTGTCCAGCCCGTTTGCTTGCAGTGGGGCTAACCACAAAAAAGGGTGTGTAACTCTCCCTAGCAGGTTGGAGCTGCTGACCTACAGATTAACAGTCTGGCGCTCTACCAACTGAGCTAAGGGAGACATTTAGGTTGGTTTCGGAGCCTGGTCTCGATCTAGGGTCCTATGGCTTATGGGCCCATCACGCTAGCCTCTGCGCCACTCCGAAGTTGGGATCCAGATATGCACGGGGCGCGCCTAATCAGGCCACGTCATCGTGCCGCAATGACGTCGACGTCGGGGGCTCGAGATCCGCTGCCGGAAGACAGCGGGGGGGTCGCGCGGCCACCAATATAACGGCATTGTGTTGCTGCCACGGGTTGAACGGACCCTCGTATCGTTGTGTTCATCAATCGTTCTTACTTTACTCCCCTGGGATGTACGTGGTATATATCCAAGGCACTCTGGTCCGGTTCTGCAAGATGGCTGTGCTGACTTGAATTGCGCTAATTTAATCGTGCGGTTCTGACGCATCGTTCCATACAATTTCGAAGGTATTTTCATCCTTCAAAGGAAACAGGATTCATGACCAGCTTCAGGCCGGAGTCTTCATCAACCAACTCAGGTCCAATTTTCAGTTTCTCAATAATCATGTTTCTATCCTTTGAGTAGAAACGACATTCTGACATGAAATGCATTTCATATTCTGTAGCACTCTTCTCCCACCAGCCGCCATATCACAGCACCTGCAAATGCTTCCAGGGCGAGAGGTTCTCCTATCTGATTCAACATTCAAATTGCGAGCTCGAAGATGAAGTCTTGCTTTGCATTTAATACCATCCCTACTATTGTATACGTTTGTGTACGTGGATGTACCGGTATAGTTATGTCCTCTGACATCATCCAACTTGGATGAGTAATAGATTTAATACCGACTCCTTGGTTATCGCCACGTTCCCTGGGGCTCACTGTATGTACTTCGGAATTGCCAGTCAATGTCTGTTATTTTAGAGATGCCTTCGTCATTTTTCCTGAGCCAATCTTGATTAGTGACGTACTGACGTCTGGTTATCCGGAAGAATATCAGAGAAATCTTCTATAACACCTTACCTCTATATGCATCTTTGTAACGGTATAACTCCGCTCTAGGTTTATCCGCGCGCCTGGGTTCCTGCACCTGCTAGCAGGCCCTTCCCGCTAGCGCCAGCGGGTCTCCGGTCCACAGAAGTTCCCGCTCACCTATCAGGTTATCGGGATCGCTCGGTCGTCGCAAGTTGTTGGTTGGGATAATCGGCACCAAGACTTGCGTATCGGGACCGTTAGGCAAGAGGTTGTACTTCCCCACGTACCGCTTCTTATTAGCCAGCAACTCAGCTCGAGTCAACACTCACGCACCACTAATGGTTCGTCTCGACACCTTTAGCTTTTGGAGTATTATCTCGTGAGGACTGTTACAGGGAATGTCAGAAGGTGCTACGTTTACAATCGTGATAACATGCCAGGCGGCAGGCAAGGTATAAGAAGGGAAAGGGCGACAGTACCTCAGGGTACTGCCGCCGGTAGGTGCCGGCCCTAACGGGTGAAGGCACTACTATGGAAGCTTCCAGGCGGAAGGCCTGGTGCCCCAAGACACTCTAGCTGAGCTGGGAGAACCGGTCAATAACATCCCCCCCAATTCCTGGTATTCTTGATATACAAGAATCCCTGGAATTAGGAGGTTCTAGGGAAGGGAGGCTAGAGTGAAAATAAACATCTGGTGCATATGGAAGCACAAGGGGAAAGGCTTCTGACTGGCCAAACTGAGTCAAAGAGTGGTGCCTGGCTTGTAAGGCATGTGAAAGTACACTCAGAGGGGAACAGGGGGCCAGTGGCAGTACAGAATGGGCGTTCCTGCTTCCCGGCCGATTTCCATTCTTATGTTCACTTTTAAGGGGTATTCTGATTTTTTACAAGTTCAATCTTATGAATTAAAACATAAGATTTCGGTCAATATGTTCAAATTTGACGAAATATGCTCAATTCGAGCTCATAAGAATGGATATAGCGAATCTTATGAGCATGAAATTGCCCTATTGTGTAACAACTTAGAAACACCAATTTTACATCTTATGTTTTTTAATGTAAGGAAAATGTGTAAAACTGGCAGTTATTGACCGGAATATAGAATTTAGCATTCACGGCTTATGAAAATAAACGTAAGAGTGGTTTATGAATAATATCATTAAGGTGACTATGAAACGTCATTCTCCTCCTTCTCCCCCTCCTCACCCCCACTACCCCCCTAAACCCTCCTCCACCTCCTCCTCTTCTCCATCAATGTCTACATTATCTCCATCCGACTGCACGGCCTCCGGTCTAGTGTTGTCCTCGATGGCTTTGCAAGCTAAGAGCACGCTTGTGTGGTACTTCTTTGGTATCTTCATGTTGCTCGTGGGTTGGCAACTGAATTGCACGGCATCAAGGGGGATGTTGCCTGTCCATGTAGCCTTGTGGTTCCTCCCAAGCTTAACGGTAATCGGCACAAGCTTTTGGTCCATCCACTCACTAGGCCACTCTGGGTAGTCGGTGTCGGTGTACACCAATGCCTCACCTCTCTTAGAGTATAAAGGCATTAAGTACACACATTCTACCTCTCCAATGACAGTATCAGATTTGATCTCAACCACGTCCCATCCTCTCTCCCCGCTAGAGTCTTCCACGGCAACCTTGACCACTGCTACATGTCCCAAAGCCAAATCTGTGTTGGGGTCGTAGGCGGCTCTTGTATCTGGCTTGGTCCCTTGCGAAGAATGTAAGTACAGCAGATCCGCAGTAGGTGGCCTTGCAAGTTCTGTTTCCATAGTGAGTATGTCCTTCAATCCCTTTGCCACCTCACTTTGTAGGATATCTAGCAAGTCAATGGACAAGTCATCCAAAGCTGCTATCAAGTTCTCGCCTAGGGATATCCGAGCGTCCAATTGAGGAAATTCGGACAAGGCAGAAGGGAAGTCGACAAAATGTTTGTCTGCTGGGAATTCCCCCGTCTCAGCACCAGGTGGTAGTTTGGCCCAATACTCTTTCTCATTGTCAAAGAACTCCTTCCACCATTTGTTGCTGTCCAACCAAATTCTGCGAATGTCAGCGGTAATACTTGCGGCGTACCCGGCTCCGTCGCCGGCTGAAGTTCCGGCAAGGTCATCAGCTGCCGGGCCAGGAATGTCATCTTGTCCGTCAAGGCCATACTCCCGGACAGCAAGGTCATCTGGTCCGGAAAGGTCATCAGCAATGTCCTCTGCTGCATCCTTCGGACTAATGACATCCAAGATACTCTTCCAGTGAACCTCGATGTTTTGGAGTTCTTGAATCCTAATCTTGGGGGCATCCCTGAATGGCACGGACTTGCTTAATTGAAACCTTGATAGGGCAAGAATGGGTTCGCTGTCCTTATCCCATTGCCCTCTCCAGTGTCCCGACTCATCATACTCCTTGAAATAGACCCCTGCAGTTGTTTGTTGTGAAAACAAGGAATAAGTATTGTTCATGCTCCCCCACGCATAGGGGAGGATATGGTATTAAAATAAAGGACAAAGCATTCAAATTGGACAACTCACCAGCTTGCCTATTGGCCTGTCTTGTGATCTTGAATGCGTGTTAACGTCGATTGACTCCATTGACCGTGCTCGTGCCGTGACCGTACAGCTGGTACACGTTGTCTTTCAGGACAGCAGAGAAGTCCTCAATTGACGTCACAACTTCCTGCTTAGTGTAGTCGCCCATAGATTGGAAAACGCCACCAACCTCGGTAATCAGATGGTCCAAGGTGAACACGTCCTTGTTCTTCAAAGCCTGCAAGATGACCGAGTACTTCTGGTCGAGATTGCTGTGTGTGTGTCCGGGAGGAAAAAAGTGGACGTACACTTGCTCGAACCAGCCAAGCTCCACCAATAGCGACAAATATGCGAACATGAATGCGTTCTTGTTGTCCTTTGCTGCGTTGTCCATCTGCAAGAAGCAATACTGTGGAAGCCGCCCTTCCCGTTCAAGGACTTGGTTGAAGAAATGTTGGAGGCATGATATAGTCAAGTTGATGGACTGCGAGTAGAAGGGATAAGCCCAATACCCAACAAATCCCTTCCTTGGGAAAAAACAATCCTGTGTATGCATAGAAGTAAAGAAGTCACAATATAATTTTGTACAAATGATTTCAACTTATATTGAATCAGTCATGTGTTACGGTACGCAATGTCGATGCATGCTCATTGTCTGACTACAAGTCAAGTACCATTTGTGACCTCCATGCTCTCCCATGCATTAGGATTGAGGATGCATGCACCCCCTTTGTTCTTACTCACCCATGATGCGCGTCTTCAAAACTTCACCTCCAGCGGTCTTCTTCGTATGTGAGAAGTGTCGTGCTGTGGAATGTTTGTCTTCTTGTTGTCCATGGCATCAATGGAGACGTGCAAGAATAGGTCTGGGAAAGTTTCAGAAAGTTTCTCGCGGATGTCATATCGTCTCCTACCAATGGAAATCTGTAGACGGTGCATTGCCTGGTCAAGACAAAGTGCCTCAACTGCCGGTTGAAAAGAAGTGGTGAGTAGTTTGGCTCTGTACTTGACGCAGTCGTCACACTTGGCAAATGGCTGCCAATGCTTTATCTTTACGTGCCACCAATGTTGTCGCCACAGTTTGCGCACACTGCTGGATAGGGTCGTAGGCGGAATCATTGACTTCTTCTTGAGGTCGCTAATGACAGCTTGCTTGCTTTGAAATATGCCGCAATGTAAGAAAATCAAAGGGCGTAATATCTTCAATTTTTTCCTCCCGGTCGACCCTTTTGCAAAACAAGTCTGGTGCGGCATTGACTCCCCGAACTCCTCCACAAGGGATGTCATTGCAGCATTGAACGCATCCGTCAACTTCGCCGTGGGTGTTGTCATACGCCTTCCCACCACGGCTGCTTCAAACCTGTATTGCGTGTGTGTGCGTCAGGAGGGGGGGGGGGGAGGGGGGGGGGGGGGGGGGGGGGGGGCTGTTGTAACATTTTATATTTGTGTGTATGTGTGTGGGTGGGGGTGGTGTGTGTTGGGGGGATGTAGTGGGGTTGGGGTTGGGGTGGGGGGATGCTCCCCCCACGCGTACGGGAGGACTTTGACTTTGCTTGCACTCAGTCGATTTAATGCAAGCAGTGGGTTGGGGATGGAAATAGGGGGGGGGGGGGGGGGGGCTCCCCCACGCGCACGGGAGGACTTTGCTTGCACTTATTGGGTATGAGTCGTGGCTAGTGTGTGTGTGTGTGTGGGGGGGGGGGGGGGGGGGGGGGGGGAGGGTGAAAGTGTGTGTGGGGTGTGTGTGTGTGTGTGTGGGGGGGGGGGGGGGGGGGGGGGGGGGGGGGGGGGGAATGCTCCCCCACGCGAACGGGAGGACACAGCGTGCACTAGGCCACATAATGTAAATTGTAACTTACGGTTTGACGTTTTTTACTTGATCTCGTACAGCCTTCCACGCTCGTGTCCCCAGAGCGGAGCTTCTCATGTAGAACTCTTTGCAAACATCGTAGCCATGAATCCTGCACGCGCACACCCATTATTGGATTGTTAAGTTCAAACAACATTTCGTTCACGGACAGCAACGGAGAAAAAATAATTGTTAAGTACCTAGTTGACACCGTCCTTAGAGACGTTTGCATGTCTGGCTGACTCGCCATTGCACCTAATTCAATGTAGCACCAGCAGGGAGCAACACACCGTAGAACCGTCACCCTCCCTGGACCTAATAGGGGAGTAGCATCGCAACAACAGCTAGCTGGGGGCACAGCGCAGCAGCAGGAGCAGCATCGCGCGGTTTGGGGGTGGGGGGCTCCCATACGCGTACGGGAGGAATTTCGAAGCAATGAGGGTGAGATGAAGGGGGGGGGGGGGGGGGGGTGGGGTGGCGGGCTCCCCTTCGCGTACGGGAGGACTGCGCATGCACTGGGGGGTGGGTGTGGGGTGGCGGGCTCCCCTTCGCGTACGGGAGGGCTGTGCATGCACTGGGGGGTGGGTGTGGGATGGCGGGCTCCCCTTCGCGTACGGGAGGGCTGTGCATGCACTGGGGGGTGGGTGTGGGGTGGCGGGCTCCCCTTCGCGTACGGGAGGGGCTGTGCATGCACTGGGGGGTGGGTGTGGGGTGGCGGGCTTCCCTTCGCGTACGGGAGGGCTGTGCATGCACTGGGGTGAATTGGGTGGGTGTTTGGGGGTGGGGGGCTCCCATACGCGTACGGGAGGAATTTCGAAGCAATGAGGGTGAGATGAAGGGGGGGGGGGGGATGTGGGGTGGCGGGCTCCCCTTCGCGTACGGGAGGACTGCAAACCGATGTGTGGGTCCGAAGCTTTCTGGCTACAACTTACCCTCGATGATTGCCCGTCCGAACAGCTGAAGGACATGGCATTCAAGAACCACATGCCCGTAGGCGATTTCCGCACTCCGCACAACTACACCGCCGCAATGCAAAAAATGGTGGTTGCAGGATCGCGGTGAACCTGTGCAACTGCGCACAGGCGTCCTCCCAGCGAGACAGCTCGATGAAACGAGACTGAGTATCCGAGCATGCGAATCCACGCTAACTCCAGGTTTCGAGAGTTTCAGCCCAGGCAGGAGGGAACAAGGCAGAGGAGAGAAGCAGGCACCTGACAGCAGTGAGTGAATGTTTGATCATACCGTATTGAGTGCGACAGGTCGAGCTTTTGAAACAAACCTGTACGGAGCGACATGTACTGCAGGTTTGAATATCGTTGCGCTACACAACGTACTGCGCTTTTGAATATCATTGCTCTGACGGCGATCTTTCCTTTTCGTTTTCCTTCACCATTCCTTACTTCCGCAATTGTGACTTGCCAACAGGTTCTGCGAGTAAGAGGAGGAAGCGACAGGAGGATGCGAAGCGAGAGGAGGCTAAGCGAGGAGGCAACAATCGGGAGGCTGGCAATGGACACCCGGTTCAGGACGAGGGCGATGCAACCCAGGACGCTGCCAATGAAAGCCATGCCGAAAGATCTCCGTGCAATGTGAGTTCATTTCGAACTCATGCTTATTTCACAACTGTCCGCCATACACTTCAATGGTCGCGCTAGGGGTTGCGAGCTTGACAACGTTGCCGATTGCGACCTCGTGCGGTGGTGAAGCTTGTCCATGCAGATTCGAAGATTGACGACCGCGAATCACGAATCGGCAATGCATTCAACTCGATTATTTCTAGTTTCTTTAGTCGATTGTATGAAATGAATCTTCTTTTATTTTACGTATGTCGTACGATATTACGCTTACCCAAGTATTGTGCCACGTCATGTCTGGGGGGTGGGTGTAAGGTCACCCGACACCCACCCCCCAGTGCATGCACAGCCCTCCCGTACGCGTGGGGGAGCAGACACCCCTCCCTCTTCAACTCACCCTCATTGCTTCGAAATTCCTCGCGTACGCGTATGGGAGCCCCCCACCCCCAAACACCCACCCAATTCACCCCAGTGCATGCACAGCCCTCCCGTACGCGAAGGGGAGCCCGCCACCCCACACCACCCCCCAGTGCATGCACAGCCCTCCCGTACGCGAAGGGGAGCCCGCCATCCCACACCCACCCCCCAGTGCATGCGCAGTCCTCCCGTACGCGAAGGGGAGCCCGCCACCCCACACCCCCCCCCCCCCTTCATCTCACCCTCATTGCTTCGAAATTCCTCCCGTACGCGTATGGGAGCCCCCCACCCCCAAACACCCACCCAATTCACCCCAGTGCATGCACAGCCCTCCCGTACGCGAAGGGGAGCCCGCCACCCCACACCCACCCCAGTGCATGCACAGCCCTCCGGTACGCGAAGGGGAGCCCGCCACCCCACACCCACCCCCCAGTGCATGCACATCCTCCCTTACGCGTGGGGGAGCAGATACCCCTCCCCCTTTATCTCACCCACAGTGTTTCGAAATTCCTCCCGTACGCGAATGGGAGACCCCCCCCCCCCCACACACACACACACCCACCCAATACACCCCAGTGCATGCAGAGTCCTCCCGTACGCGAAGGGGAGCCCCCCCACCCCCAACACCCACACAATACACCCCAGTGCATGCACAGCCCTCCCGTACGCGTGGGGGAGCAGACACCCCTCCTCCTTCATCTCACCCTCAGTGTTTCGAAATTCCTCCCGTACGCGAATGGGAGCCCCCCCCCCCCCCCCCCCCCCCCCCCCCAACACACACACACACAATACACCCCATTGCATGCACAGTCCCCCCGTACGCGAAGGGGAGCCCCCCACCCCACACCCACCCCCCAGTGCATGCACACCCTCCCGTACGCGTGGGGAGCAGACACCCCTCCCCCTTCATCTCACCCTCAATGTTTCGAAATTCCTCCTGTACGCGAAATGGGAGACCCCCCCCCCCCCCCCCCCCCCTCCCCCCCCCCACACACACACCCAATACACCCCAGTGCATGCACAGTCCTCCCGTACGCGAAGGGGAGCCCCCCACCCCCAACACCCACACAATACACCCCAGTGCATGCACAGCCCTCCCGTACGCGTGGGGGAGCAGACACCCCTCCCCCTTCATCTCACCCTCAGTGTTTCGAAATTCCTCCCGTACGCGAATGGGAGACCCCCCCCCCCCCCCCCCCCCCCCCCCCCCCCACACACCACACACACACACACCCTACCAAAACACCCCAGTGCATGCACAGTCCTCCCGTACGCGAAGGGGAAGCCCCACACCCCACACCCACCCCCCAGTGCATGCACAGCCCTCCCGTACGCGTGGGGGAGCAGACACCCCTCCCCCTTCATCTCACCCTCAGTGTTCCGAAATTCCTCCCGTACGCGTATGGGAGACCCCCACGCCCAACACCCACCCAATAGAGAGACTTTAAGGCCGAGTTGATGACCCGCTACTCTACGGTAAGTGTTACAGACGTTTGCTTTTAAAATACTTACCAAAGGTCTCCCCTACGCAAAGGGGAGCGGCTGCCTTCAAGCTTCCCTCAATTAATTACCGCGTACTTCCTTGTTCGCAGGAATCACCTAGCCTCGACAAGCCTGGACAACATCACTTCAGCTCCGTCAACAACCAGTTGTTTAAGGGTACCATGGACGCTGCCGTTTCCAAAAGTGGCACAAAGGCCTCCGGCGTCATGTTCGCCACCGAGGAAGTTGGACAGACGGCGGTGGAAGGTTTGTCAAAGCCTATGACAGCACAGGCCTGGTTCTCGAGGTTGCAGTTAGACTACGCCACTACAAGGAGGGATGCACTTGACCTCCGTGGTACTTCAGAGCTTTTGATGCCCAAGCTGACCATCACTGAGTTCAAGAAAGCAAATGGGTTCATCACGTTCTAGACTAACAATCAGGAAGTCAACTGCCAACTGAACTGGTGGTTGACTGTGATCGAGAGCAGGGGCAAGAAGGTTCAAGAACGTACACACTCTGACACAGTCATCTCGGCCAGCGTCACCGACATCAAGCTATTGACGCAACCAGATATGGTGTACTCCAGCCTATCTGGTGGAGCTGTCGGAGCTATATCTGACGATATGGCCAAGTTCCTCCAAGCAGTGAGGGTACTGCTCCTTGCCTATCCCATTGCCGCTCGCAGTCCAGTAAGCAGTGCGTTGCATACCATCAAGGAAGCGGTGGAGTTCCTTGTCCTCGACTTGTCAAGGAACAACGTAGGTCTTGTAGCTTCGGGCTACTCACTGGAGCAAAGCCAACACAATGCTGATATGGGGGAGATCAGGCGCACTTTCGGCGACGTCAAGGATGTGTGGAAGAAGGGATAACCTAGTCCTCTCTTCTTCGACCATCTAGAGGGCGGTACATTTGCGATGAAATATCTGCTCGTCACAGCGACAACAGTGTTCCTTGACCTGGACCACCCGCTTGAACCTGCTGGCCAGCTCCTCCGGAAGGAGACCGCTAAGGTCAGCGCGCACCTATACAACGTGCATCCAAAGACTTTTCTCTGTGACGACCTCATCAAGGTGCGCTTGGCTATTCTTGAATTGTTTGGTGCATGAGCATTGCTCCACTTCCTGCAAGGGAAGGTGGTGTACTTATTCAGTGCATGTGTGTTCTACGTTTTCCTACGCAAAGGTTTAAGGTCGGTATGTATGGTAGGTTGGCCTTTTGAAATTGGGATGTGTGTTCATTGCTCCCCTTTGCAAAGGGGAGCAATGAACCTACCACTAACGTATTAATTTATATTATTTCCTACTATCACGCAGGTGCCTGCCAAATTGGTCGACTTGGTCATCATCGACCCGAGCTTGGGTGATGACACTGGACCGCTTTGGGACGTTGGTGAGAAGGCTTGGACGGGCGTTGATGCCTCAGACACTCTGCGAACCTGGATGGTCCAAAACAGGAAGTTTGCTGGGGTGTTCAAGGTGGTGATGTACAGCAACATGTAGCAAGTGAGTACCTTCACTAGGGCTTTCGTTGATGCCACCGCTAAGGACGTGCATCATGTCCCCATTACGCGGATTGGGCCTGACTTCAAACCAGCTTCCAACACAGTGGCCATAGTCGGGACTTTCTCCACTACTCGTGGCACGTCCGTGACAGCTTTGCGTGGTATGACGCCAAGTAACGGCCTGAAGGTCTATCTCCCACCAAGTGATGCTGACAAGAGCGTGTTTGGGCGCCCCGATATTAGCGGCTGCTCCATCGGTCCCCCGGCAGGTTGGGTACAGCAGGAGATGTGTCGACGAATACCGATACCTCGTGCGAGAGTACAGCAACAAAGGGAACTGGGTGATGTGCTTGCACACTGTAGATGGCTCAGGCATGCTGGCGGCATTGCTAGAGGGTAGGAGCGTTGTCGGTTTGGAGTCAGTCCCACAGAGGCTTGGGGTCGCTACATGGCGTTTGAAGAAGTTTCATGCCACGGAGAAAGTCTTGCTCAAACATCACGCCGCCATACAAGAGGCTGGTGATGACGCCAGAGCTAAGAATCTGGTGCACAAGCTCGTTGAAGATGACATGGAAGAGCTGAGTAGCCTCGTGCCTGCAAAGCCTAGTGATGACATGCTAGGCCGAGTGTGGGACGAGCTGAAAGGCTTTCGTAAAGATCACAGCGGATCAAAGCTCTTTCCAACTATGACAGATGAGGAATTCAAGACCATTGGGGGCAGGATAGTTGAGAGGTGCACCGACATCGCCACAGCACAGGCATTCATCGACGAACCATCGGCCCTCTTGATCACCATTGGAAAAATGATGAAGCAGATGAAGAGCATGGCTGAGGGGGAATGAGGTTGTAAAGCGGGCACGTGAATAATGGGATTAAGACGTTGTAAGGTTAGGAAGTAGGGTGATGTGTTCAGGTGCTAGGATAATGTTTTGTCGTGGTGGTGTAGTGCGTGGAGGTCTCGTAGAGTGCTGCAGCACCAATGTAGACTTACCCAAATGTGTGTCCTCCACCACCACCGTGAATGGGGCTGTGAGGCAGTGAGGTTGGAAGTATATGAGTTATAAGGTAATGAGTTTTGAGGTTATGATTTACGGTTTGGAGATTGCGAGGTTATGAGTTACGAGTTACAAGGTAATGAGTTATGAGGTAATGAGTTAAGAGTTCTGAGATTGCGAGGTTACGAGTTACGAATGATGAGTTACAAGGTAATGACTTATGAGGTTTTGATGTAAGAGTTCAGAGATTGCGAGGTTATTAGTTACGATTTATGAGTTATGAGTTATGAGTTATGTAACAAGATTCAATACTTGTCTAGGAATTGTCTCTTTCTCCAAAAACTAGAAAACAATCTTATGTTTAAAAACATAAGATGATTCTAAGATAGTAAAGGAATTGTCTCTTTGTCGAAAAACTAGAAAACAATCTTATGTTCAAAAACATAAGAAGATTCGAAGAAATCTAGCAAAAACTCACAAATCAAGAAATTTGCCTAAACGGTCTTTTGATTTGAATCATAAGATTCCACAAATTTAGAAGCATCCACAGAATCGGCCGGGAAGCAGGAACGCCCATTACAGGTCATCTATTATCAAAATAGGACTGGATTCCAGCTGTGGAGCTGCCAGGAAGGTGCAGCCATATGGCTTTGTGTATCAAGAGGGGGCTGATAGCAATCTGTTTGATTTCCATTAATAAACAATTCTAAAGTAGACGTCCCCCGCTGGCTCATGGCTATCATTCCAGATGGAAGGATATAGTGAGATACTTCCAGTATCATCTATAAAGTATCATGAGTCAGGATTTCAAGATCAATGCTGGGGATAACTATGGGGTCAGTAATGGACTGTAAGGGATCTGCAGGGTTGCAGAGCTGCAGGGCTGCAGAGCTGCAGGGCTGCAGAGCTGCAGGGCTGCAGAGCTGCAGGAAAGCAAGAAGGCAGGTAGCTCCCCATGGTCAAGGACATGAGTGATGCTATATCACAGGTTCTTGATCAAAGCTTCTACAGTTAGTCCATTTTGAGTTTGGCAATGCATCCAATCTTTGCTCTGAAGTCACAGAACTTGGCCCTGGGCAGAGCTTTGGTGAGCATGTCAGACATGTTGGCAGCAGTTGGGATCTAGTTCATTTTGATGCCCTCCTTCTTGGACTGTTCTTTGAGGAAGTAGAACCTGGTCTCCATGTGCTTCAGTCTGGAGGACAGCTTCTCTTGGTTCCAGGCACTAAGGGCAGCTTGGTTGTCACCATTGATGGTGAGGGGAGGGGGAACTATGCCGGTGGCAGAGTGTTGTAGCTTTCTCAACGACATTCCTTCTTGGGCAGCAGAGGTAGCTGCCATGAACTCAGCTTCTGTAGTGGACAATGCTGTGGCAGATGCCTGGATCTTAGATGCCCATGAGATTGCTCCCCCTTGGTTGAGGAAGACGTAACCTGTTGTGGACTTCCTTGTGATTGGACAGGCAGCATGGTCAGAGTCACAGTAACCAATGAGGGGTTTGTTGGGGAAGGTGTAGGTGATGCCATGGTCTGGGGTGTTAGACAGGTATTTGAGGGTACCTGTTGCAGCTTCCATGTGGTCATGCAACGGGTGTGCACTGTGCCTGGCCAATCTGTTGACTGCTTGGGCAATGTCAGGTCTTGTGTTAACTGCCAGGTAGTTGAGGGAGCCTACAATTTGGGCAAGTGGTAAACCTGTGTCTGGAGCATCTTTGCTGGCATAGGGCAGTGGAGCATCTGGTAGAAGGGGCACAGGGAATCTGGTGCTGTTGGGTTCAGGAAGCATGTTGTGGGCGCGCAGCAGGTCCTGGATGAACCTTGATTGGCAGATGTGGAGGGTGCCAGCTGATGCATTCCTTGTGATTTCATAGCCAACAAAAACTGAGGGGTCACCGAGGTCTCTAGTCTTGTAAAGCGTCATGATGGTGGTTTTGTACTTGTCTAGGATGGTTTTGTCAAAGGACAGCATAAGGAAGTCATCAATCCAGAGGAGTACCCAGATGATGGGTGTGTTGGTTGAGCTGGGGAGCACAAAGAGACCTTGGTCTACGTCTACCTCTTTGAATCCAATAGCTGTCATATCTTCCTTTACCTTGAGGTACCACTGTCTGGAGGCTTGTTTGAGACCATAGAGGCATTTCCACATACGGCAGACCCTGTGGTCCTGTTCGAATCCTGGTGGTTGGGTGCAGTACAGTTCTTCTTCAACTGTTCCATTGAGGAAGGCGGTGGAAACGTCTAACTGGGCTAGGTATGCCTTTGGGTTTGCTGCCATTGAGAGGATGTAACGAATGGTAGTATGCTTAGCTACTGGTGCAAAAACTTCATCATAGTCCATTCCTGGGCGTTGGGCATACCCTTTGGCAACTAGTCTTGCTTTGTATCTGACAATTTCTCCATCAACTGACTGTTTGATGTCAAATACCCACTTTGTTCCTATGGCTTTTGCTCCCGATGGGAGTTATGAGAGGGACCAGGTGTTCATCTGTGCAAGAGCTGCTAGTTCTTCTTTCATAGCTGCCCTCCATTCTTTGGCTTGAGGGCCAGAGAGGGCTTCTCTTTCATTCTTGGGAATGATTACTTGGTCTGCAGCTAGGGAGGCTAGAAAGTTAGGGGAGTGTCTGTCTCTGCCACTACGTCTAGGTTCAACTAGGGATGGGTCCACTTCTGGGGGTGGTGGTACCTCAGGGCTAGGAGGTGTGGCTGGAGGTAGCTCCTGGTGTGGTGGAGATGGGGGGTTATTGGGATTGTCAATTTCCTGAGGTATGTGTTCATCTCCTTGGTCGACTGTGTAGTTATGAGGTGTACTGGCTGCTGGTTGGAGAGTGGATGCTGGTGGAGTGTAAGTCGGCTGGTAAACCGTTTCTGGGTTAGAAGAGAGGTTTTATGGTAGTCCCCACACCTGTGGGTTGGTCTGATATTTAGCTTGTCTGGCCAGGATGTACTCTCTTTCTATGAGTTCAGACTGGGTGGGGATAGCAGGGGGAAGAACAGGAGGGTCATCTTCATCAACTTCTACAGGGATATCATCTTCATAGGTTCCTAGTACTACAGCGTCTGCACCTGGGAATCCTTTTTGACCTGCCAGGTTTTCAAATTCATTGAAGGTGATGTCTCTGGCATCAAAGATTTTGTGTGAGGAGTCTACCACTCTGTAGGCTTTTCTTGAGTCTGAGTATCCAATGAGCCTAGTGATCTTGGCTGATGGTGAGAATTTGAAATCCCTTGATTTGGGTGGGACATGTACATATGCTGTGCATCCAATGGTCCTGAGATGTTCTATCTTAGGTTTGACACCATGGAATAGCTCATATGGTGTTTTGTTGGATTCAGAGGTTGGTGAGAGGTTTCTGAGGATACTCGCATTTTTGACCATTTCTGCCCAGTACCTGTTGGGGAATTTAGATGAGAGGAGAAGAGCTGTGGACCTGTCATGCAGAGTTCTGTTCAGGCGCTCTGCTGCACCATTTGTAGAGGGGTTTCCTGGAACTGTGAAGTTGAGGGTGATTCCTTTCTTCTTGCACCAATTTTTGAATTTGTTGCAAATGTATTCTGATCCATTGTCGCAAAAAATAGTTCCAATTTTGTTTTGGGTGAGGACCTCATACCGTTCAAGCTCAGTGATTGTAGCACTGGCTACTGAACTTTTGGTTTTGTGGAATGTAACAATAGAGTATTTGGAGTAATCATCCAGAATGCCTTGGAAGTAGAGGCTGCCGTTCAGGCTAGGGACTTTCATCTTTCCACTCATGTCAATGTGGATGATTCCCATAGGTCTGGTAGCTCTTGTGTGAGAAGTGGGGTAGGGGTTTTTGTCCATCTTAGATAGAATGCATATCTCACAGGTTTGCTTACTCATTTTCCTAAATGCAGATGAGGTGATGTCGTTTCCAATGACCATGTCTTCTGAGGCCATTCTTGCTAATGAGCTGTAGGCTAGATGTCCTAATCTGATGTGTTGAAGTTCAGCTGTCATAGGGGTTTTTCTGGAGACAGCTGCCATTGCTACAGCAGTGGTGTATTCAGATCCTCTGATAAGGGTAGGATCATGTTTGACTACAGGGACTAGGTACAGGAGCCGCCTTTTGGATCCTGAGATGATGACTTTGTTATTGATGGTCATGGTGCCTTTGTCAGATGTGAACTTTATTTCCATGTTGGGCACATTTTTGATGGCTGATGCCATCGAGAACAAGTTGGGTGTGTTCTTATCTGAGTTAAGGTGGACATTGAGAAGATTGTGAAGTTTCCCATTTTCTCCTCTGATGAGGGCTGTGCCAGACTTGGTAATGTAAGTGTGGCCAGAGGCTGTTAGGACCTTTATGGGAGCTATGTCTTTTATGTTGTATAGAAGGCTGGCGTCTCCAGTCATGTGGGAGGTTGCACCTTGTGTCCATGATCCAGTTTTTGTATATGCTGCGTGTGTGGCGTGTTGTAGCATTGAGTGCATATTGGGTGCATGGT
The DNA here is from genome assembly GCA_022414725.1 of Microglena sp. YARC. Classification (NCBI taxonomy): domain Eukaryota; kingdom Viridiplantae; phylum Chlorophyta; class Chlorophyceae; order Chlamydomonadales; family Chlamydomonadaceae; genus Microglena; species Microglena sp. YARC. Next base: position 33,012,536 of record CM039463.1, read on the forward strand.
TTTGTGTCTGGCTCTGGCTGTTGGGGGCTTTTGTCTAGCTCTGGCTGGCTGGGGCTTGTCTCTAGCTCTGGCTGGCTGGGGCTCTTGTCTGGTTCTGGCTGGTTGGGCTTTTTGTTGGCTATAAGGGATATTAAATCATCACTCATGCGGGGCAAAAAGTTCATCATGTTGAGTTGTGGGTATGGCACCAGATCTGTGATGGAATCTATGTTGTCAAAGTACCAGTCTGCATACACATCTCGGAGCACATCTCGGTCTAGGTGCCTAAAGTTGATGTACTGGAGTCTGAGAGCAGGGGACAGGTTGTGCATGATCCAGATGCTAGTTATAATTTTAGTTTTGGTGGGGGATTCTCTACTTTCCTCCTCCATCACCTTAACTTCTTGAGAGACGTTCTTGAGCCAGTGATGAAACTCTGCGGCGTTAGACGCCGACGGTGGATTCATTGAAGTGCTGGGACGACTCGTAGTTGAAGAGAGGGGAGGGGGTGGGGTGGGGTGGGGGGTTTACAGTTGGCTTGCGGGGCCGGAGAGGTAAGGTGACGGCGGGATTAGGGAGAAGGGAATTGATGGCTTGACGCAGTGTGTGTGTGGGGGGGGGGGGGGGGCAGGGGGGGGGGGGGGGGGGGGGGGGGGGGGGGCTGGTGTTCCAGCGGGTTGCCTAGCAATAAGAGAAGATTCTGCAACTGAGATCCTTTTCCTTCGGTTGTTGCGACGGCAACTGTGGAAGGCACTGCAGGTGCGCGGGAGCTCGGGATCTACGGACAGGGTAACAGGCGTGGAAGACTGTTGCAGTGGAACACGGGACGGCGTGGTGAGCGATAACCTTTAGCTTCCGGAGTATTATCTCGTGAGGACTGTTACAGGGAATGTCAGAAGGTGCTACGTTTACAATCGTGATAACATGCCAGGCGGCAGGCAAGGTATAAGAAGGGAAAGGGCGACAGTACCTCAGGGTACTGCCGCCGGTAGGTGCCGGCCCTAACGGGTGAAGGCACTACTATGGAAGCTTCCAGGCGGAAGGCCTGGTGCCCCAAGACACTCTAGCTGAGCCGGGAGAACCGGTCAATAACAACACCAAGAAGAAGTCATTTCTATTCCTCGTATCGTCTAGACGACACCCACATCCCTAACTTAGCTAAACACTGAACCCCTCACTCTGCTAGTCTGATCTATCTTGCCTTGATATCCTGTGATTTTGCAATCTTAGTAATCCATGATACCAACATTGTTTGTTGCTATCTCTGGTTGCCATTATAATATTCTCTATTAACTATTAAGGCTTAGTTCACAAAATCTTCGTCCTTTCACGGCCCGCATGCATTTGTCACACAATGTATTATTAGACTCTCAGCTTGCATTTATGCGGCCGGCGACTGTATGAAAAAATACACATGTAGTACCATTTATTCCGAGGCGTGAGGTTGAGGTGTCCAGCCCGTTTGCTTGCAGTGGGGCTAACCACAAAAAAGGGTGTGTAACTCTTCCTAGCAGGTTCGAGCTGGTGACCTACCGATAACAGTCTGGCGCTCTACCAATTGAGCTAAGGGAGACATTTAAATTGGTTTCAGAGCCTGGTCTCGATCTAAGGACCTATGGGTTATGGGCCCATCACGCTAGCCGCTGCGCCACTCCGAATTTAGGATCCAGATATGCATAGGGCGCGCCTAATCAGGCGAGGTGATCGTGTGCTCAGCGTTTGCCAACAACAAATGCGCCGCAATGACGCCGACGTCGGGGGCTCGAGACCCGCTGCCGGAAGACAGCGGGGGGGTCGCGCGGCCACCAATATAACGGCATTGTGTTGCTGCCACGAGGTTCAACGGACCCTTGTATCGTTGTGTTCATCAATCGTTCTTACTTTACTCCCTTGGGATGTACGTGGTATATATCCAAGGCACTCTGGTCCGGTTCTGCAAGATGGCTGTGCTGACTTGAATTGCGCTAATTTAATCGTGCGGTTCTGACGCATCGTTCTATACAATTTCGAAGGTATTTCCATCCTTCAAAGGAATCAGGATTCATGACCAGCTTCAGGCCGGAGTCTTTATCAACCAACTCAGGTCCAATTTTCAGTTTCTCAATAATCATGTTTCTATCCTTTGAGTAGAAACGACATTCTGACATGAAATGCATTTCATATTCTGTAGCACTCTTCTCCCACCAGCCGCCATATCATGTAGTTTTCCGGAGTGTGTGCAGAGCACAGAGACGAGGGGAAGACGGTAAGGATAAGATCTTTACAGTTAGATAAGCATTCGATCAATGCGCTAGGAGGAAGTACTGAGATGGCGCGGCACCTCAGGGTACCGGCGTCAGAGTCCGTGCCATAGCTGGCAGCAGCATCACAGTACAGTGCAGCAGGGAGGTAGTCCTGTGCACTCCAAGTCACTCTAGGTGAGCCGGTGAAACCCGGTGAATAACATCCCCCCCAATTCCTGGTATTCTTCATTCGGAAGAATTCCAGGAATTAGAGGAGTTAAAAAACTAGAGTGACAATTTAAAAAACTATAATGGAGGTACAATACATTTGTAACTCATCAGGCTTGTCAAGGAGTTAATGATAAAATAATACCGGCTGTGGCAAGGCAGGCTGGCTCAGCAAAGGTGATTATCATGTCTAAAGAACTCTCAATCACTGATCTAGGCTGGCAGCTTAAAGGGCTGCCGTGGAGGTACAGACTTAGGCCGAATAGAAGAGAGCAGCCAGTCATGGTGCAATCAATCAATATCAAGGAAAGGTCTGCAGGATCAGGCTCGGGCCTGTCAGGAGGGTGCTGGGGTGAACTCCTAGGACGGAGCTGCAAAGGGACAGCAGGCTAGATTGCAGGGAAGCTGCTGGGAAACTAAAGGGAAGCTGCAGGTAGGCTGCATGCTAGGGTGAAGAGGGGCTGCTTATGGGGCTGGAAGGAAACTGCCAGGCTTGGTTAAGGCTTGTGGAGATAACCTTGGTTACGAGAAGGGCATGATGTCTGGACTAGTCCCCCCATAATTTGGGTTGTAGCTGGATTGCTTGTAACCTAAATTAAAACGCAGACATCTGGTAGAGACTAGGATAATTCTAAATTCAAAATTTGACTGCCTGTGAAGGTACATGGGGCAGTACAGGTGGCGTACAATCTAATACATTCTAGAGTGTTCAGGTCTAATACAACAGATGGGGAGCAATGTTTTAACTATTAGGTGCCTGGCGTGCTGGGGAAGCAGTCAAGGGCAAGCTGATGGCGGACTGCTGCAGGGTAACTACATGGTGTCAGCAGCTTGGGGCTGCGAGGTAGCTAGGGTCGCTGCAAGGGCACTAGGGGCGGATAAGAAAATGCAGGGACGGTAGGGACTGCTGGTGCTGTTGTGGGCTGCTGGGTCATTGCAGATCAACGGAAGCATTGCTGTGAATGCTGCAGGGAATGCAAGTTAGGGCTGCAGGGAATACAACTGATGATGTCATTGCTAGGCTCCCCCATAATTTGGGAGTGAAGGCTAAGTACTGAAGTGCTAAATTAGAATCGGGCTAGCATCATGTTGTCAGCATGAAAACATCGAAGGGTTAGAAGCTTGAACAGCACGTGGCTAAGTACATGTGGCAGTACGGGGCAGATCAAAAATTAATTCCTAGAGTGTTCATTACTAATTATTTAACAGATGGTGGGGATTATCAAATCGCATCATGTAATTATGCCATGAGGTTGACTATGCACTGGAAGGTACATGGAATTTGCAGGTCGCTAGTGCTATACAGTATGTAACAGCTCAGGATGCTAATAGCAGCTTGAGGGGTTATCTAGAGTAACGTGATGTGTGATGTGTGTTTACGTGTATGTTGATATGAGTGAACTAGCAGAACAGGGGGAGGGTTACCTAGGTAGGGATGTCGAGTGGCTTGGAAGGAACGTCTTCGTGGAAGGAGTAGAAGGGTTCATTCCGAGTAGCTCGTGTCTATGTGCGCAACGTGTGCGTTGTGAGAGATGAGGCAGTACATGGGTATGGTACTGTATCATGTGCGTTCGTCACGTGGCTTACGGGTACGGTGTACCCGTATGCCTTGCTGGACGGCCAGAGTACCCGTGAAGGGTTCTGTACCGTTACACTCCCCCCCCTCCAGAAGAGATGCAGACCCCGCATCTGATCGTAATAAAGGTGGGATGTGAATACCAGTCGTAGTCGTATGTGCCGTGCTCAAAATATACTTGATGAATCAAGTTGGTTTCGGAGAGAACCATTTAACATCCCTTTTGAGTACTCCGGGAAAGATAGCTTTATGAATAAAGCAATCTGACCGCCGTGTTGTATGCGTCGAGTGCGATGGGTTAATGATGGGCCCGTTTTTTCGACGTACGTCGGGACATATCGGGCGTAACACGTGATTGCCATGCATCGACGATGTGAGGGGCACTTTTCTTGACCGCCTTGGCGAGTTCCCAAGTGTCTTGCTCAATACCGAAGTCTTGCCATCGGACCAAGTATTCGAGACGTCGTTTGCTAGATGTGCCTGTGACACGCGACTTCTCGCGCATGATGCATTGGATATTCCAAATTGGAGCGCCGTCGGAGTCGAACTCAAGCGGTTGTCCAACATGGACAACGCCATCGGAGCGCCAATGCTTGATCAAACCCACGTGAAACACGGGGTGGATGCGCATCATCTTGGGCAAAGCCAAGCGGCACGCCGTGACTTGCCGGATGACTCCGGTGACCTCGTCGCGTGGACCAATGCATTCCGTAATCGTATAGGGGCCAACAAAACGAGGCGTAAATTTTGGTTTACCCGTTGCCTTGAACTTCATATTGCGGGTGGACAAGAGAACTTTATCACCAAGGTTGAAGAAAATCTCCGTTCGTCGTTTATCGTAATGGGCTTTCTGCCGATCCTGAGCGGCTTGCATGCATGCCTTGCATTGATCTTGTCGTTCAATGTGATCGGCCCACCAATTGTTGGCAGCCGGACATTTCGATTCGACCTCTGCCTTGAGCGGCGTCGTAGGTAGGGTCGTAACCAAGGTACGCCCAAAAGGGGGTGTTCTGAATGGACTCTTGGTAGGAATTATTGATCGCAAATTCCACAAGCGCCCAGGACTTATTCCAATCGTCGTGGTACGGCCCCACGTAGTGGCAAATCATGTCCTCGATGACTCGGTTCATGCGTTCCGTCTGACCGTCAGTTTGAGGATGGAACGCAGTCGAAAACGCTTGTCGCGTGCCCATCGATCGATGGAGAGCCACGCCGAAATGGCCTGTGAATCGCGCATCGCGATCACTGAGGAGTTTCTTTGGGATACCATGATATCGGATGACACGATTCAGGTATAGGGAAGCGAATTCCTCTGCGTTTATCGTAGTATGACAAGGTTCGACATGAACCATCTTCGACAGTTTGTCGACAAACACTGCGATGGCATCATGGCCAGAAGAAGTTGGCGGAAGCGCCGTAATAAGGTCCGTGGAGACGCACTCCCAGAATTTCTCAGGAATTTCCACGGGAACCATGGTACCGTTAGGCTTTGCGTTTCCGGGCTTGTTCGTTTGGCACTTATGGCATTGTTGGACGAAGGCAGTAACATCTGCCGTGACTTTGGCCCAAGTAAAGTGCGGGTGACCAGCTCCAATGTCTTGGTGCGACCGCAATGGCCCATGTAAATAGGGTCGTGAGCTTCGCGGATAATATCCAGGCGAAGTGCTGCGTCGAGGGGGACACACAAAAATTCGCGCCCGTACTTGTTCTTTTTGAACCAGTAACCGTTTCTGGAAAACTTATCGCGGAGGCGCTTGCAGCCCGGCGTGAAGTTTGAGTCCTTTTTGTATCCAGCCAAAATTCGATCCATGATGGACGAAGAAAAGGGAGTCGACGCAGCGGGCATATGCCGACTGCGTCGTCGCGTTTCCTTGACCGGAACCGAAGGTACGGGGAGGACCGTCGGTGGGCGGGGTAGGATGTCAACGACTGCGGGACCGACTGCAATAGGACGTTGCTTTTTCGATCAAGGCCGGCATTCGCTGACCAAGAGAGAGAAGACCAACAGCTGGTGCGCAACCGCGACATTGGCGGGGGCAGAGAGTTTGGGATTGCGACTGACCGGGTCTGCCATATTATTGCGACCCGCGCGATACTCCCAAGTATAGCTAAAGGGCGCAAGGTCCTCCGTCCTGCCATCGGCCCATGCGTCGTGAAAGGACCGCCTTGGTGTCAAAATACGTGAGCGGATTGTGGTCAGTGACCAATGTCATGTGGGAACCTTCGAGGTAGCATCGCCACTCGGTCAACGCGTGGACGATCGCTAGCATTTCTTGTTCCGTCGTTGTATAATTCAGCTCCGCTGGGATATACTTCTTGCTGGCGAAGGCGATGGGGTGTTTATCTTGTAAGAGCACCGCGCCCGTACCAAGCAAAGATGCGTCGGTAATGACTTCGAAAGGTTTGCTGAAATCCGGCAATGCGAGGACTGGAGCGGATAGCAAAGCCTCTTTGAGGCCTTCGAATGAGACGAGATGTTCCTGTTTGAACAAGGTGCCTAGTTCACCCTTGATGTTAGACAAGGTTTGAAGAGGGGCAGCGAGAGACGAATAGCCTTGGATAAATTTGCGAAAATAATTGCACAAACCGAGGAATGAGCCGATCTCTTTCGCCGTTTTCGGAGTAGGCCAGTCACGGACTGTGCTAACCTTTTTCGGATCAACCTTAATTCCGTCGCGTCCAATGTAATGACCCAGGAATTTAACCTCTGTTTTGTTGAAGGAACATTTGGAGAGTTTCGCGCAGAATTCGTTGTCCTGGAGGACCTGGAGAACCGTGGCCAAGTTGGCCAAATGCTCCGCCGGAGTGCGTCCGTAAACCAAGATATCGTCTAAGTAGACCACGACGAACTTGTGCAAGTAGGGCGCGAATATTTGGTTCATGACCGCTTGGAATGTGGCCGGCGCGTTCGCCAAACCCATCCCAAGGACTTTAAATTCATACTGACCCATCGGGGTAGTGAACGCAGTCTTCGGCGCGTCCTCGTCCGAAATTCTTATTTGGTAATAACCAGACGTGAGGTCTAGGGAACTGAACAAAGTAGCTCCACCTAGACGATCAATGGTCTCGTCAATACGGGAAAGGGGATACCTATTTTTAATCGGGATGTTGTTGAGTGCTCGCCAATCGCAAACAACACGGTATCCCGTTCCACCCGGTTTCGCTATGATCATAATCGGCGCACCGTACGGGGACGAGCTCGGGGCGATGAATCCTTGCTGCAAAAGGTCGGAGACGTATTCCTCACATAGCAGGGTCTCGGCTGGACTCATGCGACGATTTCTGCGATATGGCGCGTAAGCATTGTCTTGCGTTTTGATGACGTGAGGTATAACTCGATGGTTAGGAGTCCCCATAGGCAAATTGTTGAAGACTTTGCGATACTTCCAAAGGAGAGCGCGCAGGTCGCTGGCCGAGATGAGCGTTTTATCGTTGTGGTCAAGGATGTTGTCGCGGATCCAATTTTCGAAATCCATGCTTGCCACCGGCGGACCAGGTAACGGCCCGTTGGACGGCAATAATTTTGTCAGCAATTTCGCCCGTTCATCGGCAGTGACGTTAGAAGCCGGCAAATCCGCTCGGGATTCGCGGACATTGACCATGACATGGTTAGCGCCAGCCTTTAAAAGCTTTGCTGCCTTGCAACCCGTAATGACTGGGTCATCGGTTGATTTGCCCGAAAGTGCCATACTGAAGAAGGAATGAGCCGTTTCGTCCCGCTGTCTGTTTATAGGGGTTATACAGCAGCCGTACCGTTTGAGCGACAATGTCATGCGATCGTAGTCGAGGACGGCCCTTTTGTCGCGCATCCAGTCGGATCCGAGGATTAGGTCTAATCCTCCAGGAAGTTTGTCGACGACATGGACAAACACTTTGCCAACATATCTTTGTATGTGGATAGGGAGCGTGACCGTCCCGCGGATTTTGATAATTCCGTCGTTAGCGCAAGTGAATCCGTTGCGTTCGTTTTCCCAAGGGCGGATGTGCAAACCGAGAACCTCAGCCGTTTGCTTTTCCATAAGACAACCCGTCGCGCCCGAATCCGCCAATGTGAGCAATTGCTTCGCTCCTGATCGGGCGTTGAATAGCATATCGGGGGCAGCAGCGGAGTTGACTTCGTATACCCGATTGGCTCGCGTCATGAGCACCGGGGAAGTATTCGTATTTCGTTGTGCGTGATTGCGACGGATGCACTTCGTTGACCGTCTGGCAGCGATTTGTTTTTCGCTAACTTTGGGATCCAATGCCTCCGACCACCAGTGTTTTTTTCGACGGGTTTCAACCGGACTGGGGATGCCCTCCTCAGGTGCGGGGCCAAAGTATACTGCCTTGGTCACGTCGTTGATCGCGTGCCAATCCTTTTTGATTTGGACGGCCCGTTCGGAGTCGGGAGGGTCATACCATACTTGGATGGCGACCTTATTCGAAGGTGACCCCTTGGGGCGGGGTTTCATATGGTGATCGAACGATTGATACTCCTTAAATAATTCCATACCTTGGAGGAGACTGGAGACATGTTTATCGTTACTTGCATTTTTTGGGAGGATGAACATACCGGATGTGTCGAAGGGTGCATCGTTTTTGCATTCCCAATAGTGTTCTAACACCGACACGACGTCTTCCGGAATGGGGTGCGCGTATATGAACTCGTTTGCGATGGAGCCTCGCATGCCAAACTCCGTAGAGAACTTCAGTGGACAAGGGGACGACAAGGCATTAGTAGAAGTTACATCAATAGTTGGGGTTAAGCCCAAGTTAGAAAACAGTTCCTCTTGAACTTGTAACAAGAGCTCAAGTGGCTCGACTACTACTACTTTATCGTCGCCAATTACACGATCCAGGCTTGTCAATACCTGACCGGCCGGTTCCTATTCCCAAATTGGGATGGGACCGTTGCCGTCAAGGGCCCAGTCGGGACACTTAGTCTCTGAGGGCCGGCCAGTTAGGCAAGTCCCGCGTGCGGCAGCGTCCGTCAACATTCAGCGACCGCACACATGTCCTCATGTAGCGGAAACAGAAGAAGCAGCGAGCTCCATTCTGAAGCCAGATGGTCTGCCCGACGCTGACCGATTTGTTCATATGCATCGCGTTCTGAGGGTCTTGACCCGAAAAGTCGGGGGTCCGCGGCCCGCTGGGCTTTGAACGGCCCCTACCAGCACCCTGTCCGTATCCTCCTCGACCACCACGGCCCGCGCCGCGGCTAATAGAGCCTCTCCCGAACGTGCGATCAGCACCTTGCAAACTGAGGACCTGCGACCTTGGCGGTCCACCCAGCTTGCCGATGTGCGCCGGTTGCGTCGCACTACGTCCTCCACCACCTCGGCCACCGGCTGGGTTGCGACTACTGTTGGCCGCCAGTTTGGGGCTCTTGGCTGGGCGAGAGTTCATCTCCCCGCCGTCGTCGGTGGTCCTTAGGCCCTGCAAAGAGAAAGAATCAGTGTCAGAATCGGAGGGGGGGGAGTTGGTAAATTGGACGCGATTGAATGCAAGGTCCTTACCCGGGTATTTAGTATCCGCGGGGCGCTTGAATGGGTACCTCGACTTTTGATTAGCGTAACCTCCCCTCTGATGGCGATCGTGCTTGTCCGTCAAGGATTTGCCACGAGCGGCGACAACTTTCCTCGCCTCGTCCAATTGCAGATAGCGGAACAAATCCTCCATCGTTTCGAACATAGTACCAGACTCGCGCCGAGAGTGTGCACCGGCGCGGAGTTCGTCGGAGAGTCCCGTACGAAACAAGTTTAACTTCTCGCGATCGGTGAGATCGGGGACTTTGCAAAATTCCGACTTGATGGCGTGGTAATAATTCTGCAAGGATCGAGTATCTTGGCGGAAGCCACCTTCGTGTAGTTTGGTGAGAGCGACGTGTGATTCCGTTAATAACTCGGGCAGGAGGAGCGATTCCGCCCATGCAACGATTCCCATGAAATCCAACCCGTCCAACTCATCGCTAGCCCATGCCTCGTCAAAAGTGATGCGGAGTTGGCCAGTGAATGCGCCCGATAGATGTGGAACAATGCGCTCGAACGGACCAAGGTAACCGTCGGCGAACTGGAGCTCCATGATCGTGGCCACATTGAATACCCATCTGCGCAACTTAGCCCTAGAGCATTTGTCCGACAGTTTGTGTTCAATGAGACGTAATTCCTTTCGCATTTCAGTAACACGCTTGGCGAACCCATTGTCGTGATCAGAGTGACGAGTGGCGCGGTTGGCGGGAGGAGGGGTGATCGGCGGGAGCGAACCGGGCTCACCTGGCGGGCCTTCCGGGGCCAGGTGTGTGTCCGCGCAAGCCTGTCGCGTCGGCGAAGGGGTGTCTGCAGGCAGCGTAGCTGCGCGCTTCGCACGAGGTCAAACAGGGGCCGGGGAATCCGCCGTAGGTACTTCGGGCGACGTTGGGGGCTTGGGCTGAGTAGCCCGAGGAGCGCGATTCGATGTCGGTGTGACAGGTGGAACCTGGCGGGGCGAATCTGGGGAATCGGCTAAGTCGTGGTCCGATGACGAGTAGTCTGAGACCGAAAAGGGGCCGTCGGGTGGTAAGGGAGCGACGGTCGGTGCTGTCGGCAGGGAAGGGGTAGCGCCCCCCCGCGGGATCGAACCACGTTGCATTTTGCCAGTCAGACCACCCGAAGGGGCATAGACGTCGGGGATTCGAAATGGTTCTGGATCAAACGCCGGGGCTACCTGAGCGACAGCTAGTTTATCAAACAACCCTGAATTCCCCGCAACCCGCACCTGCCTGTCAGGTGCACGAGGCAACGTCTCGTCCATTTTGTCGTCATTGGCCTCCGCCGCTGGGTAGTGGGCTAGCAGCCTAGAGCCTTTGAGGGCGGCGTCCTTGTCGGCGATGTCCTTGATGTTCAAAGGCATGAAATGCATCCAGTTTTGCTTTCGCATCTTGGATGCCTTGAACAGACGGGTCATACTGTCGCGGAGATCATCAATCGCCTACAGCGATTCCACGATGTTCTCGGACTCGCATTCCAGGAGGAGCCCGTCAGCGTACTCGTTCATATGCGCCGCCAACTTTGCGTCGGCATAGGGCGCGACGGGGTGGTCTGCGGAGTGGTAGTGGAGAAGACCATCCGACTTCGCAGCCTTGGCATAGGTTGGCGTCGCCTTAATCTGGCGGCCGCGCAGAAACGCCTGCTTGCGCGCAGAGATGGGGTCCAGAGGGGCGGTGTCGTCCTGACGAGCGGACTGAGGAAGCGCATGCTTGCGCCCGACAGTCCTGCCGTTCCCAACCCCGTGGAAGAGGGCGGCGTCGCTGGTAGAACCGCCAGGGTCCTCAGTGTCCATCGGCACCGTCTCGTTGCGCGCCGCAGTAGCGTGGTGCGCCGCGATCATGGCCATGACATCCGCTTGGGTAAGGGCGGCGGTAGAGGCAGCAGCGGGAGCAGCGACTGGGCGCTTACCGTAGGCGACGTTCTCGCGAGTCAGCTGCGCGACGACCTCAGTCAAGCGAGCGTTCTCAGCGAGAATGGGGGCGAACTCTGCATGGGGGGGGGGGGGACGTGGCGAGTTAGGCAATGGCGTCGGTTTAGTGGGAAACAGTGTGCGATTCACGGGCAAAACATTGCGAGGGGTACCCAAGCGGGAAGGTGTGTCCTCAATATGATCAAATGGATTGCAAAGCAAGAAAGGCAGGTTGGTTCTATACCCATCAGGCGTAAGACTGCGCTCACCTGCTTGAGATCGAGTAAGGTCGGTCTCTGTAGCCTTGAGCGCGGCCTCTTTAGCCTCGAGCGCCGTGCGCAACGCATCCATAGCGGACTTGGCGTCCGCCGCGGCCAGAGTGAAAGCGGCCTGGAGGTCGCACACTTCCTGGCGACTGTTAGCCAGATCCCTGCCGAGGAAGTAGTGGCTGTTTAACAGCTCTTGCCTCTCTGCAGGATCGCCATTGGCCAACGCGGCCTCGGTAGCCGCGCTTGAGACGGCGAGGCGGTGCGCCAGGTCAGCGATGTTGGCGTCCTTAGCGGATACCGCCGTCGTAAACTGGTCGGTAAGGGCCGAGTTGGCGATGGCGGCCTGATCGAGCTGCGCGCGGAGGTGCCCAATTTGCTCCGCCGCGATCAGGTGCCCCGGCATATGCTCATGCCGCCTGCGCTACGCGCCAGCGTGATAGCGAGCGCTGAGCTCCTCGGGGCAAGGCCCGGCCAGCGTCGTCGTCGTCGTCGTTGGGGCAATGCCCGCGCTCATAGGTGGGGCAGCGGTCGGCGCACCCGAGGGTGCCGCCAGACCATCGAAGCCGGCAACCAGAGGCTGCAGCGTACACACTGAGACAGAGGGCCGCGCGTCGGCAGATGCGGACTCATCCAGCGTCGCACCGAGCTCAGTGTCGGGCTCAGTGTCAGACGACGCCATCCCTTCAGGATTGGTGTCGACCACCGAAATCGTAGGCTGTTCAGCCGCGTCGTCGGTACCCATGGTTGTTATGTGGGATGCCATTCTGCACAGGCAACAGAACAAGTCAGTAGGCTGGACAGGGATGAGTGGTGGGCGAGAGAGGGAGAATTACTCGCAACTTCAAGAGGCCAAAAAAATCACCTGCCACAGGGACTAGTAAATTTTGCGAGCGTAACGAGCTGATAATGCCTCAAGCGTAACTGTATATGACGCGTTTGTCCAGAATACGATGAGGGATAAAAGCACTGCAAAGGCACGAACCACAGGGCAACCAGGAAGGACAACAACGAACCGAATTGCGCGACAGGATGAGCAAACGTGCAGGTGGACAGCAACAAAAGATGATGCAGCAAGCAGGAGGAGTCGCAGGACAGGCTCGTGAAGTACGCTAATTAAAGCAAGTACGGCCGAGGTGGCAAATGGAGCCGATGCTGCACGATTGATCAAGCCCCGCTCAAGATGCTCGGGAATGGAGCGTTAGAAGCTATGACCAAAAGGGCAGGACGTGAATGCAAGAATCGAGAGCGTAGGCCATACAGGGGCAGGGCAGGCTAGGAAAAGATGCCCATGCAAGACAGGTCGCAGGTGGCCTAGGGCGTGTCGAGCCGAACAGAACCGTTCACTGCGAGAACCGAACAGGCGCTAAGTTTACTCGAAGCCTACAGGGAAGAGCAGGAACAGAGAGCAGCAAATGCCAGAAAGCCGACAGGATGTCCTGGCGGGTGCGATTAATTCGAAGAAAAATTCGTATGCGTGCGTATGTGTATGCGTGAGGTCCCTAAGGAACGAAACCAGCTCCGCTACCAGTGTAACAGCTCAGGATGCTAATAGCAGCTTGAGGGGTTATCTAGAGTAACGTGATGCGTGATGTGTGTTTACGTGTATGTTGATATGAGTGAACTAGCAGAACAGGGGGAGGGTTACCTAGGTAGGGATGTCGAGTGGCTTGGAAGGAACGTCTTCGTGGAAGGAGTAGAAGGGTTCATTCCGAGTAGCTCGTGTCTATGTGCGCAACGTGTGCGTTGTGAGAGATGAGGCAGTACATGGGTATGGTACTGTATCATGTGCGTTCGTCACGTGGCTTACGGGTACGGTGTACCCGTATGCCTTGCTGGACGGCCAGAGTACCCGTGAAGGGTTCTGTACCGTTACACAGTACTGCAGTTTAGTGCAGCAGTACTTATGTACATCAGCACATGGGTGCACATGTAGATCATCACACGAGGGTATAGCTCATGCAACAGATCTGTTGTACAGCAGTTCAATTCAGTGCACAGCAATTCAGTACAGCAGTGCATTACACATGGGTTGTACGTTAGTGCCGTACAGCACTTCAATCTGTGCAGTACAGTACATCAGTAGGTGGCTGTGCATCAGTGCATCAGGATTATGTTACACGCAGATGAAAATCAGCTCACGAGGGTATCGCTCATGCTTATATCTGCATGCAAGAATAGGTCACATCACATGATGCATTTCAGTTTAGTGCAGCAGTACTTCTGTACATCAGCACATGGGCAGTACGTTAGTGCATTACAGTGCTGCAGTTTATAGCATGTAAGTCAGAACACGGGGAGTAAATGATCCTCTTAAAGCTAATGTTCCCCCTTTTTCCTCTCATCTTATAATCAGTTATCCGATGCCTAGAGAAAGGCGCAATGCCTTGGTGTGCCTACGGCTGGTGGGCAGGGAGAACAGGGGGGTCCTTGATGTGTATGGATAAGTGTGGATGAGTGTGATTATGCAAAGGTCAGCGGTGGTGGCATGAGCCTGGTGCTTGTTGCATTCAGGGGGAAGAGGTGGGACACGTGTTTGGGTAAGTACGGTGGTGAAAGTGTGATCCCAATCAGTTGAGATTGATGGGGTTATCTTGTCACTCTTGTGGGAAAATGGAATGCAGGCCGTGGTTGGCATGATGTCTTGCTGGGTGGTGCAGGATGAGATACCAGTGGTGGATGGTTCTGTCGTGGAGGTGGATGTGTGGGTTATGTTCAGGTCCCCCTCATGCAAGTCATCAGGGTTGGCTTGAGGGCTAGGTGAAGAGGAGGCATGAGTGACAGTCCGTGAGATGTTATCATGGGCTACATCAGGTACACTTGTATGAGGGATGACAGGGTTGTCAGACAGTTCCCCCCCATGCAAGTGTTCAATATCAACGACAGTGGATCTGAGGCTGTATTTGGATCTGAGTGCTTCTAGTATGTCTTCTGGATAGTTGTGGAAGTTGACAAACTTTATGATAGGTTCTGAAAGGTGCGCACGGATGTATTCAATCTGAAACTGAAGCAGGCTGTTAGATCCAGGAGGAAAGTAGAGGTGTGATACCTTGAGTTCAGCTTCCATCGATTCAATCCACTCATGAAAGAAGTGTTGATGGAAGATGAAGGTCTGCCTGACGGGGCGTGCAAGCAAGGGGAACAGGTACACTTGTATGAGGGATGACAGGATTGTCAGACAGTTCCCCCCCATGCAAGTGTTCAATGTCAACAACAGTGGATCTAGAGTTGGAGCTGGATTTGGAGCTGTTGTCCTCAATTGTTGCATTAGCGGGCATCAGAGAAACGACTACGACAGCGGGCACAGGAGTGCAAGCAAGGGCAACAGTCGGGACAGATCGATGATGTTCGGCCATGACAGGGTTGATCTTTCCAAAGTGCAATCTGAGGTCTCGCAGTAATTTTGCCGCAACGTCTGTGTGCGTGGTAAACATGCGAACAAGGGGAGGGGACAATGAGTTGACTACATACCGAAATGCTATGCCGTTTGCATAGCTACAGATTCTAGTGTCGGGATAATCCTCTCTGTCGGGATAATACTCTCTGTCATCATAAGCATCATAAGCATCATAAGCATCATCATCATCATCATCAGAATCACCGAAAGGTGATGGCTCACCGTCCGGCTGGTAATCAAGCATAGCATCTGCCTTGATGAACTTGCTATAAGGGGCATTTTCGATGTCATGGCAGATAGCTGAGTACCACTCACCAAAATCCTTGTCTGGTTCATAGATGTTCCAATGGACAGGCTCAATCTCTCTCAAGCGCAAACGTTCAGGATAGGGATGCATTGGGGAGGTGGAGATTCGAGCGAGATGGCCACCTTGGCGATTAGGATGTGCCCCCCATCAGGAGATTGCCGGATAGGATCCGTCAAGTGTGGCCACGCAGCAGAATGGCGTCGGGATCGATGACAGAGGATAGTATTGGAGCGGCGGAGAGTGGGGGGGGGGGGGGGGGGGGGGGAGGGGGGGGGAGGGGGTTGCGAGTAACAGGGGAGGAGGATTCGGGAGGTTGGAGGCGAAGGGAGGGGAGGAGTTTGGAAGAAGTGGTGAAAAATTGCGATGCAACTGGGGCGGGAAAAAATGAATCTGGTTGTGGAGGAGCGAGTTGGAGGTGGAGGCCAACTTGGGAGAGGTCTGGAGGGTTTGATAGGTCAGGAGGTGGTTGAGAGGTGGCTGAGATTGCGTAAGCAACGGGACGTGGGAGGTGGGAAGGGGTGGGGGGGGCGCAGTGGAGGTAGAGATGGTTGTCAGGGGGGGGGGGGGGTGAGGGTGTGTGTGCTGGACAACAGCTTGATGCTCAATGGAGCAGGATCAATCCGGGCTCACGGATGATATACCGCACAAGAGTGGTGTCCCAACGGGGAGGTTCTTGTCGGGTTGAGCTTTCTTCACTCCTTTCAATTGATTCACTCCGCGCGACAACAATTAAAATGCCCTTCAGCTCGGAATACCGTCGAGCAAGGACAATCTAAAGCGAAGGGACCATGACCTGTAGTTTTCCGGAGTGTGTGCAGAGCACAGAGACGAGGGGAAGACGGTAAGGATAAGATCTTTACAGTTAGATAAGCATTCGATCAATGCGCTAGGAGGAAGTACTGAGATGGCGCGGCACGTCAGGGTACCGGCATCAGAGTCCGTGCCATACCTGGCAGCGGCATTACAGTACAGTGCAGCAGGGAGGTAGTCCTGTGCACTCTAAGTCACTCTAGGTGAGCCGGTGAAACCCGGTGAATAACATTTCACAGCACCTGCAAATGCTTCCGGGGCGAGAGGTTCTCCTATCTGATTCAACATTCAAATTGTGAGCTCGAAGATGAAGTCTTGCTTTGCATTTAATACCATCCCTACTATTGTATACGTTTGTGTACGTGGATGTACCGGTATAGTTATGTCCTCTGGCATCATCCAACTTGGATGAGTAATAGATTTAATACCGACTCCTTGGTTATCGCCACGTTCCCTGGGGCTCACTGTATGTACTTCGGAATTGCCAGTCAATGTCTGTTATTTTAGAGATGCCTTCGTCATTTTTCCTGAGCCAATCTTGATTAGTGACGTACTGACGTCTGGTTATCCGGAAGAATATCAGAGAAATCTTCTATAACACCTTATCTCTATATGCATCTTCGTAACGGTATAACTCCGCTCTAGGTTTATCCGCGCACCTGGGTTCCCGCACCTGCTAGCAGGCCCTTCCCGCTAGCGCCAGCGGGTCTCCGGTCAACAGAAGTTCCCGCTCACCTATCAGGTTATCGGGATCGCTCGGTCGTCGCAAGTTGTTGGTTGGGATAATCGGCACCAATACTCGCGTATCGGGACCGTTAGGCAAGAGGTTGTACTTCCCCACGTACCTCTTCTTATTAGCCAGCAACTCAGCACGAGTCACGACTCACGCACCACTAATGGTTCGTCTCGACACCAAGAAGAAGTCATTACTATTCCTCGTATCGTCTAGACGACACCCACATCCCTAACTTAGCTAAATCCTGAACCCCTCACTCTGCTAGTCTGATCTATCTTGCCTTGATATCCTGTGATTTTGCAATCTTAGTAATCCATGATACCAACATTGTTTGTTGCTATCTCTGGTTGCCATTATAATATTCTCTATTAACTATTAAGGCTTAGTTCACAAAATCTTCGTCCTTTCGCGGTATTAGCTTGGATAACACTCCGGAGAGTGGACAAAGAAGCTTGCGTGAGCAGACGCGCCAATCTATATATGCGGAGACGAGAATAGCATTACAAGCACAGGAGACCCATCAAGGGGCACCAGTGGAGAAAGGAGGCGGCAGCCAGGAACCTAACAGGGTACAGGCTAGACCGGTGACGCAGGTGACAGGAAGCTGTCACTGAGTCACTCAGGGAGGACACAGTCTACGGGAAGCTGTCACTACGGGAAGCTGGCACAGGACTGGGAGAGCCGATAGTTCTAAGGAAGTACAGAAGTAGTCACCAAGTCATAAAACGCGTGAGAGCACCGCAATTCATGCTGACACTCCACCTATGACACAGGTGACATACAATACTCCTTCTCCACCTATGGCACTGGTGACATAGAACTACATGTAACAGATGAAAAAAAAAAAAAAAATCAAAGAACTCCGAAAACTCGAGAGAACTTCAAATGGAACCTAAAGGGTGACAGGAAGGAATGAAACAAGGCAAAAACCAAAAATTTGCCAAGTTAGAAAAAGATGAAAACCGAATATCAAAGATGGGTAACAACGGTATAGAAAACCCGATCCGGGAATAGGAACCTAATGCCAAACAATGATAACCAAAGAAACCGATGTAACCAGAAGAAAAAAAATGACCCTAAGAAGAAGCGGTCATTCCAAGCATCCGGACAAACCTCCAGAACACAGCAGGATCAAGGGGCTTGGTGAAGGGGTCAGCACAGTTGTCCTTGGTGTTAACATAGGCAACGTCCAGTTGACCATCCTCCACCAGCTCCTTGATGTAGTGATGAATAACATCAATGTGCTTGCTGCGGGGGAGGAGCTGCCAGTCATTGGCCCAACTCAGAGACCCTAAGTTGTCACCCTGAATGGTAACCAAATCACAAGGCAGACCCAGATCCACCCTCAACTTCTTCAACCACTGCACCTCCCTGGCAGCCTGAGACAGGGCCTGATATTCAGCCTCACTAGAGCTAATGGCAACAGTAGGCTGCCTCTTGCTCATCCAGTTCACTATGCACCCCCCAGCCAGCACAGCAAAGCCAGTCTGAGACCTCCTGTCAGACCCATCATCAGCAAAGGATGAGTCACTAAAGACAGTAAAAGAGAACTCAGGGCTGTGGGTGTAAGTGAGTCCCAGGTGGGAATGTGACCTCAAATACAAGAGCAAACGCTTGGCTGCCCCCCAGAGGGGGACAGTAGGGTGAGCAGAAAACCTGGACAGGTAGCTCACAGCAAATGAAATATCAGGCCTGGTGCAAGTAGCCAGGTATAGCAAAGCACCTACAAGAGAGAGGTACTGGCTATTAGAGGGCAGGGGGTCTCCAGGTGGGTCAGTGACGGTGCACTTGGCCATGGGGGCACCAAACTTGGGCTTGGCAGCAGCAGTAAGACCAAAC
This sequence comes from Microglena sp. YARC, assembly GCA_022414725.1. NCBI lineage: Eukaryota > Viridiplantae > Chlorophyta > Chlorophyceae > Chlamydomonadales > Chlamydomonadaceae > Microglena > Microglena sp. YARC. The sequence goes on from CM039463.1 coordinate 33,031,312, forward strand.
TGCTCCACCAGATCAACAATGTAGGAGTGCTGGGAGAGGTTGATCTGAACACACCTGCCGTCAGAGTCAAGTGTAACAGCCATGTCCAAAGAGAGGAACTGAACCGGTACACCCATCTCTTTAACCTCCCAGCCAGCCTTGTTCATAGCCTTGATTAACAAAGCATACCTATCCAGCTCACTAAACGCACAGATAAAATCATCAACATAGATCAGGACATAGCTCCACCCACCAATAGAATCCCTCCTAAAATACAGAGCAGGTTCTGCCTTGCACATAGTAAACCCATGTGCAACCAAAACCCGCTTGACATCCATACTCCAAGCCCTGGGCGCCTGTTTCAAACCATAAAGGGACTTGATCAGTTTGCACACAAGGGGAACACCGTTAGGACCAAGTACCTTAAAGCCCTCAGGCTGGTGGCAGTACAGGTCCAGACCAGGTTCTAGCTTAGCATTCAGAAATGCAGTCTTGATGTCCAGCTGCCGAACAAACATCTTCCTATGAGTGATGGCAGCAAGGAGCACCCTCAGACCTGCTTTAGAAGAAACGGGGGCATATACATCATGAAAGTCCAGCCCAGGACGCTGCAGAAAACCACGGACCACAAAACGTGCCTTGAAGCGCACAGAACCATCAACCCCAACCTTCTTCACAAATAACCACCTGCCAGACAGGATCCTCTGCTTAGGAGGCTGTGGAGTGAGTGCCCAAGTACCATGGGCATGGAGGGACGCCATCTCATCCTTCATAGCAAGCAGCCACTGATCCCTGTCAGGGTTGGAGGGAAGCATGGCAGCCTTATAGGTTAGTTCAGTGGAGGTGGAAATGTATGCTCCCACGTACAAGCAGTTTACTTGTACATGAGCAGCGGGGATATCAGCAATATCAGCAGTAACCGGTAGTATAGCCCCCAGTGCAGAACTAATGCCTGGTTGAACAAGGCCGGCCTTATTTGCCTCTATATCAACGAAGCCTGGGTCGACCGGAACACCCCAGCCATACGCAGTATCGGAACCCGACCAGTGTTCAAGATCATCACTTGCGCTATCGGCAACGGCTACATCATCACATGGGCTTGACCCGAATAATCCACCAGGGATGGCAGGAGGCGAAGGGATTAACAACACCTGCGAGCCATCCGAGGTGGTCGGAGGTTGGCGACTAGTAGGCAATGGACCTGATCTAGGTACCACTATGATCGAAGGCTGTCGTAATCCTAAAGCTTCACCGACGGAACGTGGCGCAGAGTAGGGCCTGGCGACCCCCTGAAATTCGGGTAAAATCTTATCTGAAAGAACGTCGGAATCCCGCCCGCCCAGTACCTTCACACGCAATGCAGCACCATCAGCCCCTGACCTGGGACGCAAGGTCATCCCATGACCAGGGCAGCGGTCGACAATTGGGGTTGGCAAAGGGTCTAAGGCATTAACCGCAGACTCAGGCATGTGTCCGTTGATAGCGGCAGGGATGCGAGAAACATACGGAGACCCATCATAAGGGGATAGCCCAGGAATACAGTTATGATCAAACTGCTCATAGAAGAGTACATCACGACTCTCTACTACCTGGCGCAACTTAGGAACCCAAACAAAATAACCCTTACTCACCAGAGAATACCCAACCAGTCTACCAGATAACGCCCTTTCGTCCAGCTTGTTGCGTTTCTTCCCATTAACTAACGTGACGTAGCAAGGGCAACCAAACACACGCAACAACGACACATCAGGCACAACCCCAAAGAAAAGCTCGTGTGGAGTCTTATCACCCTGATTGGGCAGACGATTACGAAGGTAACAAGCAGCTAGGAAGGCATAGGGCCAGAAAGACTTAGCTAGTTTAGACTCCAGGTGGATGCTCCTAGCTATAGACTGTAAGACCCCATTGTACCTCTCCACAGTTGCATTCTGCTGTGCAGTGTATGCCAACGATAACTCATGCACTGCCCCAACCGATATCAGCCAATCCTCAAACCACTTTACTATAAACTCCTTAGCCCTGTCAGATCTCAGACACTTAAAGGCAAACCCATGCAGCTGATTCATCCATCTGAGGATGATAGTTTGGACTGCTAAGGGAGCTTCATCCCTGGTCCTCAAGCACAATACCTCAGCATAGCCAGAGTATTGGTCTGTGAGGCACAGAATATAAAACTCCCCACGCAGACCCCTAATATGAACTGGTCCCATGATATCCAAGTGAAGGCGTTGGAGAGGTGCACGGATCTTAGTTTTGCTTTCTTTAGGAAAAGGGAGACGTTTGCCCTTAGCCTTCTGACAAGCATCACAAGGGATCTTAGCCAGTTTCTGCACCTGCTTGAGTGAGAGGGGTAAGTTCTTAACCATACCCTTCTTGACAAGTCTGCGCATGGCATCAAGCCGGGGTGACCCAGCCGCCTATGCCACAGCCATTCAGGAGTGGTAGGGATAACAACTCCACCGTCCTCATCAACATCAAGTGCAAAAGCTGGGTAATCGTCAGCACCAAACAAACAGCCACTGGTGGTGTAACAAGGCCTACATGCAAACTTGTAAACACCATCACTGGAGGCAGGGAAGGACCAGAGAACAGAAGAGCCCTGAGTGGCAGTGCAACTAAGACTATCAAAAGAAACCTTGCAGGGGAGAGAATGAGCCACAGCATTTACTGACAGGAGGTTCACCGGACAGTGAGGTATGTAGAGAACATCAGTTAGAGTGATTGATGTTGGTAACCAATCACAACATAACTCAATGGATCCCATACCTTCTGCCCGTTGAACCACTCCATCACCAAATCGAACTGATGGCTGATTCGGAGAAACATTAAACACAGTGAACAAAGACCTATCACCTGTGATGGACATTCCAGCTCCAGAATCCACATGCCAGACACCCTCAGACAGGCTCGGGCTACACACATTAGAGAACTTCGAGGTGCAGGAGAATAGGACAGAGCTTACCTCCTACTTCTGCATAGCAAACCCATCAATCTGAGCCTGCAAGGAGGACATTTGCCTTGGAGTAAGCGTACCAGGAAGGGCCAGGTTAACAGGCATCGGTCCAGGACGCGATGCACCATCCCCGACTCTTTTCAGGTGCGGGTACTTTGTCCAGCAGCGTTCCTCCGAGTGACCATCCTTATGGGGGCATGGTCCCCAAGTGCATTCCAGGCGCCTCTTGTTAGACCCAGAACCACCACCAGTTTTCTGCCGCCGCGGAAGTGCAGCATGGGCAGGAAACTGAGGAGTGTTCCGGGACCAACCAGGGTGCTTGGAATCAGACTGAGGGAGAGCTATGTTCAGAATGTCTAGCTGCCTATATTCCTCTAGACAGGACTAGTACTCAACAGGTTGCTGGTTGTACAGCATGATACCATACTTAATCCGCAGCGATTCGAAACAGGGCAGACTCGCACCTTGAACTATGATGCCCATGGCGTGACGCTGAGTCTGCGGAGACCCAGCACTGCGGAGGTCAGTGCACATACCGCGAACCCGACGAAAGAAAACGTCAACCTGCTCATGAGTGCCCATGACCGAAGCAAGATACTCTTTCAGCAAGAGAGGGACACGAGAGGCAAGGGCATCAGACTGCTGCCTCCGGATATGCAAAAAGATATCCCGAGGTGAAGCAAAGTCTTGGTATACCTTGACTAAGGCATCCGTCATGTTGGCAAGCATCATGGTTAAGATCATGAACTCTTGGCGGGGCAGGGTCAGCGCACTGAAACTCAACAGTGCAGGATCGACACTAGACTCACCATGAGAGGCCGAAGTTCCAGCAGCAGGAGGAGCAGTCCTAGGAGCTAGAGACTCACGAATCCCCAGAAAATACTCAGCAGCAAGACCAGCGTCATAAGCGCGCTGGTCATCTAAGTTCCTGATGAGAGACAGGGACCGCGCAACACCCACAATGAGCTCGAAATCAGGACGAACAGGACAGAAAGGGAGGGGCACCTTCACATAATGGTAACCCCGCAGGTCATTATTCCTACGCCCAATGCCACCAAAGATCACACCATTATCTATCAGGAGGGTAGTTGATCCCTGGCATAACCGGACCCAGAAAAGCCCGACACTCTATACCTAGCTCAGAGTATGCCATCACGCGCCTAGTGCGACCCTTGCTATCAACATTAGCCTGGGTGGCTTTCATATCCATCCTACCGTACAGAATGCGGTCCAAGGAGTCCCCATAGTGGTGCTCCTAGCGGATACGACGACAGTCTTGCAACCGCAGGAGCAGAGGAGGTCCTCCAGTAAGCAGATGCTCCCAAGACTCGCATGACAGCGAAGGACGCACAGGAGCAGGAGGGCCAGGAGCAGGTGGCAGCTCCACCGGCGGAGGCGGAGGGGGCTCCTGCGAAGTTCCAGCAGAGGATGCGCGGACTACTGTAGCAGCAGCCTCCCGAGCACGGGTATGGTAGCCCATGAGAGCTCGCTCAGAGGGGTTGCGGCCAATGTTCTGCTGAGGAGCCAAGGGACCAAGGGACGAAGAACTCTTCAGCAAAGACGGCTTGGCCACATCCGGTAGGTCCGGTGGAGGAGGCGCAAACAAAGGCGCAGACGCAAGCTTAGGCTTGAACTCAGGGGAAGGTGCCGACTGATGCTCATACACTGGAGAGACGGTGGAGTTGTTGAACACACGAGTAGCAGTGGAAGGAGTACCTCCACCGAAGTCACCACTCATGGCACTCTGCAGATCCTCATCTTCATCATCATCATCATCATTATCATCATCATAGCCATCCTCACGACGATGATGGGCAAGGTCGTCATAGTCGTAGTCAAAACTGGCATCAGGTGGCGGAGGCGCCCCTGCATACTGGATAATCTGAGTAGAAACACAGCAGAGACGCATCAGAACGTCCTCAACCTCAGGAGAGAGGCGTCGGACAGTAGCAGAAGGAGCCGCAAAGTTGGAGGATTGATTGGGGGGGGTTACTTCCACGATGGCGGAAGGACTCTCATGACCGCTAGCAGAGGCCGCTGGCGCACAAACATCTAGCCAATCATCAAGAGGAGCCGGGTCCTCCGTTGGAAGGACTCGGTCGCAGCCATTGCTGATAATGATACTGCGCATCCCGCGCGTCCAGGAAAGACCATTCTTGTCATGGAGTTTCTCAAAATTTGCGGGAGGCCCTCGCGGAAGTTGCATCGAAAAGCAGTGGTAGTAAATGAAGGACCGTATAACCTATTAGCTTGGATAACACTCCAGAGAGTGGACAAAGAAGCTTGCGTGAGCAGACGCGCCAATCTATATATGCGGAGACGAGAATAGCATTACAAGCACAGGAGACCCATCAAGGGGCACCAGTGGAGAAAGGAGGCGGCAGCCAGGAACCTAACAGGGTACAGGCTAGACCGGTGACGCAGGTGACAGGAAGCTGTCACTGAGTCACTCAGGGAGGACACAGTCTACGGGAAGCTGTGACTACGGGAAGCTGGCACAGGACTGGGAGAGCCGATAGTTCTAAGGAAGTACAGAAGTAGTCACCAAGTCATAAAACGCGTGAGAGCACCGCAATTCATGCTGACACGCGGCCCGCATGCATTTGTCACACAATGTATTATTAGACTCTCAGCTTGCATTTATGCGGCCGGCGACTGTATGAAAAAATACACATGTAATACCATTTATTCCGAGGCTTGAGGTTGAGGTGTCCAGCCCGTTTGCTTGCAGTGGGGCTAACCACAAGAGAGGGTGTGTAACTCTCCCTAACAGGTTCGAACTGCTGACTTACAGATTAACAGTCTGGCGCACTACCACCTGACCTACGGGAGACATTTAGGTTGGTTTCAAACCTTGGCCTCGATCCAGGGACCCATGGGTTATGGGCCCATCACGCAAGCAATTGCGCCACTCCGAAGTTGGGACCCACATACGCACGGGGCGCGCCCAATCAGGCAATCTAATCGTGTGCTCAGCGTGCCAACAACATATGCAAATGACATCGAAGTCGGGTGCTCGAGACCCGCTGCCGTAAGACAGCGGGGGGGTCGCGCGGCCACGAATATAACGGCATTGTGTTGCTGCAACGAGGTTTAACGGACCCTTGTATGGTTGTGTTCATCAATTGTTCGTACTTTACTCCCCTGGGATGTACGTGGTATATATCCAAGGCACTCTGGTCCGGTTCTGCAAGATGGCTGTGCTGACTTGAATTGAGCTAATTTAATCGTGCGGTTCTGACGCATCGTTCTATACAATTTCGAAGGTATTTCCATCCTTCAAAGGAATCAGGATTCATGACCAGCTTCAGGCCGGAGTCTTCATCAACCAACTGAGGTCCAATTTTCAGTTTCTCAATAATCATGCTTCTATCCTTTGAGTAGAAACGACATTCTGACACGAAATGCATTTCATATTCTGTAGCACTCTTCTCCCACCAGCCGCCATATCACAGCACCTGCAAATGCTTCCAGGGCGAGAGGTTCTCCTATCTGATTCAACATTCAAATTGTGAGCTCGAAGATGAAGTCTTGCTTTGCATTTAATACCATCCCTACTATTGTATACGTTTGTGTACGTGGATGTACCGGTATAGTTATGTCCTCTGGCATCATCCAACTTGGATGAGTAATAGATTTAATACCGACTCCTTGGTTATCGCCACGTTCCCTGGGGCTCACTGTATGTACTTCGGAATTGCCAGTCAATGTCTGTTATTTTAGAGATGCCTTCGTCATTTTTCCTGAGCCAATCTTGATTAGTGACGTACTGACGTCTGGTTATCCGGAAGAATATCAGAGAAATCTTCTATAACACCTTATCTCTATATGCATCTTCGTAACGGTATAACTCCGCTCTAGGTTTATCCGCGCACCTGGGTTCCCGCACCTGCTAGCAGGCCCTTCCCGCTAGCGCCAGCGGGTCTCCGGTCAACAGAAGTTCCCGCTCACCTATCAGGTTATCGGGATCGCTCGGTCGTCGCAAGTTGTTGGTTGGGATAATCGGCACCAATACTCGCGTATCGGGACCGTTAGGCAAGAGGTTGTACTTCCCCACGTACCTCTTCTTATTAGCCAGCAACTCAGCACGAGTCACGACTCACGCACCACTAATGGTTCGTCTCGACACCAAGAAGAAGTCATTACTATTCCTCGTATCGTCTAGACGACACCCACATCCCTAACTTAGCTAAACCCTGAACCCCTCACTCTGCTAGTCTGATCTATCTTGCCTTGATATCCTGTGATTTTGCAATCTTAGTAATCCATGATACCAACATTGTTTGTTGCTATCTCTGGTTGCCATTATAATATTCTCTATTAACTATTAAGGCTTAGTTCACAAAATCTTCGTCCTTTCGCGGTATTAGCTTGGATAACACTCCGGACACTTGGGAATCACGTTATGTTGTAATTGGTAGGGTATCAACCGGACATCTGATTCAGATGTTCGGTAGGTACACTACCGATTACAAAATATCGTATGCCATATGGCCCCATATAATGCAGGCAAATGACACCCTGGCCAGGGTAAGGGCCACAAAGGTGAGTTAGACATTGCTTGGGGGGGTTGGGGGGACACCTATGGGAACCTGGGACCTCCTCAACTAAGGATACTGGATAAAAGAAAAGGAGGCCCCACATCAACAATCTGGCAAGAGTCTTGGAGGGGTGCCAGATTGTTTGAGGCGTGCCTCTTTGGCGTTTTGAAGTTTTACGAATTTTGTCTTCTTGTATAGGCAGAGAAAGGTAAAGAAACAGGGCCAGAAAACCTATATTAATGTTGTTTAATGGAGGGGTGCCTCTTTGGCGCTTCAACATTTCTCTTCTTGTAACCAACCTTGTTACATTCAGCAGAGAAAGGTAAAGAAACAGGGCCAGATAACCCGTAATATGGTATTCCTGTTTAATTGCCAATTGTTCACAAATCCACGTAGACATATTAGTAGACATATGTCACTGGTACTACCAGCTGATCGCTCTTCCGTCATAGAAGTGCCCCCCGCTCTTGAACTCCCCTTCAGAAAGCGTGGCAAGCACCACAGGGGTGCGCGCCCCCCACTCTGCACTTACGTTCCCTTGGTTTCTGTTCTGGTCAGTTGCACAGTACCCTGGATCAACACTGTTCACCATCATCGTTGGCTCCTCTCTGGCCAGCAGCTTGGTCAATGCGATGACCCCCACCTTGCTCATGCCGTAGCACGTGTTGGGCCAGCCCTTGCTAGCATGAACCCCACCCTCGACGTCGATCACAAACTGCCGCAGGAGGGCCTCCAGCTCGTCGAGCCGGAGGCTGGGGGAGGTGAAGGTGTTGACCTTCTCCTGGGAGCGTAAGATCGCCAGGCGGCCGGCAGAGCTTGCAATGTTGATGATCCTCGGGGAGGGAGAGCTCCTCAGGAGAGGCAACATTGCCTGGGTGACCATTGGGGTAGTAGGGATAAATAAAAAAAATCCGGCACTCCGGGTGCGTGTAATAACAATGCTTGAATGTGAAAGGGGAGCCGATTTCGTGTCGAACCATGCTGGTCTTGAGAAATTCTGACGGGGTCGGATTCGACCCCCCCCTCCAAGGTTTAGGGTTTTAGGGTTTTTAGGGTTTTAGGGGGTGTACGGTTTAGGGTTTACTTAAGTGGAGGCCAACTTAAGTGGAGGCTAACTTCCCCATAGCTGGCGCATGGTGCATGGTGCATAGTACATGTAAGCACACAGTACATGGTGCATGGTGCATAATACATGTTAGTACATAGTACATGGTGCATGGTGCATAGTTCATGTTAGTACCCTGATACCTGGGTGACCTCGAGCGTGCCAAAGAAGTTAGTGCGCACGGTGATGTCCGCTTGCTGTTGGAAGGAAGTGTGCGGCACCTTGCCGTACAGGGTGGGGTCGTTGAAGCAGATGGCCGCGTTGTTGACCAGGATGTCTAGACTGCCGAACTCGTCCTTTATGAGCTGGGCGGTGTTGGAGATGGTCCCTGCATGGGCGAATGAAAGCATGGTTGGATGGTGGTATGGTGGTTGGATGGTAATGGTGTGGCGGTGGTGGGGCTGTGGTTGAGGTGAGGTCAGTCTGTATGGCCCACAAGCCGATAATCTGTTGGTATAGAGTGTCAGGGTTAGGTTAGGGATGGGGATGGGTTTGGGTTTGAGTGGGGGTGGATAGGTGTGGAGGTAATCCACACCCATTATTGTGATACCCAAGAGTGTTAACTATCTTAGTACATGAAAGAACCTTGACCTTAACAAGTCGTTAAACTGTTGACAAAGAGTTGTTTGGGTTAGGTTAGGGTTGGGGCTGCGTTTGGGTATGGGATTGGGTTTGGATGTGGGTGTATAGGGGTGGAGGTAATCCACACCCATTATTTCCATACCCTAGAGTGTAGACCTCCTATCTTAGTTACCTACATGAAAGAAATCGTCGGGTACATCCTGTTTGACGAGTGCCTCAATGGTTGAGCTCGTTTAAACAAGAAGGTACGGTATTCAAATCCATACGGGTGCGCTTTAGTGTTTGCAGTCGCTGTCAACCGCCATGGCAGCTTTGTCCAGGTTAAGTAGCAGCTCGCTATCTAACGCCATCAAACAGGGCTCCCTTAATACCACGCCCGACCAGGCGTTTTCATTACTTTTTTTCTACTGATCTACAGATGGATTTGGTCAAGAAGTTGAGAAGGTCACCCAAAATGGGAGATTTGACCTGCACCATACCAGGCAATTACCAGCCCACACAGGATGGCATGCCGACCCGCAGCAGTCAGAATGAGGGGCAGAATTGCACAGTTTCTGACAATTGCACTTTTGGCAATGTGATGGATGACACAATTTAATGAAAGATCCTTGACCTTGACAAGTCGGTAAACTGTTGTTGTTGAGACATGTGCATGTCGACAATCGAGGCAAAGACATGCACCACTTGTTTTTTGGGGGGGGGGGTAGGGGGGGGGGGGGGGTCTTCTTTGTCTTCTTATTGGGGGGTCTCACCCACAGCAGTGGGTCTCTCAATACATGCTAGTGACACTACACCCATGCCCAGTTGTTAAACTGTTGGCATAGAGACCTGTGCATGCCTATAATCGGTCTGAGTTCGCACTCTGTCACACTTCCTGGTTTCCGTGGCTATCGCATGGGGGGAAGTACTGTATTCTGCAGACGTTTAGACGCCGAATTGCCGGCGTATAGGACCTTGAAACAATTATTCATACAGTCCTGGGGCAATCACACAGGATGAAAGGAAACTTGCAAATCCAAAGATATCATACAATAGGGATTGCTATTGTAAGAACTCAACAGCTTTTACCGCCTGATTCCAAGCTTGGGCTAGTCCCTTTAGCCTATTTAGCTACCCCTGGACTGCAACAAACAGCAAAACAAGAACTCACCTGCATCGCTTTTCATTTCAGCTACAAACAGCAGCTTCTAGGCGGCTTTCTGAGCCAGCCACTGAGCTAAGCCCACAAGATCTAATCAGTATTAGGCAGATGACTTGTAACACAAGGGATCTGGAGTTATGGATCGTGTTTCAGGGTTTAGGGCCAATGTGCCGCTTTAATAACAACTACTCGAATATATCGGATCTGTACTGCTATCCGTGACTGTACTGCGCTCCGTGCGGGAATCGTGGTGTAACATGACTCAGTCAGTTTCCAGATTCACTTCCTTGCTATATGTTTGGCTGGGGAGGAAGCGAGGGGAGCTGCCTAGAAACTACTGCTGGTAGCTGAAAAGGAAGACTATGCTCACACGGGGACCCTCAACCTCACACCTTAATGCTACGTAAAAAGGCATACTATTTATTTTGCTTGTTTATTGTATGTATGTATTTTGCGTCTTTCTTTCTTTCTTTCTTTCTTTCTTTCTTTCTTTTAGATTAGCTTAGCTAGTCTTAAGCTTTGGGTTCCTCGTCTTTCTTTTCTTTTACTTTACTCTTTGTCACTCTTTTGTTTCCTTTTCCTTCTCGAATCTAGGGTATAGCACCCTTCCTGTCAAGAAACTGCCACGTGTTTAAATGGCCACGAGTTCACAACCAGGTGTTACTAGATGACGCTGGCATCGTCCGAAACGATTGGACCGGCAGGAAGGAATGGCGCATGGGTAGATGTAGGCGCAGGCGCAAACGCAGGAAGTGATTAGCGAGGTAGGAGACCAATCTAAACGAGGCTGATAAGGAAGCCTATCCATATTTGACACAGTCGTTACAGTAGGATAACACACGACCAACACGAGACTGGACGCATTAGTTTCCGGAGAAGATGAAGTCTGGATATTTTGTTGCGAATAATTTTGCTCGCTCCATACTTTTCTAGTGTCTGCGCCTGCAATTCGCATGCGCTATGCAGTACTTACGAATTAATCGGTAAAAGAAGATCTGAAGGAGCAGGACCTGGCGCATGGTGAAATGATGAGCGAGGAGAGAGATAGGCGCAACCTCTCAGCCTCGAGACGTCCCACGACAACCTGCATGCTCCATGAAGACACTGGACGAGGCTGTATAGATTGCCTCGCCATTGATGAAAGAGACGTAACTGCAGGGTTTTACTCGGGAACAAACGAGACTGAGTACGCTTGATGTTTCAGAAATAATGAAGTCGTGAGATTTTGTTGCGAGTATCTCTTCACTCGTTTCCTACTTCTGTAGCGCCTGCGCCTGCAGCTCGCATGGATAGAAGAAGGGCAAGACCGCACCGGCACCAGCTCATGGGATCGAGGTGGGTCACAGGCTCCACCAACTCCGCCATTGAAGAAGGGTTAAGCACCAGAATTTTGCTAGGCACGAAGCAAGGTGTTCGCATGATTGGAATAATTGTCGAATTACTAGGTGTTGCGAGTATCTCCCCAAGCACCTGCACCTGCTGCTACGATGCGCCATGCGGCAGCTGAAATTTTGATGAAAGACAGAAGCTGGAAATGAGGCTCCAGCACCTCCACCATTAAACGAGGCTAGAGCAAGTCAGACAGAAATGATTCTGCCCGAATGATTGTGCAAGTTCATAGGTTGTTGCTACTATTTCCCCCTCGCTCCCCCACTTATCAAGCGCCTGCGCCTCCAGTAGCATGCGCCATTCGGCACGTAGAAGTTCATAATAAATTCGCTCGTGCCCAGGTCTTGCCGGTCAAACTGGTTTCGGACATTGCCAGCGTTATCTCCTAAACCCCACTCAACACGTGGCACTTGCACCGTTGCCAGACAGTTGGCTTGTGGCATATCTCCTGTTTCCTGCTTTTCATTAACGGCGAAGCCCCCTCGCCCCCCCCCCCCCCCCCCCCCTCCCCCCTGGAAGCTAATCTTCCTCGGCCACTACGTGCCGGTTGTCTTTCTTTCTTTATTTCTTTCTTTCTTTCTTTATTTATTTATTTATTTATCTGATTTATGTATATATTTATTTATTTACTCACCTGCATCGGTTAGGTCTAGCTTTGAGAAGATCACATTGCAGTTAGATGAGGCCTTGAGCTCTTTCACGGCTGCGTTGCCAAGCTGTTCATTCCTGCATGAGGCACAGGTGTGGGGGGGTTTACTTGTACCTGCATGAGGTACAGGTTTGTGGGGGGTGCTTGTACCTGCTCTGATGAGGCCTTGAGCTCTTTCCAACAGCGTTGCCAAGCTGTTCGTTCCTGCAGCTCAGCCGGGAGGAAGTTAGCCCCCACTTCAGTTAGCCCCCGCTCAATTTTAGGAGGTTTAGGGGTTGGGGTTAGTGGTTAAGATTTGTATTCAAATGTTTAGATTTAGGTGGTTTTGGGGTTTAGGATTTAGGGTCTACGTGGGTTTAGGTTTAGGTAAGTGGGAGCTAGCTTGAGTGGGGGCTACCTTCCTCTTACCTGCAGCCCAATGTGATAGTGGTGCACACGCTGCGACAAGCTAAGTCAAGCCAAGCCAAGTGGGGGCTACCTTCCTTCTACCTGCAGCCTAGTAAGACAGTGGTGCCCGCAACTGCGGAACCATACCCAATCCAACCCAACCCAAAACAACCCAAGTGGGGTCTACTTTCCTCCTACTTGCAGCCCAATATGATAGTGGTGCACACGCTGCGGCAATCCAAGTCAATCCAATCCAATCCAATCCAATCCAAGCCAAGCCAAGCCAAGCCAAGCCAAGTGGGGGCTACCTTCCTCCTACCTGCAGACTAGTATGACAGTGGTGCCCGCCAC
>CM039463.1:33051888-33069925 GCA_022414725.1 Microglena sp. YARC
GAAAAGACGGCGAGCAGCCAAATTACTGTCTGAAGCTATTTAATCTCATTATAATGGATCTTGAGGAATCTTTTGATTCCAACACTGGCTGGGTTCATGACTTACGTTGTGCTCTCCACAAGCTAGGATCCAGTAAAAAAACTTAACATTTTGGAGGCTGTCGATGTCGAAGGTATTATGTCTGAAGTTTTTGAATCATGGAGGTTGAAGTACCCAAGTGACACCAATGCAGTCAGAGACATCCCTAATGAGAGAAGGGTTGGCTTTAAACGCCTCCGATACCAGAGATGGTTCGCAGCCAACCGTACTGATTAGAATGGCTTGTTTCCCTTTACTTTCGCCTTACATAAGCAGGATCAGATTCGTTCTATAGCACAGTTTATAATGGGCTCCCATTGAATGAACACAGAAAGAGTGAGGGTGGTGGATGGAGCACACATCCCCCGTCCAATGAGACACTGTCAACTGTGTGTGCTCCAAAAACCTGAGGATGAAATGTATATGTTTGAGTGCCCTTTTTATAATGATATCCGCCTCCGCTACCTCAAGCTGTTTACAGATATGTATAGGCATGTCCATGAGGATACCGACATAAGTACATAACCGTATGGGATGTGGAATTCTGCGATTCCACATTCAGAACCTTCATGAATGGAAATGGCACTGTAAATGGCAAGACTTTTTGGAGCAACCTAGCCGACAATCTTTCTACTTTAAAGACAGGAAGCCCTGGACTGCTTAGTGGCACCGTAATTTATTCTCCTTTCTTTTTCTTGTGACTTCTCATTTGTTAGCTTCTTACCTCCGCCACTGTTAGTGGTTGAGATCTGGGTCCTGCTCTAGGGGGGTTAATACCTACGCCACCAAAACGGTGGTTGGGAGTTAGGTTTGTTTGTCTTCGACACACACCTGATGTAATGGGTTTTTTTGCGTTGTGGGTGCTTTTTCGTTTTGTTTAAAGCACTGAGTCGCATACACCCTCGCGGTGTCAAGTAGACTTTAACATGTAATCTAATGTAATGTAATGTTAACCACTACACCATTCGAATTTCCCATGTAACCTTCTCGCTACCCATTCTCCTTCTTAGCATTCGCGTAGCACATTCGCATCCTCCTGCGTCTGCGTTACCGAATGATACCACCTGCTCTCTGTTTCGTGCAGTTTTGGTCAACTCTCCCCGAAACTGCAACCAAACAGGAGCTCATGCTTCCGCAGAGGCGATGCTGCTATCGAAGTGGCTGTCTTCAACATCTGACGCGAGTCGCAGCAATCGCTGTGATCGCAGGGTGATATGCGGTTATTTTGGTCGGCTGCACCTCTGGGCAGTCGGAAGTATGAATTTCCGGACAGAATGCGCCTCTCCCTGGACTTCCCAACAGGGGGGATGCAAAGCGCGTATCCCTGGTGCATTCTTGATGGTCGCTGCCAGGAGCGAAGGCTCCATGCAAGCGAGAAACCTACTAACGAACACTTTCCCCCTCCATGCAGGTACCCAGGACAGCTACCTGCTTTTTCGAACGCGGACCTTCCCACCGAGCGTCACATTACCCTTCTGAACGCGGACCCGCAGACCGATCGTCATAAACGACTCCTGGCAACTACCACAAAATACTAAGGCCTCATCACTCGAACAGCTCAAGCGCGACACAACTTGCCCAATCATGTACAAAATTAGCCCCCGTGCCGCACACAAGAATTGCATAAGCAAGGAGAGTCGAAACAAGAAAAGCCGAAGCAGGGTAAGATCCATACTAGCGGCTCTGCGAATATAGAACACCGCCTTGCTACCAATTCCAACCTAACGCGACCATGCGATCAGGGCAATGCAGCGAACTCAGATCACCAACCTGCCGCCAGGACCCACATGAGACGATTTTTCAACCATGCAACCATGCGACCAGGTGACCATGCCAACACCCAAAATCTAAATCACCAACTTGCTGTCAATACCCACCTGAAGAGACCATGCCACCTTGCAATCATACCATCGTACGACCCTTCACACACAGCATGCCCCCACCAAAAAGTCATCATCATAATAAACACCAAGTCTCCCCCCAAAGGAGCACAAGCCTCTCTCCAAAAGAGCACAAGTCTTCCTCCAAAGAAGCAACAAGCCTCATTACAAACGAGCACAAGTCTTCCTACAAAGAAGCAACAAGCCTCATTACAAACGAGCACAAGTCTTCCTACAAAGAAGCAACAAGCCTCATTACAAACGAGCACAAGTCTTCCTACAAAGAAGCAACAAGCCTCATTACAAACGAGCAAGTCTTCCTACAAAGGAGCAACAAGCCTTCCTCCAAAGAAGCACAAATCTTCTCCCAAAGAAGTAACAAGCCTTCCCACAAAGAAGCTAAAGCCCCTCTCCCCAAAGCATCCAGTAGAGTAGGCACCCTGGCCCAATATGTACACCATGTGGCAACCTAGGTGTGATCAGAGGATGGCCCAAAGACACTCCTGGGTAAATCCATACCTGAGCATGTGCCCTCATGGTGATACCATTTCTAGTATTTTTCGGTGGTGGCTCACTCCCTATGCCTCAGACGCATGGGCCCAGGGGCTCATACTATGGAACATTATAATAGCGGGATGGGCATTAATCACCACATCTACCTGACCCTGCCAGACTGCCCCCCCCTACCCTAAACAGAGCTACTAGACGTAGACAGGAAGAGGCAGCAAGGCTTTTATCTATAAGGCACGGAGATGCTCATGTAAGCAGACGTGGTCCCCTGCCGCCCCCTGCCTCATCATCGGAACCTCCATGCTATTATATTACCTCCCGGTAACCACCTGCTTGTATTACCTCATGACTCCCCAGGTCATCACCAGCCTCATACACCTCACCATCCTCACTAGCCTAATTACACCTCAACCCGCTTGCCTGCCCCCTCACCCCACCTGTAGAGGAAGGGGTCAGACCTCGCCCCCACTCCATACCCCCCTACCCCCGCCCCACCCCTCATACTGGGAACCTCAAGTATTCGACCTCTGCCAGGCCCACTCAATGAATAGCCAACTTGGGGTCCCCAGGCCACCAACAGCCTCCCCCACCCAGCCATCCCCACCAGCCTAAACACATCCAGATCCAACTGCCCACCCCCCCACCCCACGTGTAGAGGAGGAGACCAACCCCCTCTCCCCTCCCTCTTCTCCCCTCCCAACCCCACCTCCCATACTGGGAACCCCAAGCATATAATTTTCTGCCAGTCCCACGCCATAAATACCTACCTAGGAGGTCCGTACATAGAACCCCTAGCTATCCTCGCATACGCTGATCACCTCCACACCAGCCGCCGTAGAATTAGGGACGAGCACTACACAAACTGGACACGGCCAGGGCAACTTCTCAGTCCCCCTGCTTAGCTCCTTCCTGCATCTACACACACCCCATTGTGGGCATCCTCACCCCGTTGTATAACCCCCCTTACACCCCTGCTCAGCTTCCCCTTCCTAACCATGGACCACCGAGAGACATACCCCAAGGGCATCATGCCGGGCAGCACAAAGGAACAGATATTAGAGCGCCTCCACCCCCACCAGGCATGCTTACTCAACTTCAGCACGTTATTTGGCCATGCAGCCACAATCAAACACTTCCAGGGTGAGTGGTACTTGATAGACTCTCTCAAAACACCAACCCATTCTCCTGAACACCCCTCGTAAATGGGCGAGCATCCAGGGCCACACCTATATACACTACAACCAGGACAACCCAATGAAGCATGGCTAGATCACAACCCCATCAACCCTATGGAGGAGGACCTCCCGGAGGACCCCATGGAGGAGGACCAAGCCACCACCCCCACGCCGCCGTACAAACAACCCAGACCACCCACCGCACCAATCTCCCATATTGGGAACCCCAAATCGACTCCAACTGCCAAATACACTCCATCAACATTTACCTGGGGTACAAAAGCTCTTGATCTTGACGAAATCCCAGACTTTTCTGTAAAAATTAGACACTCATGTGCGCAACTATACGTGCCAACAATGGACCCTAGAAGGGCACGTATGACAGTCTCACTGGTAACTATTCTAGCAATCTTGTTAATTTCTACCTTTCTTCAACAAATCTCACCTTGGCCTCCTTACTAAGCACACCAACCCAAGGATACATTCCCCACCATATTAGCCCCCACACAGAAATCGCAGGGACTTCACTGACCTACTCTGAAGGTATCATGCTGGGCAGCTCACAGATGTAGATCCTACAACGCATCCCTACCAACTGCTCTTGCTTCCTCCTACATTATCACTCTGGATATGGACATGCTAAGGCCATTAAGCAACTGGACGGTGAGTGGTGGGATATGAACTCTGAAGGCCCCTATCCCCTGAAGCCTCCTGACTGGCAACATCTTCAAGGGCACATTTACACCCTTACAGACACATCTGGACTACCCTGCCCTCAACTTTTCCAGCCTGAAATTTACTATGAACCAAACAACCCAACTCAAAACTATCATTATAGAACCTACCTACCACTCTTACTCACAATGCTACCGACTCCTCAGACCAGATAGTTCTTACAGACCAGATGGATCTTACAGACTCCTCACAACTTCAACAACTTCTCTCAGACCTTCCACACCCTACAGATCACATTCACCCTGCAGATCCTACAGAGCCCCCAGCTCCTACAGAAACTGTAGACCTTGTCTCTGATGATGAGGAGCCTCCCAAATCTAAGAAACCTAAAAGAACCTCTACCCGTTGCAACCCCACTTCCCTCCACTCAAACTCTACACATAAATCACCGACCACAAAAAAAACACCCAGGGATTACAACTCAACCTCCCAAGACTAACCTTCCTATCCCTACTAGACCTGCCATTACCCGACAGCAACAAGATGCGCCAGAGCAGGATCTTTGGAGCAGAACCTCCTACCAAGAAACCTACTCCCCAGACTCACCACAAAAACCCTTCCAACGAAAAGAATTAAAATAACCCACACTACCAACATAATCCTGTTTCAACAGCAGCAAACTGCACTCTATCTCACTAACATTATCACTTCCAACTGCAGAGGCATCTTCTCATCCTGGGAAACACTCTACGACCATATTCGAACTAATGAGCTAGACATTGCTATTCTCACCGAAACAAAACTCACCTCTAACAACACAGGTATAATTAATATGATCAAACAAGACCTATCTGACTACCACTTTCATCACAGCAGCAAAACCATTAAGGCAAGCTACCAATGCAGACAACATTGTAACCCGCTCAGCTGGAGTTATCACACTTATAAAAAAGACTCTTACTACACATCCAATTAAACATGAAGTCCCCACTGACATAGCTGGTCATCTCACTCATCAAACTATTAACAACACTACCCACATTTTAGGCGTCTACATGCCCTGCAATGACCCTGCCAAAAGAGCCCGAATTTATGAACACATTCACTACATTATATCCCAAAACCCCTCTCATCACTATATTGCAGGGGGAGACTGGAATGCAGCCTACTACCTAACTGATAGAAGCAAACACAATCAAGCACCTGGAGGACCAGCCCCACTATCAACACCTTAATAAATATCCAATTCACATTCAACCGTCACCACGTCCCCACACTTACTTCAGACAACACTTCCTACAGGGGCAGGATAGATGACATCATTCTCATTTCAACCCCCCCCAACTGCAACCACGGTGACAGAAACTGCACACCAAATGGGAGACACCTGGACCACTTGACCCTGGAACAACACATTTACCTCCTCTCTCTTTCCCCCTCCTAACCTTGACATTCCACCTCACAATCCCAACACCTCAACTGCAGCTTCCTCTCAAGCAACAAGACATGGCCAAAGCTAAAGAAAAGCCATCTCTAAATCAATTTCTCCATCAATTCCAGCACAGCACATTAACATAGATAAAGCCTGGACTATAGCACAAACTTACTGGGAGAAGATAAAACATCTGCCACATTCAATCTATTAGACAAGAACTCAAAGCCACCATACCAGAAGACCTTAACAGCATTGACAAATCATTCTCATGGTCACCTCTTCACCAAGCTCTCTCCATCATGACTACACCTGCCCTACCAAGCCTAATACACCAGGCACCTTCCTGCCAAGACAAACTGCCAAAACCTTACAGAAGACTTAACTACCATATTGAAACACATTTAAAGCACTCCGAACAGCTTCCAACCACCTTGACCAACAAAACAATTACATGGAACTTAGAAGCACACCTCACACGGCAGGCAACCATACTCACCTACCACTAAAATTAAAAATACAACAGGGGCACTTTTTCAAAAATTTACTCCTCTCTGACTATTGTCTCTCCTTAACTGCTTGATATTAAACAAAGTATTACAGAATTACGTCACTATGCAGGTTGCACTCAAAGAGGAGAGGCAATTCCGCCTCCATCAAGAAATTTCCGACGCCGCCTTCAGTACACAAGCACGACAAACTCACAGGTATATTTTCTCTCCTGAAAATCACACACACACACCCACTGCTTCTACTGGACGCATCCACACACACACACTCAGCACTAGCACCCAGGGTCTCCTGGAAGTTATGACTAAACATATGGGAAAAACTCATGCACCTCCCCACCTCCACCCATCTCAGTGATGACTATACACGACACGCCACCCCCCTCCATGGGAAATACACACAGACAAATACCACTTGGAAACTCCAGCCAACTCCATACAAAACACTGCCTCTCCCTAACACCTTTCTCTCCTCCTCAACCACCATTATGCGTGACATAGAAGAGGTTGTATTAGGAAACTCATCTACCAACAAATCCACTGGCCCAGACGGCATACCCTAATGAATTTACTTAGTGCCTCCCACAGGAAATGCACCTCATCATACACAAACTCAGATGCAGCTAGTATGGATCCTGGTGGAGAAACACCAGACTTGCTGGAAAACCTTCACACACAGTCATGCTCTGACAAAAAATCAGATCCTTGCTTACCTCAAAACTACAGGCCAATAGGCCTTAACAATGCTGTAGCCAAACTCTGGACCTCCTTGTTACTACACTATGTTACTACCTACTCTCAAACCAACCACATTCTTAGCGCCTGCCAAGAAGGTTTCAGAAAAGACAAAAGTACCTATAGACAACTCTTGAACCTTACTCCACAACATTGAGACGCTGCCCTCTTCCACCAGCGACCTCATGCTGCCTACTTCGACTTTAGCTCTGTTGTCGCATTAAATCCTTTTAACATGATTGATCAACCAAAAAACTTCTCTGCATCAAGCACAGCTTGGGTTACACCCCGACACTATAGACACTATTAAAGGAATCTACACAAACTTTACTACACATATTCTCCTTAACAATACACCTGGCTCCCCCGATCCCCCATCACTAGGGCACCATCCAGGGGATACTCTCTCCCCCCTAGCTCTTCATTATCTTTCTAGAACCCTACACAGAGGGCTCCGTTCTGAGGGGACGAGGATACAGAGCAGCATCCCTACCCTCCAAAACAGCAGATGAAACACCACACAGCAGCTTGGGGTATGCTGACGACACTGCTGTCCTAACCGGCAGCTCAGAGGACCTTCGCATATCCAATGTGGTAAAGTTCAAACTTTAGATCTGGTCGGGCATTCCTCTTACGCACCAAATTGTGGTCAGTGGCATTACTCTACAAATCACACCCCTCTCAACCTGAACTCACAACAACACACACTCGTCAAACAAAAGGCTAGATAAAATTCCACGTAATAGGCAAAAAACTCCTATGCTACCTACCAGCCGCCTGACCAAGCCTACAAACATTGGGGGTCACATCTCCACTTACCTTACAATTGGAAAACTCAACTCCACTCTTACTATTGAAACCATTCACAATAGGGCTGAGTATCCTCACCAAAGCTAAAAACAGGGCACCCCCACCAATGCTTACGAATTAATTCACAATGTGTCAGAGCAAGCTATTTAAATACCCCATGATAGTAAAGGCTCCCTTCTCACTAACCGACATTTCACGTCATTGACAGAGCAGTATTAAAAAACAGTTTAAACTCTGTTGCTGGCCCTTCCCAGATCTTTTGCGGGACAAAGGAAGCACTCCACCTACCTAAAAACAGTGGCAGGGGGGGACTACGGGGTGCCCTCCCTACTCACTGCCGAATACATCCCGCCAAGATTAACTGCATGCTTTCCTTGAGCAACCCAGTCCTGAATACCCACCCAGGGGTTACCATGCATGTGCTGTCCCCCCTTACTCAACTTGTTATATATACACTCCGGAGAGTGACTTTGGGTAACTGCAGCATGGGCTGATGACCTATTTTAATGAGTATGAATCCCCAGGAGATATGGCCAGTATGATATCGACTGAACCTGAGAGATTCAGGGTGAAGGCTAGACTAGCGCTGTGTCCATATAAAGGAACGATGAGCAGTCAACAGGAAGCTCAACAAACAAGTTCTGTTCCAAAAATGATGCTGATACTCCATCCTATGTCAGACGAAACATCAATTCTGTCCAGCTATGGCATGGTAGAACCATAACTTTTTCGGAAGAGGAGAGAGAAAGTTATCTTAGAGGTTATCTAGGATCCCCGGAGATGTGACTTGGGTGACTGCTGAAGCAAAACGCGCAATCTATTCATAGATGCTCACGGAGGCCAAACAGAATAAGTACCAACACAAGCTTCGAAGGATCCCACGGTGATGGAGATATTACATATTGAAGCGCAGCGGGCCTCTAAAGTTTGATACACTTAAACAACTATCCCATAAGAATTTTGACTGTAGGTGTGGATGCCAGCTTTCTGTTAAATCAACACACTTATCATAATGACCACGGCTTGTGAGAAAATAGAATCAACCAATTACTTAAAACAAAGAGGTGTTTGCCAATATACTTACAGCTAGACTCACACTACGAGCTGGGAAAACAGCTCGCGTATGTGTTTTGAACACTAAAAAGAAATAGCGTGCCGCTGTCAGAGACCATCAGACGCACCATACATAAGAAAACCTGAGGAATCTCATAACGAAATGGCCTCTGCTGAGGAATCTTGACTCCACATAGGGCCTGGGGTTCATGACTTGCGTTGTGCTCATCATCAAGCTAGGAAGTTGTAAAAACATCAACATGGGCTTGGAGCGCTTGTCCGAGTATAACGACAGGTATTAGTCTCGAAAGTTTTGATCCTTCACTTTAATAAGGACTGTCCACCACTATGAAAGTTAAGACAGGTCAATCCGTGAGGAGCCCGTGAGAATAGTTGGCTTTGAAAGATCAAATTCGCAGCCAACAGCCAGGATGACAACAAGTTGATTCCTTTACAGTAACTTACACTAACAATCACCTAAAGAGTACTCCCTAAATCAGTTAGGAACAAGAGAGTGGGCATTGGCCCCTTCTCACAGAACAGAATAGTGTCGTTTACACATAAGCAGGTGCAAACCCAAAGAAAAACAAAATACAATGCTTAACACTGTTCAATCATGTTCGCCAACAAACACAGCATGATAATCGAGATAATCTTTATTCTGGGGAAATAGATGACTTTACAGTGCTAATGCATACATTCGCCGAAGACAACTCTGTTTACAGGATATTTATAGCATGTCCCTATGAGATACCGACGTAACCTGTATGAAGTGTGGAATCTGCGTTAGAGTCAGAACCTCCTAGTCGCAAATGGCATGAATAAGTCTTTTTTGCAGAGCCGAGCAAACCTCACCCGCAGTCCTATCTACTTACCCTTGGTACGGAGAGCCAAGCAGAAATCTCCGGAAGGTCGCCCTAGGGACGCGTAGTGGCACCGCTCTTCGAACTAAGATCCTTTTTTTTCTCACTAGACTTCTCATTTTAGCTTCATTAGCCTCCGCCGACTGTACACGGGAGTTGGATCTGGGTCCTCTCGGTTAGACCTCAAACTCTAGCACGTCATCGCGTGGGTTGGAGTTTGAGTTTGTGTCATCTCTCGACACACGCCCTGAATGGGGTTACTTATGGCGATTCCTGGTGACTCTTCATTTCCTTTTTGGCGCAGATCGTCTCATACTATCCCTCGCCGGTTGTCAAGTAGCCTCCTTTAACATGTTAATGGCTCCTTGTAATGGTAAGTAATGTAAGGGCGTAAACAGCCACTCACCGCAGTCATTGCTGTCACCACAAAAAAGTACACTAGAGCTCTCCTTAATAGAACCAAGCTTCCAATGACCACTCTAGATCCTCTTCTCTCTATCCCGCAAGCAACTTAAGTATATGTCCCTAGCCCGCCAGCTGGAAATTATTAAAAAATCTGACTAACAATTTCTTGAATGACACAGAACTTCTTGACAAACTTAACATACACTCTCTTCCTCTCCCTCCACAGGCAATCCCTGTATCACTCATGACTCCATTCCATGACCTGGCCATCTATTCATACCATGACCTGGTCACCCCCATGGGAACTCACCTTGTCAGCACTACAGATCTCTCTCTTACACCTTACACAAAGTATACTAAAACAGCACAAACGGTCCCTTCGAACCGCCTCACCGCTCACTTCTCCTCCCTCAAACTGTCGCCTCCCCAAACACTCTGACCCACTTCCCCTCCTCACACCGAACACTTGCGCCGGTTACAGCAATTGCGCAGAACACAACCGATAACGTTAAATCTCGCTGCTTCTATTGAACCCTCCACCCCACCACCCAGCGTTACCAACCTTCACGCCATGTTTACTGACGCAGACTACGAGGCGGATGCCTTTGGGGACCTGGAAGAAACCCAGCATGTGTGGGGCGTGGCCCACGCAGACCGAAGGCAGTCACGCGCACCAAGCATTGGGCGCCCCCAGCAGTGATTGCCACCTGGGCAGCACGCCACTTACTGAGCAAATCCGGATCCCGGGTTTTTTCACTCCTTCCACCTCTAAATTTTCCGTGCATATAGAATAACTCCCACCTCACACCCCTGACATGAATCCGCGAGGCATTGACATCCTCCCGACAGGCAGCGCACTGCACCACCGGCGCGGCCTGCTCCACCTTACTGACGGATTCCCACATACAAAGCCCTGATATCACCGAGCTGGCGGGGGCAAGGCCGCTCCTACAACGACGACAAAACTAGTCACTTCCACTGTTGTCCACGTTCAATGGGCCCACCATCATGCACAACGAACATACCAACTCCTCACACACATGGGATACAGGGCATCCACCACAGCACATCTCTTACCTCCACTACCTCCACCACATTGGGAAACCCCCAAATTCTCACAATTGCGTCTCACTGGTTGAACTTTGGGACAACCAGGCATAGACAATTAACCCACACTTTTATAACTACTCCCCCATTAACCAAAACACCTCACCCTAGGAAGACACCCACCGTACTAACCTTCAACCAAAAGGCCAATGGGCCACCTCCCAGGATTTTTAATGCTTGACAACCACAACCTTGTTCAACAAACTTCTGAAAATTGAACACACACGACAGGCACCAGACTTGGGACATTCAACCACCCTCAGCCACATTATACAAACAGGCATCCTCACCGATCTGGATGAACCAAGCCACACACACACACACAACGTTTCAATATCTTTATAACCCCACTGGCGACTGTCTTGGGCACATTCCCAAAAACGACAGACTAAACCTCTCTCAAACAAAACTTATGACAACTTCAAAAATCATCCACCCTACCAACATGGAACCAACTGACCCAAAGGAGCAGGAACATACCACACTGATAGCTGCCCTCTTCACCAAGATACAGGAGCTGCTCCTCTGCTACCAACACTCTTTCCCTTTTCTCTTACCAAGCAGCAGCTGCTCTGGCATTACTCACCACGTACTTTCAACCCCCTTAGCTACGGGACCAAAGCCTCCCAGCTTCTCTATCTACAGCGCTGATCAGCTCTTTTGGGCTCCAACCAAGACCCCTTTCTTACCATCTGACGGGGGCCTCACTGGGACATTCCAACTCCACGACACAAGCACACCGAAGCTCTGAAGGTGGGGGCCTAGCCAGTGCTGAACCATGCTGAAGAATACTCTCAAGCCCTACCTGCACCCTGATGTCTCCTCCCTACGACCTTGCTGCCCCGTTACAAAACCCTCCTCCAACCACTCCTGGATTCACTATATTGACTCCAGACCCTCAGTTCTGATTTCTATAACTACCTCTGAAATTTGGCTCCTTCCCCCCCGTGCAGCAAATCTCACACTCCACCCTCCACCCACAAACTAACACCTCACCCTTATAATGCAACCCCCCCACAGCCAAGCATACCTATTTTCCTAAACTCCCAATTTTAATTGACCAATGGACATACTACGATGCAAAAGCCTCTCCTCATCCTGGAGCCTCTACTATCACTCCACCTCCACTCTTACCTTCTCTGACATGTGTCATTACTTACCCCCGAAAACTCAAATCTTTGCCAAAAATCCTTGGCCAAAACTCCACTCCCACCAACACCCCCTCCCTTCTTCTGTACCACTACTCACCCTTGTTTCACCTAGCTACCCCCTTCCTCAGCTCCAGGTTCGTACACAGATGTAGCCTACATAAAAGGTTAAACCAGGGCACCCTAGTTAAAAGGAGGTGCTGCAGTATATGTCCCGGGCCTGCAGGACAAACTAACACCATTCAACCTGGTGGGAATAGGCGGCCACCAAAAACTAAACAACAGCGGCGAACTGCGTAGCCCATCCACAAGCCCTCTCAACCATTGACTACGACAAATCACTTACACTCCATTCACAGACAGCCTCCGGCTCTCTTAACTTATTAAAAAAAATGGATCTATGGGACCCTACCAGCAACAAACCCGTTTCCATTCATTACTGAAACTTCTCAATCAATTCAAAAACACCTCATTCAACGCATCCTGCATGGCTCAACACACCACTCTTTGTAAAGTCCTTCCCACACAGGTTCTGGGGAAATGACAGGGCAAACATTCTGACACGCAAGGCAGCTGAGACCCTGCCTCCATCCAATTGTACTGACAACACTGGGACAATCCCCAAGCCCACAATGCGTTACTGCCACAGTCTCAACCTCCTCGCACACCCATGGGAGAATATTCCCCCAGCCATCCTCAGCACCTAACCGTTTACACAAGGTATCACCTCTAACCTGGCCCATAGCTGCCACCCTCTGGCCAACACCCTCTTAAAGGATTTAGCAACCACCTGGACTGATAACACTCCCCCACAACTCCTCAATGCAGAGTAACAAATTTTTTGACCTCAACCCTATCCAACATAAACTAAATCCACATCCTTAAAGCCGCTGGGGAGACTTTGAACCGTAGAACTTGCATTCCGCTTGGAAACTCCCTTATATTACAAGCACTACCCACCCCACGAACTTCCCTATCTCCCATTTGCCACACTTGTGAGGACGGAGCGGCCCACATCCTGGCGGGCTGCACACACCGGACTTCAAGGGGCTCTATATCAAGAGACATGACGCCGCAGTGCGACTCATCCACAAGGCCAATTTCATCCGGAGCCCTGGATGGATCCCGCAGAATCGATCATGGACGCTGGCAAGAAGAGGACCTCCCCCAGCGGGTCCTGCGCAAACGTCTCCCTGACTGGTACGCCCCTCACTATTACTTAGCGGACTGAGAAAGAGACTATCTTCCCCTCTACCTGACATAGACTCTCGCTACTGTTATGTCTGATAAAGAACTCTGGTTCTTGAGCATTGGATACTGCCCTCGATACCAACCATGCTACTAAGTTTATCACTAAACACGCCCAGCATGTTTAATTAATAAATGGCCTCTTAGATCGTCTATACCTCGTTCACTATGGAAGTTATCACCGCTTGAACAACTGTATCTATTTCCCAACTCTTTTTTACTTCTTATGACCCACTTCTAAAGCGCTACTTCAGAGATCATGTGCCTCAAAACTTGCGACCCACATCCACTCCCCACCCATCACTATTCAAGAGTATTTTACAGTGCAGACTTTTATGAGCAACCCCGGTCGATACACCGCAGACTAGCACACAGACCGCCCCCCTCTCAGTTTGTCTTGCCAGCTGCATTGTGTCGTGCTTCCCAAACCGCGGGTGAAAAAAAACCCCCATTAAGCTGCCCCACTAGGCATGATGTGGCCTACGGTTGCCTGCCGGTCAGCATCCGGTGGTAATTCTTTTTACTGAGATGGCCCTACGTGCTATAGCTACTCCGCTTACGCTATGTTTCCTTAACTTCCACGCCTGCGAGTAACGTTTACACGGATGCTAACAAATTTCAATTTCAATCAATTGTAAAGAGGCACGAGTTGATCTCGATTATTGGCCAGGCAGTCATGATTGATTGATGATGACACTCTCAGCATGGGCTAGGTTTATCCTTCGCAATCGACTGTTCATCTTAGGGAGAACAAGACTCCTTTGAGCTTTTCTTTGGGTTGCATCTTGAATTGTCTGTTGCGTTTTATGGTTGCCGCTTGCTAGTCACCTAGTAGTTGCAAGCCTAACGCAACAAGCCCTAGTTAAAAAGGGCATATTTGTGACTGTTTGGTATCCCTGCGTGAGTAAGTATTATATTGGGATCCGATGTTGCGCCAGTTATAGAGTAGTGATGTACTCTCTATCTCAGTTAGTCTAAAACTGTCTTAACGGGCTCTCCCATAGTAAATGGTCCCCCGTGCCCCTTGCCATCCCTCCTGCATCAAACTCGTGAATGTACTTGCGCCCGTAATCCCTACGCCCCTTTAACAACCCGCAATTGGTGTTGGCTGGCCTGCTGCGATGTATCATTGTGCTTCTAGACCAGGCCTGATCTTGCTGTATTGTGTCTAAGTTTAGGGCGCGTTGGAGTGATATCCAAACTATAATCTTAGCCGAATCTCAGGGGTCCCAGGCCCGGTGCCTCTGTCCACGTTTTTATCGCGTAACTTTAGGATTAGAACAGCCTTTCGATCATAGTGTAACCTGGATCAGTCCATTGCCTAACTACACTCACTGTGTCCGATTGCATACTGTTCCTCTCGTCCCCCTACTATATCATCTAGCCGACACCTAGTTATAGCTCTTTTTAAAAACACTGGCATGATTTTATTATGATCTACATGTCTGGGTTAACAGTTCAAAAACCAGTACTTGTTTAGTGTCGACCCTGCTAGCTGCGTTCTCATACGCTAGCTTAACATGGCCCTATCGTCGACGGTGCCGCTATTCCCTCCATCAACCCGAATAGCCCTTATACGCACTAGTCTAGATTGGTCGCGAGCTTACACGCTTTGTTAGCAGTTCCTTTCAGCTTTCTTTCTTGTCTTTCTGGTGCGGTCAATAATTCAGACCACACCCTACTAGAGCCTCCTTCCATCCGTTCTCCCCTCCTCTTTCCATACGCACGGTTCAAACGGTGGAGCATTCATAGATCTAGCCCTCACTTCCTTTCCCCCCACCACTCCTCTTATAACCACCCGCCCTCTAAACTCCACCTAGAAGCCTATAGTGATCCCGCCAGCTCTGTCCACCTCCCCCCTCACTCCACATCGAGTTCCCCCCGTTGCCCCCTCTCCACATCCTCTCCCCCTACTATCTAGACCCTGGTGCCTCGCCTCACTCTCACTTGCAACTTCTCACCGCCATCCGCTCCTCCCCCCCTCCTTGCTTCTCCCGACCGCTGTCACATCTCCACAGCCGCCACACTCCGCTCCACTTCTTTACCCCCGTAAAATCTCTTTGACGCCCACCTCTTCTTCCCCTCACCATAAATACTCTGCATCAACACCTACTCTGCCTCCTCTGCTACTGTGTTCTTTGTACCAACAACAGCCTCTTCCCTCAGAACCTTAAATCGTCCTCCTCTCCCTACCCGTCATGTTCCCCATTCGCACGCTCTCTTCAACCCTTCCGCATTCCTAGTTGGAGTATTATATCTACCAGTATTTCAGCCTGCAGGTTTGTTTGCTTGTGGTTAGGCGCTGGCTGTCTTGAGTGCATGGAGTTCTTGTTGTGCATAGCCCCGCCTCGTATTATATTTTCGTTGAGCTGCCTAACTGGGGAGTGATTCTATGCAATAATTAACTTCATACATCTAATACTTACTTCATCTTGTCATAAGAAACCATTTCATCACTGGTTTTTTCTTCATCCCCAACCTAGTCATGTGCCATTCTTATTATGCCTTCAAGAAATATGTTTCTTTAATGGTAGTGATTCTTATTCCACTACTTTTTTTTCCATAGTGACTCCCAGTTCCTCTTGTCTGCCTTAGCTTCTCACTCTCTCGTAGTGCTCTTCCTACCCTAACCCTCATTCAATCTGCTCTCCTTGGTCTATCAACTTGCATTGCTCTTAGCTTTCCTATTCCCACGTGGCTTTACCTATACCGTTGTTATCCTTCCAACCCTTGATATTCGGTTTTATCCTTTCTACCATTGCCAAACTTTTAGTTCATTGCCTATGTTTCATGTCCTTCTTCTTTCACCCTTGGTCAGTGAAGTTTCTCTCGATTTTTCGCAGTTCTTTAATTCTCTATTTATCTCTGTACATATAGTTTATGTCCCAGCTGCCCAAGGTGGAGATCCAAGCTTATATTGTAAATGCACTCACCTCGTGTCAAGGTGCCCCTAGCTTGTCAGCAGAATTGCTGGGCCTCTTCACCGCGTTCTTATGCACTTGGTGAACTACTTATGTGTTTCCCTTCAGAACTATCGAGCTTCTGCCATACTGTGCCAGCCTTCCCGTTATATATGACACTTCATCCTGTAGGACTGATCATCCTTGAGTATCTCCCAGTGACAAGCTTTACCTTTGCCTGCGCACCCACCCCCAGGTCTGCTAACCCCTTGTTAGTCCTCTGAGCCCGCCCCCTTCTCTCCACTGGTGCCCTTAATGGTCTCCTGTGCTGTAACTTACTCTCGTCTCCATTATAGATTGCCGCTGCTCCTGCCCACATCTTTGTGCCCACTCTCCGGGCATGTGTTATCCAAGCTGAAGTGTGAGAGCAGCACAAGTAGCAAACTCCAAATTACAGGACCAGACAAGATGACAACTAAACTCCACTATGAAAAATTACAATTCGATTGCAAAAATCCACACCTCTCCAAAAATACTACTCTTCGCCTAAGCATTAGATCTATTCCCTTGACTAGCTGGATGAAAAAACAACCATGATAAACTGCGTTCTTTACTCAAAGAGGACATCAGTTTAAGAAATGTAATTCGATAAAGTTACATTTCAAAATCCCCAGCTTACGGACTATCGTAAATTCATCGATGGCGCAGGGGGTATCGCCACCGCAAAGAACTCGTGCACTTTTGAGACAAACCAAGCGATCCTTAACACACAAGCAAACCACAAACCTTCCACACTGGCCCAGACCAGGAACCGACCAAATGGGCGCCTGAACGTCACACCCCGAAAAACAAGAAAGCAGGTGCGCTGGCCCCCCTGGGACATTCGCCACAGTACAACGCCAAGACTGCAAAGACCGTTCCCAAATTACATGGACTAAATCCAACCTGAAAACATACTACTACCACCTTCCACCTTAATGGACTGAATCATCCTCGAGGGGCGTGATCAGGGTAGGTGAAAACAGGTGTGCAAGTGGATAAAGAAAGACCGAACCTTAGGAGAGCTTCCCGAATAAACAAGCTCCACTATGAACTAAGATCAGACTAAGTAAGCAAGACGCCTGTAAACGAGGCTCACCGTTCCAGAACTCAACTCTCTCCATCCTTTTTCCACCATTAACCAAGATAAACAGCCGGAAAGGCTGTGCCTAAACCATAGCGCGTAACGCTCCACCATATCTAGACTTACCCGAGAAGACAGTTCCAGGAGTGGTCCCGGAGGAATTATGGCACCCACACATTAGGCCCAGTTGTACCTACGTTTATGCCAGAACCAACTAACGCACCAGCAGTTTGTGACAGCACCCAAGGCTACAGTGAGTACAACCCCGAGCGACAGGCTGAACACTGCCGTTGCAATCGCGGCATCGGCCCGAGAAAATCAAAGGAACAGGGCGACGGGAAGTTACACCCCAAAGCCATACCCCAGCAGGATCCACGTCCCCTAGC
>CM039463.1:33070925-33080925 GCA_022414725.1 Microglena sp. YARC
GAAAGGCAGAGAGGAAGTCAGGTGTGGCAGCCTGTCCTTGTTGACTTGTTTTTAAACTATGGCGCTGGTGTTTCGACACCAAACTGAAACAGTGTAGTTGCCATGTGAAGGGCTGCAGATAGGGGGCTTTCCATTTGTGTTGAAATTCTTGAAGCTCAGCGCAGTAGGCTCAGTTTGGGAGCCTTGCCCTACAAGCCGCCTATGGCGACCCAGAAATCACAGCCTGCATTGGAAAAGCCGTGTCCATGCCTAGCTTTTCAAGCACTAGCTTGCCTTCAAGGTTTTGGCAAGGAATAGGGAAGGAAGATGCCTACAAAGCTGCTTATGCGCAGCCCAGTCAAGCCTGCAATTGGAAGCTGTCATGCTTACGTTGAGAATGCTAGCATAGAGGCTTAGCCTAGAAGTGGGTTAGAGACAAGGGATGGAAGCTCAAGAAGTGTGGAGAAAAGATGCCTAATTCCGCTATTTCGCACCAAAATCAAAGCGCAAAGTCTGGCATGTACGCCCCTGTTTGTGCAGGCTTAGATGATATTAGGTCTCTTTTTGTTCAGGTTTGCCTAAAGTGTATGGACAAGGGAAGATCGCCTGTAGCTAAGCTGCGCTATGCTGCAGCCCAAGATCAATGCTTGCCATTGGAATATGTCCTGTCCATGGCTTAGCTTTTGCAGATGCAACTAACGCTTGCCTTCAGTTGGCCAAGGATGGTGGGAAAGGAAAGAAGGCCTACCAGTCGCTATGTCTCGCGAAGCCCACAAAGATAAGCTGCAATGTTGGAATAGCGTGTAATGGGCTAGCTTTTCAGGATGGCATCCTATGCTGCTTCAGGTTTTGCCGACCAGAGGTGGGTGAAATAGTGTGCAGTCTAGAAGCTGCTTCACAAAATAGCAGAAACAGTGGGGTGGCTTGCCTGTTTTCCGCACTTAATTTCAGTTAGAGCGAGCTTCGAAAGGAAGGGTGTAACCCTGGCTTGTGCCTGTTCATGCCAACCCGAGGATGCTCGGGCGTCTGGTTGCGCCGCATTGATGACACAAGATGTGGACCCACGTTTGCTTTGTCCCTCAATATTTGGCTGCAGCATAGTGGCTGGCGTAGGGAGCTTCGTATTAGAATACTCACACGAAAAGGCTCAAATAGGAAATTGCCTCACATGGTGGGGTTCATCCCATGATATGGACGAATCTCGAGCCTTTCAATTGGTATTGTCTGATAGAAACCCGACGCAACCACACCCGGCTGCACGAGGGCCATCGAAGTTCTTATCCCTCTACTGGCCACTTGTTTCTGCCAGCGCGCTCGCCACAAGAACACGATGCTGGAGAAGGGTCAACGCAGGCCGAGGGAGAAAGCACGAGCTAGTAGCAAAGCAAGTGCTGAGGAGATAGCAGCTAGCAACGCAATAGCGCGTAACCCTTGTGACCCTGGAAAAACTGTCCAACCATAACTGCGCCTGCATGGTAATGCGGAGTGTGGTTTTGTAAGCGCCTATACTAGCTCATGTCTACTCTGTCTGCCGCCGCGAGCTGCATCAACTGAAGGCCTGCTAGAGCAATGCAATAAAACTCGCAACTCTCACCCTAATGGGAATCGCCAAATCGGAGCTTGTAGGAGGCAAGGCCTTTCCCTGGAAAGCTCCCAGAGGCGTTCGACGGCTTGGCGACGATATACGACGCTCGTCGTGCGACGTGAAAATTGAAAGCGTCGCTGTTTTTCTGGCGGTGGGGTAGGTAGGGGGCAAGAAGCTTTAGGGCGCGGATTTAGACGGACGGTCGAAACAAACGAAGGTAAGGTGGTGAGGGAAACCTATATTGTGTTGTAACCTACGTGGCATGTTGCAGCTCGGTGGAATTTGGTTTGCAGATTCGGTTTGAACCATCGAGGGTAGGCATTTCTTCTCTTTCTTTTTGGCAGTTGGACTGAACCGAAGGGTGGTGGGGTGGAAAGTACTTTTTCAGCGCTTTTTCAGGGACTTTTCTGTATCTCTTCGAAATGGGGGGAAGGGGGGGGGGGGGGGGGGTGGGGGGGGGGGGGTCGAAGGTCTCTCCTCTCTTCTTTCTCTCTTTCTCTTCTCTTCTCTCTTCTCTCTTGCTCCTCTCTCCTTTCTCTCTCAGCAACCACACACACACCACCTAACCAACTCGTGTATGAAGAAGAAACAGAGCCGAGAACCGAGTGTAATTATGCTTATCTTCACATGACTAGGTTTACTGTTCTTCTTTCTTTTCGCGTCATTACTGCGTATCTTTCTTTTTGGTTTTTCGACGGTTCATCCCTGTTCACTACGCCCATCGATGCTTAAATTGGTCCTTTCGCCTATTTTGGCCTACCCCTAGACAGTAGCATACACACATCTATTGATTGACACCCCCCCCCCCCCGTTTTTTATTATGGGTCTTTTAATTTGTTTTTTAGGGCAATCTGACATTGTATATTGATTTGGCTTACATCTTGAACAGATATGATCATTACTTTCTATATAGTGCATTAACATCTTTAACATTTAATGATTGCATACATCCCTAACATATATGATTGCATCACATCTGAACATGTTTATGATTTGCAATTCACATCTGAACATGTAGATTAGCATTATGTCTGGTACCGGCAAAGTCAGCTTCCCAGTGATATACAATGGTCTAGTGGTAGACCCAATTCTTGAGGATGAAGAGTTAAGGTCGATCCCCTTGGCCGCTCTTGCGTTGACAGGCGTTGTCAACAGCGATTGGTTGTTGTCCAGCTTTGCAGGTAGGTAAGACGCCCGCCCGCTCCCCACCGCGTACGAAGGCCCTCTTAAACCTGAAGAAGGAGCCACCAGGCGTTATCATACGTGTATGAAGACGGCGTGTGCTTCTGGTGCAACGTGGGCCTTGTACCTGCATGGTGCCAATTGCCTGGTGAAATGGGTGTTTGTTACTAGGCATGGTGCTGTGCTGGTGCAACAGTGCTTGTGACTGGCGATTGGGTTACTGGTGCAGTGGCTTGTAACTGCCGTTTAATCATTAATGTTTCACCAGCGGCTCGCGGAGTGACTTACGGTTTGTACTTTCCATTCTTTTACGCGTTCAGCCGTACTAAGCTCTATTTCGTGCGCGCAAGGGCTTGGGATTGGGAAAACGGTGGAACAGCCCCAGAGTTGGCTAAAAAAATGCACAATTCCAATCAATCTCTGCCCGCAGATGATGAGTCAGCCGGGAAGCTTGGGTTTAATATCCATTTAAATCAACAAAAAACATTGAATGTAATCGCAACGGGGGGATTTGCACACTGGAAAAGGGGGTGAAGACAGCAAGGAGTTGGCTTGAAAAACATATAACAATCCATCTCGGGTCTCTGTCGACGCCATGGTGTAGCAACCTCCGTTCCCTAACCTGCCCTGGTTTAAGACGCACGGGGCTTTCCCTTACAATACCACGCCCTACCAGGCGTTATTCAAATTACTTTTTAACAATCCAGTTTCCATGAATGTATCACTGCTCGTAAACTTCCCCATTCTACAAAGATAATAACAATAATAAAGCAAATTATCAATAATCGATAGCTTGGAATCAAACTCACCAAGCCGCGCCCAACGAAGGAGCAAATCAACACTAGAACAGGTTTTTTTGGCCGGAGCCCCCTTCTGGGGGAGGCGGCCATGTTACCATGTCCGTCCCACCCGGTCTGAAGCCGTAGAATGAAGCCTGAACAAGTCAGCAAATCGGTCTGTTTCGTTCACCTAACTGCTTCCGTTTGCCTTGTTTTGAGTGGTGCTTTTTTTTTTTTTTTTAAAAAGACCCGCTGTGTTGCTCGTGTCGATGGCAGTGTAATGCTCCTCTTTTCAGTGATTAATAAATGCAATCTTGGTCTAGTGGATCAGGACCACGATCGCTTTGATCGCGCGAACTGATTGAAGTCGGGTGGGTCGGTGCACTTATCTTCCCTGCTATCTGCTCAATATGTCGCTCTTACGTTGGCAAAGGTCGTTGCTCAAACTGCGATGGTATAGATGCTCACATGTTTGTGTTAAGAGTGATGGGTAGAGCTCCCTGCCACTTCACTTTGGACGCGTCCACTAGGGACGGGATGCATGTCTGCTCCCATTAACACCGCATGCAAGTCGTGTGACTACGGTCCTCCACCTAGGTGGCGTTATCATTAGTGTTGTTCTTCGTGTGTTCTGATGCGTTCGCATTCCGTCACTGGCGCAGTGGCGTTGGCCGACCGCATGCGGTTATTAATCTAGTTCAGAAATGGCGTCGTACTGGGTTGGCTGTAACAAGAGTCGCTCAGAATTTGCGGCGCGTCGCGAAATGTGTGTCAATAACGATAAAGGGGCACTAGAGTTGGTGCAGAGGCCCAATGTTGATGCACTTGTATTGGAACATATGTTGTATTGACGCATTGTGGTTGTAAAGACACATGGTCTGGCAGACCATATGCCGCGTATTGGACGCATGTGGGCAATGCGTTGAGGTAATCTGTCACCCCCATGTGTTTATCGTACCCATTGTACTCGTACCACCATGTGTTGTATTGTGACCTTTGTATTGTACCAACATGTTGCTATCGGAACCATGCGTGGGCATGCCCAGATCGTTCTGCGGTACCAAAACCTTCTCTTGACTCACTCGGCTCTGTGCCCTGTACAAAGAGAATGGCCAGGGTAGGCCAAGTCTCGCCCTCGTGCCCTGTCACTCTGTCCCTGTAAAAGGCATGAGGGAGCCAGATCTAAATATAATGATAGGCGGAAGACAGTACTGCCTATATCGTGCACAGGGCAGTTAACCGGGCCTAGGCAAACACAACAGCCTGGAGGAGCTCTCGGTGTATCAACGAGTGAGCCTCCCGTACGAAGAGCAGAGTACCGGCTATCAGTACTGCCCAACTACGGGCAGTGCCGGCCTTTCCGGCCTCGCAGCTCTTAGGACTGCGCCTCCTAATTGCTTCTAACCTGTGTAAACACAAACGATTCCAGTCAACCCATTCCAATCAACCTAATTCTGTAACAATGGGTTCCTCTCTTGGTCTGTACAAGACATGAAGCGACCGCCAGATCTCTCCAGCCCCCCTCACCGCGCCCCGTGACATTTCCTGGTACACCCGCCATAACCTGTACTGCCCTGATGACGCGGTCCTGGTACTGCCGTTCCGGTACCGGGGACTTTTCGCCAGCTAATATTGGACCGCTATGATCACTACCTAACGCCGTCCGCACGCTCCCACTCCTAAAGTCACGCCTAACAGCGTTCTTTTAGATTAGCTTTAGCTATAACCTTAGCTTAGTCTTTAAGCTTGGGTTCTCCGCATTCCGTTCTTTCCCCTTTTGCCCCCCCCCCCCCCCCTACGTTTTTCTTTTTTCTTCTCGCTGTCTAGGGTATACTAATTTTCCCCTCCTGTCAAGTAAGTGCCCATGCGTTTCAATTGCCACAAGAGAGAGGCGTTTAGAAGAATGACGCTGTCTTTTATTTCTTTCTTAATATATGAACGTATGTACTTTCCTGTGTATGTGGTTGCTATTTAGCCTGTCTCCTCCCCTGATTACCACCATATAATCAAACAACCTGATGTCCCACCCATATCAACCTGAGGTGACTGGTGGGTTTTAATGCGCAAGTGGCATGGGCTGAAGGCCCTCCCCAGTCGACGCCGAAAGTAGTATTGGTTTATAAACCCATTTAGGTGGCTTTCACGGTGCGTAAATGGTTTAAAGAGAGAGCAACAAGCGTCTGAACATTGGGAGTCGTGCTACACCATTAGTATGGGCGGTAATAATCAAAAAGAAAGTCGGCGTGGGCCTAAGTAGACAGGCAATCGCTCAGGGATAGGAGCCCTCTACCCTTCTGTCTTCCCTCCCGCCTCCGCCTCCCGCTGCAAGGGTAGAATGCGGGTGTCGTACAGAGGTTGGTGACCCTCACGCAAGTTGGGGCGCCTTCGGGCTCTGCACCGGGGTAACCAGCGTAACATTGGAGTCTGTGCTACATTGGAGGAGAGCGGTAATGCAAACAATCGGCGTGGGCTGAAGGCATGAAGGGTGGAACGGAACCTCAGGGATCGCAGTGGTATCATCATATAGCCCTCTATTTGGTAGTCGGCGAGGGCCTGCAGTGGACATCAAAACAATCGCGCGTGGGGCTGAAGGCATGATATGTGGACATCAAACCCTCCAGGGATCGGCGTGGGCCTGAGTGGAGCATCGAACCCCTCAGGGAGTGCGGCGTTGGGCCTGTAGTGGACATTGAACCCTCATTCCAGGGGATCGGGTGTGGGCCTGAAAAAGTGGACATCAAACCCTCAGGGATCGGCGTGGGCCTCCGCCTCTTCCTCTTCCTCTGCCTCCGCCTCCTCCGCATCATCCTCTTCCTCTGCCTCCTCTTCCTCCTCCTGCGCCTCCGCTGCTGGTAGTGCGGGTGTCGTACAGAGATTGGGACCTTCATTAGGGGCATCGGGGCTTCTGCACCGTAGACCAGTGTGTAACATTGGAGTCTCTGCTACATTGAGGACGGTAATCAAACAATCGCCGTGGGCCTGAGCAAACAGCAATCCCTCAGGGATAGGCGACTCTGCCTCCTCCTCCTCCGCTGCCTCCGCTGCCGGTAGTGCGGGTGTTTTACAGAGGTTGGGACCTCATTGGGGGCTTCAGGGCTCTGCACCGGTAGAACCAGCATAACAGTTGAGTCTCTGCTTCATTGAGGGCGGTAATCAAACGATCGGCGTGGGACTGAGGAGACATTAATCCCTCAGGGATGGGCGACTCTGCCTCCTCCGCCTTTGCTGCCGGTAGTGCGGGTGTCGTACAGAGGTTGGGACCTCATTGGGGGCTTCGGGGCTCTGCACCGGTGGAACCAGTGTAACATTGGAGTCTCTGCTGCATTGAGGACGGCAATCAAACAATTGGCGTGGGCCTGAATAGACAGCAATCCCTCAGCGCCTCCGCCTCCTCTGCCTCCGCTTCGGCCTCTGCCACCTCCGCCTCGGCCTCGGCCTCCTCTGCCTCGGCCTCGGCCTCCTCTGCCTCGGCCTCTGCCTCCTCCGTCTCCGCTGCCGGTAGTATGGGTGTCGTATGTCTTTTCCTCCACTGCCGGCAGTACAGGTGTCGTACGGAGGTTGGGGCCTGATTGGGGGACAGTAACCAAATGCACGCTACACATGAGCTAGCTAAATCTTGAACCTGGCAAGAACGGCAACACACTCAGCGCTGGTGATCATGCCACGAATCCGAGGGATATCGGATCGGTTCGCCCCATGCGTCAGCAGAAGGGCTGCTGTCCTGTGCCACCTGTGTGTGTGTGTGGTGGTGGTGGTTTGGAGGGCGGTGTGGTGTGTGTGTGGTGGGTTGGGGGGCTGTGTCGTGGGGTGGGACTGTGTGTGTGTGTGTGTGTGTGTGGTGGTGATGGTTTGGAGGGCGGTGTGGTGTGTGTGTGGTGGGTTGGGGGGCTGTGTGGTGGGGGTGGGGGTAGGGCTGTGTGTGTGGTGGTGGTGGTGGTGGTGGTGGTTTTTAGGCGGGGTGGTGTGTGTGCGTGGTGGGTTGGGGGGCTGTGTGGTGGGGGTGGGGGTGGGGCTGTGTGTGTGGTGGTGGTGGGTTACACATGAGCTAGCGCCTCCTCCTCCTCCGCCTCCTCCTCCGCCTCACTGCCGGTAGTACGGGTGTCGTACGGAGGTTAGGACCTCATTGGGGGCCTCGGGGCTCCGCATTGGTGGAACCAGCGGAACATTGGAGTCTCTGCTACATTGAGGGCGGTAATCAAACGATCGGGGTGGGCCTGAGTAGCCCCCCCCACACACACACAACACCCCCACACCCACCCACACTAGCCCCACCCCCACCCCTACCACCCCGACAGGAGTCCAACTCACGCTCTGGTGATTTCAGCCCATACGAACCTCCCACACCACGCCACGCCCACCCACACCACACACCAACAGAAGTCCAACTCACGCTCTGATAATTTCAGCCCATGAGTACCCTCTCCACACCCACCTACACCCCACCCGCCCCACCCCACCACACACCCGACAGGAGTCCAACTCACTCTCTTGTGTTTTTCAGCCCATACGTACCTCCCACACCACACCCCACGCCCACCACACCACACACCAACAGGAGTTCAACTCATCCTCTTGTGTTTTCAGCCCATGAGTACCCCCCCCGCCCCCCCCCCCTTCCCCACCCACCCACCCCACCCCCGCACACCTAAAACCCTACCACACACTGACAGGAATCCAACTCATCCTCTTGTGTTTTCAGCCCATGATTGTCCCCCCCCACACCCCACCCCACCCCACACCGATAAAGTCCAACTCACCACCTGGTGATTTCAGCCCATGAGTTCCCCCCACCCCTACCCACCCCACCACACCACACACTGACAGGAGTCCAACTCATCCCTGGTGATTTCAGCCCATGAGTACCCTCCCCACGCCCACCCATCCTCCCACACCACACACTGACAGGAGTCCAACTCACCCTCTTGTGTTTTTAGCCCATACATACCTCCCAAACCACGCCCACCCCCACCCAAACCACACACCGACAGAAGTCCAACTCACGCTCTGGTAATTTCAGCCCATTAGTACCCCGCCCACACCCACCCACCCACACCAAACACTGACAGGAGTCCAAAACTCACCCTCTTGTGTTTTTAGCCCATACATACCTCCCAAACCACGCCCACCCCCACCCAAATCACACACCGACAGAAGTCCAACTCACGCTCTGGTAATTTCAGCCCATTAGTACCCCCGCCCACACCCACCCACCCACACCACACACTGACAGGAGTCCAAACTCACCCTCTTGTGTTTTTAAGCCCATACATACCTCCCAAACCACGCCCACCCCACCCAAACCACACACCGACAGAAGTCCAACTCACGCTCTGGTAATTTCAGCCCCATTAGTACCCCGCCCACACCCACCCACCCACACCAAACACTGACAGGAGTCCAAACTTACCCTCTTGTGTTTTTAGCCCATACATACCTCCCAAACCACGCCCACCCCCACCCAAACCACACACCGACAGAAGTCCAACTCACGCTCTGGTAATTTCAGCCCATTAGTACCCCGCCCACACCCACCACCCACACCAAACACTGACAGGAGTCCAACTCACCCTCTGATTAGGAGGTATGTCTGAGTTCCCCCCAACCCCTACCCACCCACCCACACCACACACTGACAGGAGTCCAACTCATCCCCTGGTAATTTCAGCCCATTTAGTACCCCCGCCCACACCCACCCACCCACACCAAACACTGACAGGAGTCCAACTCACCCTCTGATTAGAGATATTTGCAGTGCTGTGTAACCCTCGTTGTCCACTGCCTCTAACATGGCGCCTCCTTTCACTAGTGCCTGTACAAGCCAGTGATTTCTTTTTCAAATCTTAAAGTGGGTTTTTCCTAGCTTTACGTTTTTAGGCCTCCTCCAGGGACAGCGTTTTGGTGCTTTTTTTAGCTTTTTATAGCTTTTTGTAGCTTTTAAAGGCCATTTAGGGCCAAAAAAAAAAACATAACACTAAGTGGTGGCTTAGATAGTGGCTGTACAGTGGGTTCTGGAGCCGGGGGGGGGGGGGGGGGGGGGGGGGGGGGGGGGGGGCAGAAGGGTGCCTCAGCACTTTTTTTGTGATGGTGTATTTCACTTTTTTTTGCCCCCCCTGCTTTTTGTAGCTTTTAAAGGCCATTTAGGGCCACACCAACAAAAAAAACCCTTCTTTTTTTACTTTTTATAGCGATAATTTTGCTGAAACGGGGTCAAAACTAGCGATCGCTATATATAGCGGAAATACAAAACCGTGGCACGACCGATATCGACAGTCAGCTCATGGTCAGGCAGTGTATGTGTTTGTGGACTGTGTGTGTGTACAATATGTGTGTGTGCCTGTATATGATACCCTATGTAAGTGTTTTGTGGACTGTATACCCTTGTAATTGTGTAATACCCTTGTGTACAATGCAATACCCTATGCAATTGTGTTTGCGCTTGTGTTTGGGATTATGCTTGTACTTGTGTTTGTGTATG
>CM039463.1:33085925-33195925 GCA_022414725.1 Microglena sp. YARC
ACACAGCTACATCACATTCACATAAGTACACTAAACAACTTCACTACTCTCATGGTGGGCACTATGCTATTGCTGCACTCACACAACAACACGAAACTAAACCACACGCACACACAACCATAGCTTTTCTTTTCAGCTGCGAGCAGCAGCTTCTAGGCAGCTTCCTGAGCAAGCCAATGGGCCAAGCCCCAGGATTTTGATGGTATTGGAAATATGATTCTATCAGTTACCTATCACCGATCAGAACCAAATGGCTCAGTGGCAGAGCAAAGGGCAAAAATCGAAGCAGGTGCGGGGTTCGAACCCCATTGAGTGCGCTTGGGCCCGTCTGGAGGGTCATCCACCGGCACGGTAACTGGTATCTAGGTGCGGTGTTGGCTCGAGCAGCGCATACTTCCGTTCCGGTTCCCTTAATCCCACTGGGCACGTCCTTAGAGGTCATTGTGACAATTCTTGGATGTTTAAATTTTAAATTTTCAATTATATCAGTTACCAGACGCACTTTGTTGCTATGTATGTTTGGCTGGGTAGCAAGCTTGGGGAGCTGTCTAGAAGCTACTGTTGGTAGCTGGAAAGAAAATTTTCACACAACTACACTACTACACTCCACTCACTAGCACAATTACATAGGGTTGTACCGTACAGGCTGCGAGTGTCTTCTGGACATCTAGCTAGATGTCCAGAAGACACTCGCAGCCTGTATGGTACAACAATAATGCATATCCCGAGTGGGGGATTAGATAATTACCCAGCAGTCAAGAGTTAGTGGGCTTCCATTCTTCCATTCGTTTCTACGCCCAAGACTTAGTACTCGCCTAGATTCCACATCCGACCTGGTTACAGTGGGATTCGACCCCCCCCACCCCCCCACCCCACACACACACACTCGCGATATGCATTATTGTTGTACCATACAGGCTGCGAGTGTATTCTAGACATCTAGCTAGATGTCCAGAAGACACTCGCAGCCTGTATGGTATAACACATAGCTATCATGGTGGGTACAAAGCTATTGCTACACTCACACAGCTGCACTAGACACCTACACAGTATACACGCAACTACATTACACTACACCCACACTTCTACTCCAGCCAACTACACCACACTCACACAACTACACCACCCAACTACACCACTTGCATGGTGGGCACTACACAGGTACTGCACTCACGCAACAGCTTTCTCCTCCTTCCTGTGTAATGCCCTCCAAAGCGGGGGGCGGTTGTCAACTGATCCTGGTCCTCCTGGCTTCTCCTTCACGACTGTGTGGGACATCATCCCAGCACAGCCTGAGAAGAGATCGAATTTCCCCATCGCTTTGACTAAGATTCTTGGCTTGGACCTAGATGTGTTGGGCCGTGTTGAGGCTGGGCGCTGCTTTTACCGCAGACAAGAAGGAAGGGGATAGTGGGAAGCTAGAGGAGGAGGCTGATAATTTGGCTTGGCAAGAAAGCTTGGGAAAAGAGGGCGTGCGGAAGTTTGAAAGTGGAATGAGGGAAGATAAGAACGGGCGAAAGGAAGGAAGGAACAGGCAAAGGGAGAGTGAAGGCGCTAGGAGTGAAGATAGAAGCGGCGGGAGTACAACTGAGAGACGTTCCGCTGATTCGGGCGGATGGGGCAACCCAACCTGGAGAGGCGAATAATATAGATCTGGTGCCGCGGATTCGTGGCAACTGAAAGGGGCACGGGCCGAACTGAGATACTCCAGTGTCGTACAATCCTAACCGTCGCGGTAGCTGACACCAAGCTACCTCACACTTTCCACTTTTTTGTGTGCGAACCAGAGCACACCTGTCCACGCGCGCATGGTCGCATGGTCGAGCCACACGCTGAAGCACCCTACCCAGTACCCACCATGGATGGCTAGCCCGGGCTAGCCCTTCCAACTGGGCCTTTGCAATCCGAACGTGCAAGGGAAGGGAAATGGAGGGCCGGCGCTGACAACTGAACACTTCATGCAGGCCTGCAACTAGTTATTGACACAAAAAGCCCCCTCACATTGAGGTGGGAAAAATGTTATAACGAAGACGAAGGGACTCGAACCCCCAACCCTCAGGACCGAAGCCTGATGCGCTATCCATTGCGCCACGTCTCCGCAAGGATTATACGAAAACGGTACACACCTTCAATATGTAGTGCACAATAAAAAGCATTTTATAGCGTAATTTGATGTTTTACCTATTATAATCTGTGGCTCGCAATGCTTAGTTTGTTAATTTCGTTTCTCTAGTAATAGCTCTAGTTTGTGGTTTCTGGTGTACAGGTAGGGCAGGTCTACCATGTGTGGTGGATTATCTTGTCCCTGTCATGTGTGCCGGCTTACTGCGTCTTGCTAGGTTGGTTTCTGGCCTCTCTGTTTTTCAGCTGGACTCCCCCTTTCCTTCATGGGGTGTCCAAGGTTATCATCCTTGGCACTTCGGTCCTTTTCTGCAAGTTGTTTGTGTCGGTTTGACTCGTTCATTCTTCCTTTGAGGGCATTATCGCTGCATATTAAGGTGCTCATAGCGCATGCCCTTGGGTGGTATACTGGTATTGAGTTCTTTTAGTTCGGCCTTCCTCTCTTGTGGTTGGTGGGCTTGGTGTTCTGGATTGCATACCTTTGAATCCCTCCCCTTTCCGCTCTCCTTTCCGCCTCTATTTTGTTTCCTTTTGTTGGACTTGACCTAGTTTGTTTTCAGGTTTGTGGGGGTGCCTTCAAAACCCTCGTGCTTCCGTGTTATAAAATTGGATGGTCGGCAGGCTGTGCTGCT
Source organism: Microglena sp. YARC (assembly GCA_022414725.1). NCBI lineage: Eukaryota > Viridiplantae > Chlorophyta > Chlorophyceae > Chlamydomonadales > Chlamydomonadaceae > Microglena > Microglena sp. YARC. Next base: position 33,088,679 of record CM039463.1, read on the forward strand.
GTCCAGTCTCGGCAGTGATTTGCTGAGTTTATGTAACGAACCCTCTCTCTCTGTGGCTAATTAGGTTACCTCCTGGACCAGGTTCTGAGGTGTATGTTGCCCAAACCCTCACTGTTATAAAACTGTCCAGCTGCCCCCTCCGATGGGCCAGGACCATTCCCCTGCCCATTTACTTCTCTTCCAGAATGAGCTTCTTCCCCTGATTCTCCCTGACAGCCTGGATGACTAGCTTGGATTTGTTCTTGTCCCTTTGTAGCAACCGTCTTGTTTGTGGCGGTGTAGGTGATGGGGGTAGCTTCTGTTTTCACATCTCGAGTTTCCGTTTGACTCTTCATCTGTTTGGTTGCTCTCCCTTGCCCTCTCTCCTTCCTGTAGCTTGATGTTTTTTGCTGTATAGGTTTTGGACTCTCTTAGCTTTTCCCCGCTGGTCTTTGTCTTTCGCATTTCCACACGCATTTTACCTTGTTTGTAGTTCTGCTTAGATTGTTAAGTGTCCTTCCTTAGAGGTGCTTTTCCTTGTGGCGTTGTGGCTGACGGCATGGTTTCGTATTTGCCATTAGATAAGGAGTGTTAAGGTAGCCTTTAAAGAGCTCCATGCCTCTCTCCTTGTTTGTCTGGTAGAGTTCCTGTGCCTTTTCTCCTGTTACGTCTTCTGGTGGAATCTCGCTTATTAGGCGACTCTTAGACCTTATATTATATACACTTAATTCGCTATTTTTCTCCATGCCTTTGTACTCAGGAGGTGTGGAGGGATGGAAGAGTGGAGAATGGGGGGGAGGGGGGGGGGGGGGGGGGGGGGGGGGGGGGGGGGGGGGGGGGGTGGGGGGGGGGCAAGAAGGAGAGGTGCATGGATACGGTGTTGGGGCGCAACTTTTGTCGCCACAGAATGCGTAGAAGTTAAAAAGCTAATTGCGTTCTAGCTGTCCAAGGACTTGGGACCGGCATATCATTTGATGTATGATTAGGGCTGTCAAGATCCTACGATATTTTATTTTTATATCGTTATCTTCCGATATTATCGTAGGATAACGATATCGTACACCACTTTGGGGGGGGGGGGGGGGGGGGATCAGTATGAGACCAAGGGGGTATTACATGGAACACCCTTAGTATGTCCATACAAAAAAGATCAGGTCAAATGAACTATTCCTGAAGAAGATAGGAAACCACGATAATATCGTGCGCTATATCTTACGAGATTATCAGCATCTATTGCGTTTCACTCGATATTTTATGCCTTGGTTACTACTTCTGTACATCCTTACAACGATAGCTGTAGACAGTAACTGCTTTTCTGTAGTACTCTGTCATCTTCCGTGACACAGTGACAGCTTCTCCGTAGAACTGTGTCATCATCCATGACACAGTGCCAGCTTCCCGGTGTACCGGTGGCTGCGCCGTTTAGCCAGGTCTCAACCTAGGTTTTACGCTGGCTCTGGCAACTGATGTGTTTTCTTTATGGTGTCCACACACCAAGTTGTAAAGGTAATGATAACGCCTGGTGGGGCGTGGTGTTAAGGGAGCCCGTCGTACGCGAGTGGGGAGCGGTCTCCTACCTCAACTGGACAAGCTACCATCGCAATTGACGACGACCTGCAACGCCAAGAGCGACCGAAGGGGACCAAGTTGTAATTACTCTCATCATGCATTGAGATCTGTGCGCTGCCGCTGTTAATCATCTCGCAACTCCTGAAGTGTTTAAGCTGATAGAGATCCAACGAGAAAAGGCAATATTCTAAATTCCGTGGCCCAAACCCAGTGCTACTGGCGAGAATTGAAGGCGAGTTTGATATCATACAAACTGCATCATATGATATTGTACGGTATATACATGGTTACTCTAGCCTAGTCAGACTGCCGGCATCATATGATGGCATGATATCATATGAAATCATATTGCCGTTCCCTAGCTACCGGTATATAACATGCGTAGTTGCGTACAGATGACCCGGGTTCGCGACTACCGTAGTTTGTGGATCAGGGTTGTTCAGAACACTCCGTCTTGACTCTTGAGTCTCATACACAGGCCTTGGGGGCAGGGTTGTTCAGGACGCTGCGTCCTCCGTCTGAGGACGCAACGTGGGGAGGGTCCGTTCCGTCGCAGACGCAGCTTCTACGGATTGGTTGCGTCGCAGACGGGTCGGTTGCAGGTCGGTTGCGTCTCCTATGGGTCGGTTGCAGGTCAGGACGCAGGCTATTGGTTGCGTCTCAGGAAGGAGGCTATACAATTTGTTCTGTCTCAGTAAGGAAAGCTGGGGGTCCTCCTGAACAACCCTCCTTGGAGGGTCTGTTGCCGTTGCCGTCAGATGCAGATCTTGGAACTGGGTGCGTCTGAAGGTGCAGATTTTGGAGTTGCCCCCCTAAACAAACCTGCCGTGGATCCTCCACGTGAATTTATTATGCTGTATTTTCGCGATTGTGTTGAGGGTTCTTCAGGCGCCGGATGGAGTCAGCGATAGCAGATTGGAAGGAGTGGTGGTGCATGAGGAAGGCTGACACATGGCCTCCAGAGACTAGCCGCATTTCGGATCCCTGGAGGTCACGAGTCAGAGGAAAGAGTTTGATTCTGGTGATACTGATGTTGATTCTGGTGCTAGTGATGCTGATGCTGATGTTGATTCTGGTGCTGGTGATGCTGATTCTGGTGATGCTGATGCTGATTCTGGTGCTGGTGATGCTAATTCTGGTGATGCTGATGCTGATGCTGATTCTGGTGCTGGTGATGCTGATGCTGATTATGGTTCTGGTGATGCTGCTGATTCTGGTGATGCTGATGCTGATTCTGGTGCTGATGATCCTGATGTTGATTCTGGTGCTGGTGATGCTGATGCTGGTGATGCTGATTCTGATTCTGGTTCTTGTGATCCTCATGTTGATTCTGGTGCTGGTGATGCTGATGCTGGTGATTCAAATGCTGATTCTGGTGCTGGTGATGGTGGTGATGCTGCTATTGATTCTGGTGCTGGTGATGCTGATGATTCTGATTCTGATTCTGGTGCTGGTGATGCTAATGATGCTGGTGATGCTGATGCTGGTGATTCTGATTCTGGTTCTGGTTATGGTGATGCTGATGATGCTGGTGATGCTGATGCTGGTGATGCTGGCGATGCTGATGCTGATTCTGGTGCTGGTGATTCTGATGTTGATTCTGGTGATGCTGATGATGTAGATGCTGATTCTGGTGATGCTGATGCTGGTGATGCTGATTCTGGTGCTGGCGATGCTGGTGATGCTGGTGATGCTGATGATGCTGGTGATGCTGATGATGCTGGTGATGCTGATGCTGGTGATACTGATGCTGGTGATACTGATGCTGGTGATGCTGATGCTGATTCTGGTGATGCTGATGCTGGTGACGCTGATGCTGGTGATGCTGATGCTGCTGTTGATTCTGGTGCTGGTGCTGGTGATGCTAGTGATGCTGATGCTGATGATGCTGATGCTCATTCTGGTGATGCTGGTGCTGGTGCTGGTGACGCTGATGTTGATGCTGATTCTGGTGATGCTGATTCTGGTGATTCTGATAATGCTGGTGATGCTGATGCTGATTCTGGTGATGCTGATTCTGGTGATGCTGGTGATGCTGATTCTGGTGATGCTGATGCTGATTCTGGTGCTGGTGCTGGTGATGCTGGTGATGCTGATGATGCTGATGTTGATTCTGGTGCTGGTGATGCTGATGATGCTGGTGATGCTGATTCTGGTGATGCTGATTCTGGTGCTGGTGATGCTGATGATGCTGGTGATGCTGATGCTGATTCTGGTGCTGGTGATGCTGATTCTGGTGCTGGTGATGCTGATGATGCTGGTGATGCTGATGCTGATTCTGGTGCTGGTGATGCTGATTCTGGTGCTGGTGATGCTGATGATGCTGGTGATGCTGATGCTGATTCTGGTGATGCTGATGCTGGTGATGCTGATTCTGATTCTGGTTCTGGTTATGCTGATGATGCTGGTGATGCTGATGCTGGCTCTGGTGCTGGTGATGCTGATGATGCTGATGATGCTGATGATGCTGATGATGATTCTGGTGATGCTGCTGCTGCTGCTGGTATTGATGCTGATGATGCTGGTGATGATGCTGATGATGAGAGTCAAGAGGCAAGAGTTGTAGAGGTAAGGAAAGGAGGATTAGCCCGAGGAAAGAGTTTGATGCTGGTGATGCTGATGCTGATTCTGGTGATGATGCTGATGCTGTTAAAGCTGATGTTGGGGATGCTGATGCTGGTGATGCTGATGATGCTGATGCTGAGAATCAAGAGGTAAGAGTTAAAGAGGTAACGATCAGGAGGATTAGCCTGAGGAAAGAGTTTGCTGCTGCTGCTGCTGCTGGTGATGCTGATCATGCTGCTACTGGTGATGCTGCTGATACTGATACTGCTGCTGCTGGTGCTGGAGATGCTGGTGCTGCTGCTGATGATGCTGAGAATCAAGAGGAAAGAGTTATAAGGTAAGGATCAGGTGGATTAGCCAGAGGAAAGAGTTTGGTAAGAGTGCAATAACTTGATTGTTATATGCGTATGTGTATGTGTATGCGTATATAAATGTGTATGTGTATATGCGTATGCGTATGTGTACATGTATGTCAACGATACATCGTGCAATACAATATTTTGATATATTGTGAAATACATCATTTGACATGTTATAATAATCTTGGAATCAGGACGAAATTAACACCTTGAGTCAGCTGCATCATTGACATACCGTGTAGTACTTGTGAACCACCTCAACCGACTTCGTGCTCACATAGGCATCATCAATGGCGGCGACAAGGACGGCAGCATCTGGTCGGCGTGGCCTGGTAGACAGGGTTAGGGGGGTTCAGAAGCAGTCAGGATTTTGCGGTCTAGGGCGTGGTAGACAGGGTTTGGGGGGTTCATAAGCAGCAAGAGTATTTATTGTGGTATATGGCAATTACAAGGAAAGCAGGATCTGGGCGGCTTGGCCTGGTAGGCAGGGTTTGGGGGTTGGGTTCAGAAGCAGCAAGGCTACTGTGCTATATGGCAATGACAAGGATATGTCAGCTATACAGAAAGCAGCATCTGGGCGTGGTGGCCTGATAGACAGGGTTTGGGGGGTTCAGAAGCAGCAAGGGTATTGCGCTGTATGGAAATTACAAGGAAAGCAACATCTCGGCAGCATGGCCTGGTAGACAGGGTTGGGGGGTTCAGAAGCAGTCAGGATTTTGTGGTCTAGGGCATGATAGACAGGGTTTGGGGGATGGGATCAGAGGCAGCAAGGGTATTGCGCTGTATGGAAATTGCAAGGCGGCAGCATCTGGGCAGCATGGCCTGGTAGACAGGGATTGGAGGTTCAGAAGCAGTCAGGATTTTGTTGTCTAGGGCCTGGTAGTCAGAGTTTGGGGGTTGGGATCAGAAGCAGCAAGGGTATTTATTGTGCTATATGGCAATGACATTCTTGCAGGCCGATAGCCTTGTAATTTGTTACTGATAGCCCACCTAGGGTAGCGTGTCAGTCTCACCTAGGGTAGCGTGTCAGTCTCACCTAGGGTAGCGTGTCAGTCTCACCTAGGGTAGCGTGTCACGTCAGTGTAAGTCTCCAGTACCATCTTTAGCTTCCGCTTAGTCTCCTCGTGGCGCAGATCATGGTCATTACGGGATAGGTTGCGCACGGAGCTACTGAGGCCTGTCAGAGTCTGTGTGTATTACAGTTGTATGAGTTGGTGCGCATTTCAGTTGTTTTGGTGTTTTGTTGGGACTGTTGGTTTAGGCCTGTGCATGTGTGTGTGTGTGTGTTGCTTCCTGTGCATGTGAGCGTATGAGGTGCACGTTTGTGTGCAGCAAAGCAGTTGGTTATGGCATTGCGGGATAAGTTGCGTATGGAGCTACTGAGGCCCATCAGAGCCTGCGTGCATTACAATTGTATGTGTGCATGCGTGCGTGTGAGGTGCACGTTTGTGTGCAGCAAGGCAGTTGGTGATGACATTGCGGAATAAGTTGCGCACGGAGCTACTGAGGCCTGTCAGAGTCTGCGTGCCTTACAGTTGTATGAGCTGGTCTTCATTACAGTTGTATGAGGTGGTGTGCATTTCAGTTGTATTGGTGTCTTGTTGGGACTCTTGGTTAGGCCGGTGCATGTGTGTGTTGCTTCCTGTGCATGTGTGCGTGTGAGGTGCACGTTTGTGTGCAGCAAAGCAGTTGGTTATGGCATTGCGGGATAAGTTGCGTATGGAGCTACTGAGGCCCGTAAGAGTCTGTGTGTATCACAGTTGTATGACCTTGTCTTCATTACAGTTGTATGAGGTTGTGAGCATTTCAGTTGTATTGGTTGGTGTGTGGTTGGGACTGTTGGTTTGGGTCTGTGCATGTCTGTGTGCAGCAAAGCAGTTGGTCATGGACTCATGGTCATTGCGGGATAAGTTGCGCACGGACCTACTGAGGTCTGTCAGAGTCTGCGTGCATTACAGTTGTTTGAGTTTTTTTTATTGGTTGGTGTTTGTTGTATTAATTGGTGTATTTTGTCAGGGGGGTAGTGAGGAAGTTGTTTTCATATACCTACGTCGGAAGTTTTTGTAATCTGCCTTACTCCCCCCCCCCCCCCCCCCCCCCCAAAAAAAAGGCCACATCTACTTCAGAAATTATAATTAGGGGGTCAAAGTAGGGTCTATAGCTAATCCCTTGACGAGCCTTTGGTCTTACATTTGGATTTGATCAAAGTTTGACAACATGGTGAAGCAAACACCCTTTCCTTGTCCTGATTCTGAGCTGAGCTAGGTAGTGTTGGTGTTTGAGAATTTGAAGGTTGTGTTAAGCCTAAGTTGCATACCTAAGTACCCTCCTTATACCCAAGAAGTTTGGAGAGGAAATATTGAGTTTCTGGTTCGACCCAACTTGCACACTTGGTGTACTTAGAACTGTGGAGGTCACAACTCGAGCACTGCCACAACACATTCACTCATTCTCAAAAACAAGCGCGGATTCGGAATGCTCTCGCCTAACCAGTTTCGTGAGTATGCTTTACTTAGTCAGATTCTGTCTGGTGAGGAAGTTACGGGATATTTCCGAAACCGGCTCGACTTCTGAACGAGGATCTGCCAGCCTGGCAGGTGCCTCGACTTGGATCTGGAGGATCACGCCTCCATATTTACTCGTTGTCTGAAATAAGCGTGGGTTCAGAAAGGTCCCGTCCAGCCTGTGTCACAGGTGTGCTTCACTTCCTCAGAAACCAAGTGCCGAGGAAGTTTCGACCAAGTGCTGAGGAAGACCAAGGAGCTGTGCTGACCAAGTTTCGACCAAGTGCTGAGGAAGACCAAGGAAGTTTCGACCAAGTGCTGAGGAAGACCAAGTGCTGAGGAAGACCAAGTGCTGAGGAAGTTTCGACCTCACAAGGATTTCACCAGAGGAAATTTCTGAAAGCGGCTAGACCCCCCCTCTTTTGGGGGGGTCGATATCTACCCACCCCCGACACTTTTTCGAGTTTTTTTAATGGTTTCGGGGCTTACAACCCTTTTCGACCCCGATTCCAACGTGCGGTACACGAGCAACTTCCTCACTACCCCCCTTTTTTTTTTTTAGTTATTGTTTTGCTGTATTTTTTTTGTAGGTAACATGCATTACAGTTGTATGCATTGGTGTGCATTTTGGTTGAATTGGATGGTGTCTGGTTGGGACTGTTGGTTTAGGCCTGTGCATGTGTTGTTCTGTTGGTTGGTCTGGACTGTTGGTTGGTTGGTTGGGACTGGTTGGTTGGTTGGGACTGTCGGTTTAGGCCTGTGCATGTGTGTGCTTGAGTATATAGTGAATTATATAGTGACTTATGTCTTCTTCTATAGTGAATCACAGCATTGTACAGTGAATTATATTTGCTGTCCACCTACCCTATCAAGTCTTCGGTAGAAGGTGGAGGCAGTGTCGGTGCCGGGGAGCTCAGTGGCTAGCTTGTTAGTAGGGTGAGGTACGAAGTTGCGATGGCGCCCTGCTTCCGACGAAGGGTGGGGGTCGGGTTGGGCCGGGTGGGGTTGGTACGTAGATGAGTCTTTCGCGGTAGGTGTCTTGTCGTGCCCCCCGGGATGGGGGTGAGCTCTATGTTGGTGGTGACTGGCCCCCGGTGCACCCCTGTCGGCAGAGGGGGATGATGGGCTGGCTTGGCTGGTAGCAGGGCTGGGAGTGGCTTGGCTTGAAGTGGCTTGGTCAGAGTGCGGTGGAAATAAGGGTGATCCTGCCAGGTCAACAGGGACTGGGTGTGATGTCACACCCAGCCCACCGAAGCTTGCGCTGGGCCTGCCACTGAGCATAGATGCTGACACAGCATCAACTGCTGCTGACGCGGCATCTAAGGCTTGGGCAGCACTGGGGTGGGGGGGAGGGATGGGAGGTAGGTTTAGGGTTTAGATATTTGACTGCTGCTGCATCTAAGGCTTGGGCAGCACTGGGGGTGGGGTGGGGAGTAAGGCAGGGTTTAGGGTTTACAGCATCAACTGCTGCTGACGCTGCATCTAAGGCTTGGGCAGCACTTGGGGTGAGGTGGGGTGGGGGTGGGGGGCAGGGTAGGGTAGGGTAGGGTAGGGTAGGGTGGGTGGGGTGGGGGGGTCTAGGGTAAAGATGCTGACACAGCATCAACTGCTGCTGACGCGGCTTCTAAGGCTTGGGCAGCACTGGGTGGGGAGGGTGGGGTGGGGTGGGGTGGGGAATGGTTTAGGATTTAGGGTTAAGAGTTTAGACCGCTGCTGATGCGGCATCTAAGGCTTGGGTAGCACTGGGGGGAGTAGGGTGGGGTAGGGTTTAGGGTTTAGGATTTAGAGCTGACACAGCATCAACTGCTGCTACTGCGCCATCTAAGGCTTGGACAGCACTGGGGGGAGGGGTACGTTTAGAGTTTAAAGCCACCTAAACCCTGACCACAACACTCACTTGGTGCCAGCTGGGACAAATCCACCACTTCGCTTGCCCCCTTCACGGCTAAGGCCAAACTCAAATTTGAATTCGAATTCAAACACAACACTCACTTGGTGCCAGCTGGGATAATTCCACTACTTTGCTTGCCTACCTCTCGGCTAAGGCCAATCTCAAATTTGAATTTGAATTCAAACACAACACTCACTTGGTGCCAGCTGGAACAAATCCACCACTTCCCTTGCCCCCCTCACGGCTAAGACCAAACTCAAATTTGAATTCAAATTCGAACACGACACCCACTTGGTGCCAGCTGGGACAATTATAACCTCATGGCTAATATGGCCGAATTCAAACTCAAATTTGAATTCAAGTTCAAACACAACAGTCACTTGGTAGCAGCTGCGACAATTTCAACTCCGGGCTAAGGCCATACTCAAATTTGAATTTGAATTCAAATTCAAACACAACACTCACTTGGTGGCAGCTGCGACAATTTCACCCTCAGGGCTAAGGTCAAACTCAAATTTGAATTTGAATTCAAATTCAAACACACTTCTCACTTGGTGGCAGCTGCGACAATTTCACCCTCAGGGCTAAGGCCAAACTCAAATTTGAATTTGAATTCAAATTCAAACACAACACTCACTTGGTGGCACCTGCGTCAATTTCACCCTCAGGGCTATTAAGACCAAACTCAAATTTAAATTCGAATTCAAGCAGACACTCACTTGGTGACAGCTGCGACAATTTTGACTCCATGGCTAAGGCCAAACCCAAATTCAAATTCAAAGTCAAACACAACAATTACCTGGTAGCAGCATCGGCAATTTCACCCTCAGGGCTAAGGTCAAACTCAAATTTGGATTTAAATTCAAATTGAAATCGAAATTTAGACACAACACTCACTTGGTGGCAGCTGCGACAATTTCACCCTCAGGGCTAGGGTTAATAGGGTACCCAGCATTGGCTTGGCTTAAGCGGCGCTGAGCTAGGAGGTGTTCGAGTTCAGTGAGAGCGTAGGTGGCGGTGCGCATCACCGACACGGCCTGTGCTGCGTTACCAATGGTCTGGGGGGTGAGGGGGGGGGTTAGTGTGTTCGTTTGTGTGTGTGCAGGCTGTGAGGGCGTAGGTGGCGGTGCGCATCACCGACACGACCTGTGCGGCGTTACCTATGGTCTGGGGGGTGAGGGGTGAGGGGGTAGTGTGTGCGTTTGTGTGTGTGTGCAGGCTGTGAGAGCGTAGGTGGCGGTGCGCATCACCGACACGACCTGTGCGGCGTTACCTATGGTCTGGGGGGTGAGGGGGGAGGGGGTAGTGTGTGCGTTTGTGTGTGTGTGCAGGCTGTGAGGGCGTAGGTGGCGGTGCGCATCACCGACACGACCTGTTGCGGCGTTACCTATGGTCTGGGGGTGAGGGGGGGCGGGGAGGGGGGGGGGGGGGGCGTTTGATTGTGTGTGTGCAGGCTGTGAGAGCGTAGGTGGGCGGTGCGGCATCACCGACACGGCCTGTGCGGGTTACCTATGTCTGGGAGGTGAGGGGGGAGGGGTGGTGTGTGCGTTGTGTGTGTGTGCAGGCTGTGAGGGCGTAGGTGGCGGTTTGAATCACCGACACGACCTCTGCGGCGTTACCTATGGTCTGGGGTGTGAGGGGAGGGGGGTCCCATCAAGGTAGTGTGTGCGTTTGTTTGTGTGTGTGCAGGATGTAGAGGCATAGGTGGCGGTGCGCTTACCACTGTAACAGCTTGAAGCGGCGTATATCTATGGTCTGGGGGGTGAAAGGTGTGTGTGTGTGTGTGTGTGTGTGTGTGTAGGCTGTGAGAGCGTAGGTTGGTGTGTGCGCATCACTGACTTGGCTGTGTGTTGTTACCTACGTCTGGGGGGAGGGGGGGGAGGGGCGGGGTGTAGGGTGTGGTGGGGTGGGGTGGGTGGTGGGAGAGAGAGGGTGTGGTGTGGGTGACGTAGGGAGGTGGGGTGGGGGGGGTGGTCTGAGGGGTGAGGTAGGGTGTGAGTGTGAGTGTGTGTGTGGGGGAGGGGTGGGTGGGTAGGGGTGAGTGTGGGTGTGGTGGTGGGGGTGGGGGGGGAGGGTAGGGTGTGTGTGGGGGGGGTCCCCCCCCCCCACACACACACACGCACACGCACACCACAAACATCCCCACCCACCCACCCACATACACCCCTAAATTACCCCCACCCCCACATGTATTGTAACATCACCAGCAGGCGCCCATGTATTTAATGCAGCTTTTCATCTTCGTCCTTCAACAAGGGCTCCCATGACATAGCACTGCACACACACAGAAACTTCCCCACACCTACCCACCCACCCACATACCCCATGTAGTTTCATTCAGCTTCTCATTGTAACATCACCAGCAGGCGCCCATGTAGGTCATTCAGCTTTCTCGTCTTCTTCCTTCAACAAGGGCTCCCCCCCCCCCCCCCCCCCCCCCCCCCCCCCCCCCCCCTCCCCCCCCCCCCCCCCCCCGATCCACCATCACCCACCAACCCCACCCCCAGCAGCTTCCCCAGCTCCCCCCACCCGCCCACATACACACCCCATGGACTTCATTCAGCTTCTCGTCTTCGTCCTTCAACAAGGGCTCGCAGCTCCCACCACCCCCACCCCCCCCACCACCACACACACTCCCAGAAGCTTCCCCCAGCTCCCCACCACCCACCCACATACACACACAAATTACCCACACACACAACAGCATGAATTTCATTCAGCTTCTCGTCTTCGTCCTTCAACAAGGGCTCCCAGCTCCTCCCACCACACCACCACCACCCACCCACACACAAATCACCCCCGGCCCCACCCCCAGCAGCTTCCCCCCACCTACCCACCCGCCCACCTATCCCATGAAACTTCATTCATCTTTCTCGTCTTCGTCCTTCGACAGGCTCCCATGACATGGCACTGTGACATGGCCCCGTCGCAGATAGGCCACACAAACACATATACACAAACATTCACACCACACACACGAATTACCCCCCCCCCCCCCCCCCCCCCCCCACACACACACACACACACATACACACCTACCGCATGAATTTCATTTATCTTCTCGTCTTCGTCCTTCAACAAGGGCTCCCACACATACCCCCCCACCCCCCACCCCACACACACAAATCACCCTCCGCTCCCACCCCAGCAGCTTCCCCCACCCCACCTACCCACCCACCTACCCATGAACTGCATTCAGCTTCTCGTCTAGTCCTTCAGCAAGGGCTCCCAGCTCCCCCCACCACCCCCCCACCCCACCCCCAGCAGCTTCCCCCACCCCACCTACCCACCTACCTACCCCATGAACTTCATTCATCTTCTCATCTTCGTCCAACAAGGGCTCCCACACATAGCCCCCCACCCCACACCCCACACACACACAAAATCACCCCCCGCCCCCACCCCCAAGCAGCTTCCCCCCACCCCCTACCCACCACCCACCCACCTACCCCATGAATTTCATTCAGCTTCTCGTCTTAGTCCTTCAGCAAGGGCTCCCAGCTCCCCACCACCAACCCCCCACCCACCCCCCACCTACCAACCCACCCACCTACCCATGAACTTCATTCATCTTCTCGTCTTCGTCCTTCAACAAGGGTTCCCATGACATAGCACTGTGCATGGCCCCATCGCAGTAGGCCACAGCTGCGGACCGAGGGGCCAGCAGCGGAGAACAGGCCACCTCACCCGGGTACAGGCCAGCTGTCATGCAAGCGTGCACTCCACCCATGGACAGACCGGAAATGCCTGGATTGAATGTCGTGTTGGGTGAGTGGGTGAAAGGGTGGGGGGTGAGGGGTGGGGGGCGTGCTGCATTTTGTCGTGTCGTGTTGTGTATGGTAGGGTAGTGGAGGGTTGGGTGGTTAGGCCAGCTGTCATGCAAGCGTGCACTCCACCCATGGACAGACCGGAGATGCCTGGAGTAGATAGGGGAGGTAGGTGAGTGGGTTGGCTGGTGGGTGAGTGGGTTGGTGAGTGGGTTGGTGGGTGGGGGGTGAGTGGGTTGGTGGTGAGTTAGTGGGTGTGTGAGTGGTTAGTGGGTGAGTTGTGGGTGTGCGAGTGGGTTAGTGGTGAGTTGGTGGGTGTGCGAGTGGGTTAGTGGGTGAGTTGGTGGGTGTGCGAGTGGGTTAGTGGGTGAGTTGGTGGGTGGGTGAGTGGGTTAGTGGGTGAGTTGGTGGGTGTGCGAGTGGGTTAGTGGGTGAGTTGGTGGGTGGGTGAGTGGGTTAGTGGGTGAGTTGGTGGGTGAGTTGGTGGGTGGGTGAGGAGGTATATGGGTGTGAGTGGTTTGGTGGTGTTTAGGGCAGCTATCACACAAGCGTGCACTCCACCCATGGGACAGACCAGAGATGCCTGGAGTAGATAGGGTAGGTCCGGGTAGGTGGTAAGACAATTGGGTGAGTGGGTGTGTGGGTTGGAGGTGGGTGAGTGGGTTGGTAAGTGAGTGGGTGGAGTGAGGTGCGTGAGTGGTGGGGGAGTGAGTGGGTAAGTGGGTTGGTAGGTGTTGGGTGAGTGGGTGGGTGAGTGGGTGGGTGAGTGGTTAGTGGGTTGGTGGGTGGGTGAGTGGGTTGGTGGTGGGTGGGTTGAGTGGGTGGGTGACGTGGGTAAGTGGGTGGTAGTGTTGGGTGAGTGGGCTGGGTGAGTGGGTGGGTTGGCATGTTAGTGGGTTGGTGGCGTGGGTGAGTGGGTTGGTGTGGTGGTGGTGTGAGTGGGTGGGTGAAAGTGGGTAAGTGGTGTGGTAGGTGGTCTGGGGGTGAGTGGGGGGTGAGTGGGTGGTGAGTGGGTGAGGTAGTGGGTTAGGGTGGGTGGGTGAGTGGGTTTGGTGGGTGTGGGTGATGGGTGGGTGAGTGGGGAAGTGGGTTGGTAGTGGTTGGTGAGTGGGTGGGTGAGTGGGTGGGTGAGTGGGTTAGTGGGTGGGTGGGTGGGTGAGTGGTGGAGTGGTGGGTGAGTGGGTGGTGAGTGGTGGTGAGTGGGTTAGTGGGTTAGTGGGTTGGGGGTTGCGTGGTTGGGTGTGGGTGAGTGGGTTGGTGGGTGGGTGAAGTGGTGGATGTGGTGGGTTGGTGGGTGGGTGGGTGAGTGGGTGGGTGAGTGGGTTAGTGGGTTGGTGGGTGGGTGAGTGGGTTGGTGGGTGGGTGGTGAGTGGGTTAGTGGGTGGTGGGTGGGTGAGTGGGTTGGTGGTGGGTGGAGTGGTGGGTGAGTGGGTGAGTGGGTTGGTGGGTGGGTGAGTGGGTTGGTGGGTGGGTGAGTGGGGTTGGTGGGTGTGAGTGAGTGGGTTGGTGGGGTGAAGCATGGACTCCACCCATATACAGACCGGTAATGGCTGGATTGAATGTCGTGTTGGTGAGTGGATGAAAGGGTGGGGGGTGAGGGTTGAGGGTAAGGGTGGGGGAGGGTGTTGTAATTTGTCGTGTCGTGATGTGTTGTGTAGGGTAGGTAGGTGAGGGTTGGATGGTTAGGCCAGCTGTCATGCACGCGTGCACTGCACCCATGGACAGACCGGAGATGCCTGAAGTAGTTATTGTGTTGGGTGGGTGGATGGGTGAGTGGGTGTTGGATGAATGGGTTGGTTGGTGAGTGGGTGAGGAGGTATGTGGGTGGGTATGTAGGTAGGTAGGTGAGTGGGTGGAGGGGTACAGGCCAGCTGTCATGTAAGCATGGACTCCACCCATGGACAGACCGGAGATGCCTGAAGTAGTGGTTGTTGTGTTGGGTGGGTGGATGGGTGAGTGGGTGTGTAGGTATGTGGGTAGATAGATATGTAGGTTTGTGGGTGAGTGAGTGAGTGGGTGGGTGGGTGGTGGGTAAGCAGGGATGTAGTGGTGTGGAGGGGGGTGAGTAACAGGCCAGCTGTCATGCAAGCGTGCACTCCACCTATGGACAGACCAGAGCTGCTTGTACTGGATAGGGTAAGTGAGGGTTGAGTGGTAAGAAAATTGGGTGGGTGAGTGTGTGGGTTGGTGGGTGGGTGAGTGGGTTGGTGGGTGGAAGCATGGACTCCGCCCATGGACAGACCGGAATTGGCTGGATTGAATGTTGTGTTCGGTGAGTGGGTGAAAGGGTGAGGGGTAAGGGGTGGGGGGCGTGTTGTATTTTGTCGTGTTGTGTTGTGTTGTGTAGGGTAGGTAGGTGAGGGTTGGGTGGTTAGGGCAGCTGTCGTGCAGGGATTTGTTTTTCGGCTGTATATAGCGATCACTAGTTTTCACCCCTGTCCCTAGAAGAGGCCTAAAACCATAAAGCTAGAAAAAAAACCACTTTCAGATTTGAAAAAAGAATCGCTGCTGTTATGCAAGCATGAACTCCAGCCATGGACAGGCCGGAGATGCCTGGGGTGGATAGGGTAGATGGTAAGAGTGAAACAAATGGGGTGTTTTGTCGTGTCTTGATGTGTATGGTAGGTGGGTAGGTCAGGGTTGGGTGGTTAGGCCAGCTGTCAGGCGAGCGTGGACGCCAGCCATACACAGACCTGAGATGCATCTATGGAGTAGATAGGGTGGGTGGTAAGAAAGTAAAAAAAAGGTAAGGTAAGTGAGGGATGTGTTGTGTTTTGTCACGTAGGTGAGGGTTGAGTGGTTCGGGCAGCTATCAAGCAAGCGTGGACTCCACCCATGGACAGACCGGAAATGCCTGGATTGAATGTCGTGTTGGGTGAGTGGGTGAAAGGGTGGAGGCTGAGGGGTGGGGGGCGTGTTGTATTTTGTCATGTCGTTTTGTGTTGTGTAGGGTAGGTAGATGAGGGTTGGGTGGTTAGGGCAGCTGTTATGCAAGCAAGCACTCCACCCATGACAGACTGGAAATGCCTGAGTGGGACAGGGTAGGTCCGGGGTAGGTGGTAAGAAAGTAAAAACAATTGGGTGGTTTGGTGGGTGGGTGAGTGGGTTGGTGGGTGGAAGCATGGACTCCACCCATAGACAGACCGGAGATGCCTGGAGTAGTGGTTGTGTTGGGTGGTTGGGTGAGTAGGTTGGTTGATGTGTGGAAGAGGCACTACTCCCGCCCCACCACCACTCCCACCCTAAAACCACTCCTCCCACCACTCCCACCCCCCATCACTCCCACCACCACCCCCACCCTAACACCACCCCCACCCCCACCCTAACACCACCGCCACTCCCACCCTAACACTGCTCCCACCCCACCACCACGACACCACCACTCCACCCAACTTCCGCCACATTCACTCCCACCCCGACTTACACAAGTCCTCGTACCCATCCACCTTCAGCATGAGCAGCAGGCACACAGACTCATAGATGGTTGCAAAGCCTAGGGTCAGGAGGTCACTGATGCCACCACCACCGCCACCATACCACCACCTCTCCCACCACCACCGCCACCATACCACCACCTCTCCCACCACCACAGCCACCATAACACCACCTCTCCCACCACCACCGCCACCCATAACACCACCTCTCCCACCACCACCGCCACCATAACACCAACTCTCCCACCACCACCGCCACCATAACACCACCTCTCCCACCACCACCGCCACCATAACACCACCTCTCCCACCACCACCGCCACCATAACACCACCTCTCCCACCACCACCGCCACCATAACACCACCTCTCCCACCACCACCGCCACCATAACACCACCTCTCCCACCACCACCGCCACCATAAGACCAACTCTCCCACCACCACCGCCACCATAACACCACCTCTCCCACCACCACAGCCACCATACCACCACCACCGCCACCATACCACCACCTCTCCCACCACCACCGCCACCATACCACCACCTCTCCCACCACGACCGCCACCATACCACCACCTCTCCCACCACCACCGCCACCATACCACCACCTCTCCCACCACGACCGCCACCATACCACCACCTCTCCCACCACCACCGCCACCATACCAACACCTCCCCCCCCACCACCGCCACCCCACCACCCCAACCCTAACATCACTCCCACCACCCCAACACCACTCCCACATCCACTCCCACCACCAGCGCCACTCGACCACTACTATCTCCACCACCCTACCCCACCCCCCCCACTCCCACCCCCACCACCCCCACCATCCCATCACCACCCCACTCCCACCACCACATACCCCACCCCGACTTACACAAGTCCTCTACCCATCCACCTTCAGCATGTGCAGCAGACACACAGACTCATAGATGGTTGCAAAGCCTAGGGTCAGGAGGTCACTGATGCCACCGCCACCGCCGCCACCCTACCACCACGACCCCACCACCATCCCACCCAACTCCCACCACCACCACTCCCACCCCGACTTACACAAGTCCTCATACCCATCCACTTTCAGCATGTGCAGCAGGCACACAGACTCATAAATGGTTGCAAAGCCTAGGGTCAGGAGGTCACTAATGCGAAGTAGCTTGCTCCCTGTTTGCTCAGCAGGCTTGCGTGCCCCATAGTAGGGGGACTCCAGCACTAGGGACGATATACCCTGGGGGGGGGTGGGGAGGGGGGTGGAGGAGGGGATTATTGTGGGTTAGAACGGAGAGGGTGATTTGTGATTTGTGATTTGTGTGTGTGTGTGTGTGTGTGTGTGAGAGAGAGAGGAGGTCACTAATGAGAAGCAGCTTGCTCCCTGTTTGCTCTGCAGGCTTTCTAGCTCCGTAGTAGGGGACTCTAGCACTAGGGACGATATACCCTGGAGGGGGGGGGGGGGGGGGGGGGGGGGGGAGGGGGGCAAAGGATATTGTAAAGGGTGTAGGGTGGTTTGTGGTGTAGAAGGGAGAGTGGTGGTGGGTGGTGGAGGGTAGGGTGCAGGATTGGGTGTAGGGGTGGGTGTAGGGGTGGGAGTAGGGGCGGGGGTGGGGGCGCGGTAGGAGGGAGGGTGAAGGGGGGGGGGTATTAGGGAGTCCCTAATTTGAAGCAGGTTGCGGGTGGGTGGGTGTCAGGGGTGGGTGGGTGGGTGGGTGGGTTGAGAGTGGGTGGAGGGGTGGGTGTAGGAGTGGTGGGTGGAGGGGTGTATGGAGGAGTGGTGAGTGGTGGGTGGAGTGGTGGGTGGAGGAGTGGTGGGTGGAGTGGTGGGGTGGAAGGGTGGAGTGGGGTGGGAGGGGTAGCTGTGGGTGTATGGTGTGTGTGGAGGGCAGTGGCTGTTGTGGGTAGAAGGGAGGGTGGAGGGGGGGGGGGGGGGGGGGGGGGGGTGGGAGGGGGTCACTCATTTGAAGCAGCTTGCGGGAGGGAGGGTGGAGGAGTTGTGTGCAAGGGTGGGTGGGTGTCAGGGTGGGTGGGTGGGTTGCGGAGTGGTGGAGTGGTGGGTGGGTGGAGTGGTGGTAGGTGTCAGGAGGGTAGGTGGGTTGAGGGGGTGGGTGTGGGTGGTGGAGGCTGGGTGGAAGGATTGGTGGTGTGGGTGGGTGGGTGGGGGGCTGGGAGGTGGGTTGAGGAATGGGTGGTGGGGGTGTCAGGGTTGGTGGTGGGCTTGAGGGGTGGGTGAGGGATGGTGGGTGGGTGTCAGGGTTGGTGGGTGGGGTTGAGGGGTGGGTTGAGGGATGGGTGGGGGGTGTCAGGGTTGGTGGGTGGGTTGAGGGTGGGTTGAGGATGGGTGGGTGGGTGTCAGGGTTGGTGGGTGGGTTGAGGGTGGGTGGGTGTCAGGGTTGGTGGTGGGTTGAGGGGTGGGTGGGGGTGGGTGAGGGGGTGGGGTGGGTGTGGGGTGGCAGGGGTGGGTGGGTGGTGAGGGATGGGTGGGTGGGTGTCAGGGTTGGTGGGTGGGTTGAGGGGTGGGGCGTTGGGGGGGGTGGGAGGGTTGAGGGATGGGTGGGTGGAGTGTCAGGGTTGGTGGTGGGTTGAGGGGTGGGTGGGTGGGTGGAGGCGTGGGTGGAAGAGGGGTTGGGTGGGTGGAGGGATGGGTGGGTGGAGTGGTGGGTGGCTGGTGGGTGGGGTGTCAGGGTTGGTGGGTGGGTTGAGGGGTGGGTGAGGGGCGTGGGTGGAGGCGTGGGTGGGAAGAGGGTAGTGGGTGGGTGGAGGGGATGGGTGGGTGAAGTGGGTGGAGGGATGGGTGGGGTGGGTGTCAGGGTTGGTGGGTGGGTTGAGGGTGGGTGGCGTGGGTGGAGGCGTGGGTGGAAGAGGGGTAGTGGGTGGGTGGAGGGATGGGTGGGTGGAGTGTGGGTGGAGGGATGGTGGGTGGGTGTCAGGGTTGGTGGGTGGGTTGAAGGGTGGGTGGGGCGTGGGTGGAGGCGTGGGTGGAAGAGGGGTAGTTGGGTGGGTGGAGGGATGGGTGGGTGGAGGGAATGGGTGGGTGGGTGTCAGGGTTGGTGGGTGGGTTGAGGGTGGGTGGGCGTGGGTGGAGGCGTGGTGGAAAGGGGTAGTGGGTGGGAGGGATGGGTGGTGGAGTGTGGGTGGAGGGATGGGTGGGTGGGTGTCAGGGTTGGTGGGTGGGTTGAGGGGTGGGTGGGGCGTGGGTGGAGGCGTGGGTGGAAGAGGGGTAGTGGGTGGGTGGAGGGATGGGTGGGTGGAGTGGTGGGTGGAGGGATGGGTGGGTGGGTGTCAGGGTGGTGGGTGGTGTTTGAGGGGTGGGTGGGCGTGGGTGGAGGCGTGGGTGGAAGAGGGGTAGTGGGTGGGTGGAGGGATGGGTGGGTGGAGTGGTGGGTGGAGGGATGGGTGGGTGGGTGTCAGGGTTGGTGGGTGGGTTGAGGGTGGGTGGGGGCGTGGGTGGAGGCGTGGGTGGAGAGGGGTAGTGGGTGGGTGGAGGGATGGGTGGTGGAGTGGGTGGGTGGAGGATGGGTGGGTGGGTGTCAGGGTTGGTGGGTGGGTTGAGGGGTGGGTGGGGGCGTGGGTGGAGGCGTGGGTGGAAGAGGGTAGTGGGTGGGTGGAGTGGGTGGGTGGATGGGTGGTGGGTGGGGTGGGTGGTGTGCAGGGTTGGTGGGTGGGTTGAAGGGTGGGGGTGGGGCGTGGGTGGAGGCGTGGGTGGAAGAGGGTAGTGGGTGGGTGGAGGGATGGGTGGGTGGGAGGGTGGTGGAGGGATGGGTGGGTGGGTGTCAGGGTTGGTGGGTGGGTTGAGGGGTGGGTGGGGCGTGGGTGGAGGCGTGGTGGAAGAGGGTAGTGGGTGGGTGGAGGGATGGGTGGGTGGAGTGGTGGGTGGAGGGATGGGTGGGTGGGTGTCAGGGTTGGTGGGTGGGTTGAGGGTGGGTGGGGCGTGGGTGGAGGCGTGGGTGGAAGAGGGTAGTGGGTGGGTGGGAGGATGGTGGGTGGAGTGGTGGGTGGAGGGATGGGTGGGTGGAGGGTTGGTGGGTGGGTTGAGGGGGTGGTGGCGTGGGTGGAGGTGGGGGGTGGTGGAAAGAGGGGGTAGTGGGTGGGTGGAGGATGGGTGAGTGGTGGGGTGAGGGATGGGTGGGTGGGTGTCAGGGTTGGTGGGTGGGTTGAGGGGTGGGTGGGGGCGTGGGTGGAGGCGTGGTGGAAGAGGGGTGTGGGTGGGTGGAGGGATGGGTGGGTGGAGTGGTGGGTGGAGGATGGGTGGGTGGTGTTCAGGGTTGGTGGGTGGGTTGAGGGGTGGGTGGGGGCGTGGGTGGAGGCGTGGGTGGAAGAGGGGTAGTGGGTGGGTGGAGGGATGGGTGGGTGGAGTGGGTGGGTGGAGGGATGGGTGGGGGTGGGTGTCAGGGTTGGTGGGTGGTGAGGGTGGGTGGGGCGTGGGTGGAGGCGTGGGTGAAGAGGGTGTGGGTGAAGGTGGGTGTGTGAGGATGGGTGGGTGGTGGGTGGGTGGAGGCGTGGGTGGAGGTGGGTGGGGGATGGTGTGGGTGTCAGGTTGGTGGGTGGGTTTGAGTGGGTGGGGGCGTGGGTGGAGGCGTAAGAGGGGTAGTGGGTGGGATGGAGTGGATGGGTGGGTGGGGGTTGGAGTGGTGGTGGAGGGATGGGTGGGTGGAGGTGGGTCAGGTTGGTGGTGGGTTGAGGGGTGGGTGAGGGTGGGTGGGGCGTGGGTGGAAGAGGGGTGGGTGGAAGAGGGGTGATGGGTGGGTGGGTGAGTGGAGGGGGTGTGGTGGCAGTGTGTGTGCGCTGGAGGTGTTTGTGTAGGAGGTGTGCGTAGGAGGTGTGTGTGTAGGAGGTGTGCGTAGGAGGTGTGTGTGTAGGAGTGGTGGTTGGAGGGTTGGGTGGAGCGAGGGTTGGGTGGAGAGTTAGGTGGAGGGTGAGTGACATAAACCAAAACCTGGCTAAGCAGAGGCATGCCAGCCAAATCCATCTGTCAAAGGTGGGAGTGTGGTTGGAGGGGTGGAGGGGGGGTGGAGGGGTGGGTTGGTGGCATATACCGAAACCTGGCTAAGCAGAGGCATGCCCAGTCGAATCCGTCAGTCAAATGTGGGTGGGTGGGTGGAGGGGTGGTGGGTGGGTGGTTGGAGGGATGGGTGGGTGGGTGGTTGGAGGGGTGGTGGGTGGGTAAAGGGGTGGGGTGGTTTGAGGGGTGGTTTGAGGGGTGGAGGGGTGGGTGGGTGGCATATACCGAAACCTGGCTAAGCAGAGGCATGCCCAGCCAAAATCCATCTGTCAAAGTTGGGTGGGTGGTTGGAGGGGTGGTGGGTGGGTGGTTGGAGGGGTGGGTGGGTGGGTGGGTGGTGGAGGGGTGGTGGGTGGGGTGGGTGGAGGGGTGGGTGGGTGGGTGGTTGGAGGGGTGGTGGGTGGGTAAAGGGGTGGGGTGGGTGGAGGGGTGGGTGGAGGGGTGGGTGGGTGCATATACCGATACCTGGCTAAGAAGAGGCATGCCCAGTCGAATCCGTCAGTCAAATGTGGGTGGGTGGGTGGAGGGTGGAGGGGTGAGTGACATATACTGGGCCCTAGAGATGAGCAAGCAGCAACAGACAGGTGTGTGGGTGGGGTGGGTGAGTGGGTAAGTGACATATACCGATACCTGGCTAAGAAGAGGCATGCCCAGTCGAATCTATCAGTCAAAGTTGGTTGGGTGGTTGGAGGGGGTGTGTGTGGTTGGAGGGGTCGGTGGAAGTGGGGTGGTGGGTGGGTGGAGGGGTGGGTAAGTGACATATACCCATACCTGGCTAAGAAGAGGCATGCCCAGTCGAATCCGTCAGTCAAAGTTGGTTAGGTGGTTTGAGGGGTGGTGGGTGGTTGTAGGGGTGGGTGGAGGGGTGGGTAAGTGACATATACCGATACCTGGCTAAGAAGAGGCATGCCCAGTCGAATCCGTCTGTCAAATGTTTGGTCACCCGTTGCTGCTAGGTGGAGAACACAGGCGGAGCCAGGTGGAAGGTGCTGGTGAGCTGGCACCCCAGAATTGCGAATCGAAACGCCAGCTGGCACCAACAATTGTGCCCTTGCGGTACGGCTCTCAGGAGGGAGGCCGTCGTATATCCGTTTGAGGCAGGGGGTCCTGGGGGCAGTACAAATACAGCTTTAAGATAGACGGAGCTGTAAATAGCTGTATGTACGTCAGTTTGTCTGTGTATCTTTGTGTGTGTGCGTGTGTGTATGTGGGTGTATGTTTGTATGTGCGTGTGTGTATGTGGGTCTCCATCTGGTGTGAACAGGTTACCTAGGTACATCTCTCTCTCTCTCTCTCTCTCTCTCTCTCTCTCTCTCTCTCTCTCTCTCTCTCTCTTCTCTCTCTCTCTCTCTCCTCTCTCTCTCTACGGCTGACACTCCAATTATCACTCCGGCTACTATCAATACCACCACAGCTGGCATTATTCATTAAATAAACGCGCCCCCACTTGACTGAACCTTCAAACATCTTGAACTCAATATACCATACATCATATAACGGCACATGATATACACAATATATCCCTACACACATATCATATATCACATAACTGCATATGATATACACAATATATCCCTACACACATATCATACATCACATTACTACATATGATATACACAATATATCCCTACACACATATCATACATCACATTACTGCATATGATATACACAATATATCCCTACAAACATATCATATATCACATAACTGCATATGATATACACAATATATCCCCACAAACATATCATACATCACATAACTGCATATGATATACACAATATATTCCTACACACATATCATACATCACATAACTGCATATGATATACACAATATATCCCTACACACATATCATACATCACATAACTGCATATGATATACACAATATATCCCTACACACATCATATATCACATAACTGCATATGATATACACAATATATCCCTACACACATATCATACATCACATAACTGCATATGATATACACAATATATCCCTACACACATATCATATATCACATAACTGCATATGATATACAAAATAGATCCGTAAGCTCACCAACTAATAAATTAACAAATAAACAGCACACCCACTTGAATGAGCCTTCGTACAGCTTGTTTTCAATATACCATACCCATACATCATATAACTGCATCTGATATACATTATACACCCGTAGGCTCACCAACTAATTAACCGACTCATTTACAGCACACTCACTTGAATGAGTCTTCGTACAGCTTGTATTCAATATACCATACCCATACATCATATAACAGCATATGATATACATTATACACCCGTAGGTTCACCAACTAATTAACCGACTCATTTACAGCACACTCACTTGAATGAGCCTTCGTACAGCTTGTATTCAATATACCATACCCATACATCATACAACAGCATATGATATACATTATACACCCGTAGGCTCACAAACTAATTAATCGACTTATTTACAGCACACTCACTTGAATGAGCCTTCGTACAGCTTGTATTCAATATACCATACCCATACATCATATAACAGCATATGATATACATTATACACCCGTAGTCTCACCAACTAATTAATTGACTCATTTACAGCGCACCCACTTGAATGAGCCTTCGTACAGCTTGTATTCAATATCCATACCCATATATCATACATCATTAGGGAACGGCAACTAATATTAGTGTTTGAAAAACTAATATTAACTAATAGTATTCTAGTGTCACAATAATATTAGTTTTTCAAATAAATTCAAAATTCTGGTGAGACGGCTCGTCTGACTAATATAATATAATATCATTTAATATTATTTATTCACTAATATTATATAACATAGCCGACCCCTGTATATCATATACCTGCAAATTACACCTTGCATACCCATAGACTCGGCTAATAAACCAACTTATGAACAAACACATTTACAGCGCACCCACTTGAATGAACCTTCGTACAGCTTGTACTGCACTCCGCCCTTTGTTCCCTGCTCAATCTCCTTCCAATTAATCTGTGAACAAGGAAAAGCACATCAAGAAAAAGACGTGGGGAAATTAGGTTGGGGAAAATAACGTTGAGAAAAAGACGTGGGGAAATTACATTGGACAGAAGTACAAAGAGCAAAAAAACACGGGGAAATAACAGTCAGGAAAAGTACATTGAGCAAAAAACACGGGGAAATAACAGTCAGGAAAAGTACATTGAGAAAAAGACATGGGGAAATTACATTGTGGAAAAGTACGCTGAGAAACAGTGTGTGGGGAAATAGCATTGGGGAAAGTACATTGAGAACAAAACATGAGGTAACAGCATTGGGAAAAGTACATTGAGAAAAAGACATGGGGAAATAGCATTGGGGAAAGTACATTGAGAAAAAGACACTGGGAAATTACATTGGGGAGAAGTACATTGAGAAAAAGACATGGGGAAATAGCATTGGGGAAAGTACATTGAGAAAAAGACACTGGGAAATTACATTGGGGAGAAGTACATTGAGAAAAAGACATGGGGAAATAGCAGTGGGGAAAGTACATTGAGAAAAAGACACGGGGAAATAACATTGGGGAGAAGTACATCAAGAAAAAGACATGGGGAAATAGCATTGGGGAAAGTACATTGAGAAAAAGACACTGGGAAATTACATTGGGGAGAAGTACATTGAGAAAAAGACATGGGGAAATAGCATTGGGGAAAGTACATTGAGAAAAAGACACGGGGAAATAACATTGGGGAGAAGTACATTGAGAAAAAGACATGGGGAAATTATATTGGGGAAAAGTACAATGAGAAAAGGACATGGGGAGATAACAGTGGGGGGAAGTACGTTGAGAAAAAGACGGGAAATTACATTGGGGTAAAAAAAGTACGTGCAGGAAGAGTAAGAGATGGAGAAGTACGTTGACTAGCGTGGGGAAAGTGCATGTACGAAAAACGTACGTAGAGAAGTAAGAGATGGAAACGTACGTTGACTGGCGTATGGAAAGTGTATCTAGGAAAAAAGTACGTACAGGAAAAGTAAGAGATGGAGAAGTACGTTGACTGGCGTGGAGTCAGTGCAACTAGGAAAAACGTACGTGCAGGAAAAGTACGAGATGGAAACGTACGTTGACTAGCGAGGGGAAAGTGTATCTAGGAAAAACGTACATACAGGAAAAGTACATTGGAGGCGTTTGTCATGTTCAAGGTGTTGAAATTGTGGAAAACACCTTATCTCTGTACACCCACCATATCTTAACTCAATAATCCATCACACATCATTTCATCCCTCACACTCAATGTTAGGGGGGGCAACGTTTGGATGGTGTTCAAAGCATAAACCCATCCCCTCACACTACCACCCCATGCCCACCATCCCCTTACACTACCATCCCATGCCCGACCTATCTCTGTGCACCCACCATTACTCCACTCAATGAGCCATCACACACCATCTCATGCCTCACCTTCAGCGTTGGGGGCGGCCATGTTTGGATGGTCTTCAAAGCATCGACTCATGCCCACTATCCCCTTACACTACCACCCCATGCCCACCATATCTCTGTACACCCACCATTACTCCACTCAATAATCCACCACACACCACCTCATACCTCACATTCAATGATGGGGGAGAGCCATGTTTGGATGGTCTTCAAAGCATAAACTCATGCCCACTATCCCCTTACACTATCACCCCATGCCCACCATATCTCTGTACACCCACCATTACTCCACTCAATAATCCATCACACACCACCTCATACCTCACATTCAATGATGGGGGAGAGCCATGTTTGGATGGTCTTCAAAGCATAAACTCATGCCCACTATCCCCTTACACTACCACCCCATGCCCACCATATCTCTGAACACACACCATTACTCCACTCAATAATCCATCACACACCATCTCATCCCTCACCGTCAACATTGGGGCGGCCACTTTTGGATGCATTTCAAAGCATAAACGCATGCTCACCATCCCCTTAAGTAATATTAACGCATGGTGGGTCGTGGTATTAAGGGAGGCCCGTCGTACGGAGGTAGATAACGGGCTGCTACTTTACCTGGACAAAGCTACCATGACCATCCCATGCTCACCATATGTCTGCACACCCACCATAACTCCACACCGCACACAATATCATCGCTCACCTTCAACGTTGGAGGCGACAACGTTTGTATGGTCTTCAAATCCTTGTGTTGCGGAGGGTGTCGGTGTTACCAATCATGATCAGCCCGTGTCGAGCCGAGAGACAGACATTGATGCCCTCAGGATGACCTAGAAAGCCGACATTACCGTCATGCCACCATCCCCTTATACTACCAGCCATGCCCACCAAATCTGTGTACACCCACCATTACTCCACTCAAGAATCCTTCGCACACCACCTCATCTCTCACCTTCAACGTTGGGGGCGGCCACGTTTGGATGGTTTTTCACATCCTCCTGGAAGTCACCACCCTAAGGTCGCCCCACCCAAGGGGGAAGAACTGCCCTTGCATGGCCCAAGAGAAGCGTAGAGGTGGTCAAGGGGGCGAGACACGGAGCCAGCAAGCATGTCTGACAAGGACACCATGAGGCGGTTGTGTTGGTTGGAAAGGGAGGAGGGGATGTTGTTCCACATGGCTCAGGTGGGAGGGGGGGGGGGGGGGGGGGGGGGGGGGGGGGGGGGGGGCGGGGGGAGGCTAAGTGAAAACCTAGGGTAGTGGTGAGTGTGTTTGTGAGAGGGGGGTTCGAAGGGAGTTGCTCGGATGGGGGATATGTGGTGGAATGGGGATGGATGGGATGAGATGGGGATGGCAGTGAATGGGGGTGAATGGGGGGGGGGGGGGGGGGGGGGGGGGGGGACTGGACTTGGCTGGGTGGCTGATGGACGCGCAGGCCGGAGAGGGGAGAGCAGGTGGATTGGGCTTAGTTGAAAAAGCTGCCCTGGAAAAGATTGGATTGCTCGGGGGCAGATGAGGGACGAGAGACCTGCGATCGAAATTCAAACAGGAAGTTGCCCTCGTCGTAGTAATCAATTTCGTGGAGTTCGGAATTTAATGGAGAATGTTATCATAAGCGCCAAGGTTGGAGAATGAAGCGCAAAGCTCTTGCAATGAAGGTATGCTAGAGGCTGATGCGGACTGCGTGAGGGCGCGTCAGCCACCCGCACCCGCCATGCCCTGCTGCGCCGAATCAGGCTGGCAGCCTGGCCGGAATACCACGTGGCCGGTACAATTGTATTGCTGTTCGAGTCAACTTCCAGCTGGGCAGGCCTACCTTGCCAGTTGCCACCCCCTGTCCTAATCTCTACCCCAAGAGTTCGACCCTAGTTTGTCGAACGCGTTGACAGCGCGGCACTCGCTAGCTCGGGAAGCCTTCGACTAGAGCTGTCCAACACAGACGGGGCTAAGGGCTAACAACAATAGCTTCACTTTAATGGGTCGCCTTGTAACAGATTATTTATTGTGACAGGAATCAGTATTGGCATTATCAAGAGATTGTTACATGATGTCCCAGCGAACACGTACAACAAAGAGGCTGTGAAAAAGCTAGTTGCTGAAGGGCGGGCGGTAGTCCCAACAGGCGCATGGTTCGCAATACCGGTAGGTACTAATGCCAGTCAAAAGATACTGTTCTTCCACCAAGATGCGGACCGAAGGAACATGATGGCCAAGTTTGGGAATAATGTTGTTGGCATGGAAGCTACCTACAAAGTTACAAGTGTACTGTTCCCTTTCTTAGTTTCTTCCTCCTCACTGTTGTGACTAACCACGGCCTATGTTATGCCACATCAGGGTACTACTAAGTGCGCGACAGCGCGGTGCCACGCTGCCTTTTTGAGCCCCTCTGCGCGTTTAGCGCAGTTTTCAACCCCCTGTGAGGGCAGCACGCAATTTTGCCCTTTTTGCGCACAAAGCGCTGGCCAATTTGACGTTTGTGAGCTTTAACCGCTAACCGATTTGGCCAGAGGTCGTACCCTGTTTCACATAGGAAGAAACAAGTGATGCTATTGCGGATGCATTACCAGTCCTAGGGGGCAGCAAACCCCAATGGAGGGTACTATAAGTCATTTTTTTTTTTAAGTTGTGAAAGGACTTTCACCCCAGGAGGTGGGTCTCGTGAAACAAACCAGCGACACAGAGGCTTCAGTTTGAATGGTGGTGCCATGATAGACAAGCCAGGTGCAGAGATTGGTGCAATGGAGCAAGTCTTCCGTAGCATCGGGACAAAGGTGCTTGTGCAAGCATAGTGGCGGTGCATTAAAAAGCAAGACCCTCCCATATGTCTGTAGTTCTGTACACCAAGTTCGGATTTATCTAAGATTAAATAGTTCCTCAAATCAGGTAAGGCATTTTCAGATTCTCAGTCAACCGTTTTGTTCCCTGGACTGTACAACATACACACTCAGTCAACCGCAATCCCTACCATCCATTCATGCTACAAAGCACCATCAAAGTCCCTCCCCCTACCCATCCATCCATGCTGCAAGGCACCAATAGAGACCTTTCCCCCACCCACCCATTCATGCAATCATGCTACAAGGCACCATCAAAGCCCCTCCCCATACGCATCCATCCATGCTACAAGGCACCTTCACACAAACTATCACAAACACTACCCATCCATGCATTCTACAAGGCACCAGCAGATCCCCTCTAACAGCTTCAATCTCTTCAGGAGTGGAGGAACGTTAAACAGCGGCAGCGCTCTTTGATCTTTGTTACACAGAAGAGGTAAAGACAAGGGCGGGAGGCCCAATAAGGGGCACACCGCTACGGGGAACAAAGGACACAAACCCTGGATGAGGGTTTGGCTATACTTTGTCACTGACAGAGAAGCTGTCAGTGTACATCAGGAGATCGTTATAAGGACTCAAAAAAGTATTCAGCAAGTCATACACAGCGGGTGTAACACACCAGATGCTGACACCCTCAACCCAGCCATTCATCCATTCTACAAGGCTCCCTCACACCCTGACCCTTCCCATCCATTCCTTGTAATACAATCTCGCTAATGATTGTCTTACAAACCTTCGCTCCTCCAGTCACCCCACACACAAGCTTGTCCAACCAGTCGCCAAAGCTCTTTACTGTAGTCTTCAATGTTCCCAGCAACCTTAACCATTTGAATGGGGGCCTGCCTGTAACGCTGCAGGCGTGCTCCACATCCGTCCAGCGCACTAAATACGTTGACTACGGTGTAGATCACCCTGCTTAGGCACAGCCGTGAGTCTCTGCCGAATCGATCGTCAGCCCTGAAATAATGAGATGACTGGTTAACCGTGTGAAGAAAGGTGTGCGAAACAGAAGGGCTAATGATTCGCGGCAGATATAGAAATTCGACTTGCAGTTTTTGAACACCGAAGGGCGCCGGGCGCCCTTCCGTAAGCCTGTTTGGGGTGCCAAATTTTCGATATTTTAGGATGGGGGCGATGGTGCGCATTTGAATTACATACCGCGGTATCATAGGCGATAACAATTGCGCAGAACTCCTCCTCCCTGCAGGTGCCTCCAAACAGCTACCTGCTTTTTTGAACAAGAAAGGCGTGTACCGCCAAGGATTTCGAGACCGGCCAGCCGGTAATAATAATAAGAAGGAATGCGTTAAAAATTTCAGTCGCGAAGTGTTGCGCGAAATCTCCCCTAGCCCCCAAACTTTGACTCTCGTCCCTGATTCTGCTTTGTTTCCCTTCCTCGGCCTCTGCGCCTGCTTGTGATCCTAATCGACCTTCAATCCGCTAGTGCTGAATCACGACGACAGTGCTGATTACCACCCTGATTACAAAAGCTATTAGAACCATGAACGACTTACGAGAAAGCCGTTATGCATGGGATGAGTGGCCTGCACAAAGCTGTAGGTGAGTGCTACCCATCCCGAAAACTCGATCTTGCGCGATACATAAGCACACAGGCGAGAGATATGATAGATCTTTAGGGCGCATTATAATAATCACACTCCCTTGCCGAAATGCCCCCTGAACTCCTCCTGCTGTCCTCAATGCTGGGCTCCCCCTAACCAATCCGCTCGAAAGAGCTCTGCCGAGAGGCATCCCCGACACTTCCACTGTAAGCAGTGCTGGTATCACCCTACCCAATCACACCCCGGAAACAGTGCCGATTACCAAACCTTGCTCGAAGAGCTCTGCCGGAGAGGCACCCCGACACCTTTCCCACTGTAAGCAGTGCTGGTATCACCCTACCAATCAACCGGAAAACAGTGCCGATTACCCAAACCTTGCTCGAAAGAGCTCTGCCGAGAGGCACCCCCGACATCCTTCCCTTTGTAAAGCAGTGCTGGTATCACCCCATACCCAATCGCGCTGGAAACAATGCCGATGCCTGATTAACACCCCCCGACCCCGGATCCAATATATTAAGCTTACCCAATCCAACTTGCAATCAATGCTGGGTTAAGGTCCTTTGGCTCAAGCAGCCTTATTACTCTTGCCAACGTAGACAATAATCTGCAGCCAGACTGGAGATCTTGGAGAGAATCCCAACCACCTCCTCCTGATACCTATTATCCAACTCCACAGTGCACCATGCATGCAAAACAGTAAATGAAATACATCGGATGAATATATCAGTAGGCTATTGGTTCTTTTTGTTTTACACTATTCGAATTTCCCATGTACTTCTCGCTACTCATTCTCCTTCTTAGCATTCGCGTAGCGCATTCGCATCCTCCTGCATCTGCGCTACCGAATGGATACCACCTGCTCTCTGTTTCGTGCAGTTTTTGGTCACTCTCCCGAAACTGCACGCAACAGGAGCTCATGCTTCCGCAGAGGCGATGCTGCTATCGAAGTGGCTGTCTTCAACATCTGACGCGAGTCGCAGCCAATCGCTGTGATCGCAGGGTGATATGCGGTTATTTTGGTCGGCTGCACCTCTGGCAGTCGGAAGTATGAATTTCCGGACAGAATGCGCCCCCCTCTCCCTGGACTTCCAAAGGGGGGGATGCGAATGCGCGTATCCCTGGTGCATTCTTGATGGTCGCTGCCAGGAGCGGAAGGCTCATGCAATCGAGAAACCTACTAACGAACACTTTTCCCCTCCATGCAGGTATCCCAGGACAGCTACCTGCTTTTTCGAAGAACGGACGACCTTCCCACGAGCGTCACACTTACCTTCTGAACGCGGACCCGCAGACCGATCGTCATAAACGACTTCCTGCAACTACCATACTAAGGCCTCATCACTCGATACAGCTCAAGGCGACAGCAATCTGCCCAATCATGTACAAATTAGCCCCGTGCCGCTACAAGGAATTGCATAAGCAAGGAGAGTCGAAACAAGAAAAGCCGAGCAGGGTTTTAAGGATCCATATAAGAGGCTCTGCGTATAGAACACCGCCTTGCTACCAATTCCAACCTAAGCGACATGCGATCAGGGCAATGCAGCGGAACCCAGATCACCAACCTGCCGCCAGGACCCCATGAGACGATTTCTCAAACATGCAACATGCGACCAGTGTGACCATGCCAAACCCAAAATCTAGATCACCAACTTGCTGTCAATACCGCCCCCTCAAGAGACCATGCACCTTATTGCAATCATACCATCGTACGACACTTCAGACGACATCAGCATGCCCCAAAAAGTCATCATCATAATAAAGCAGCAGTTCCCTCCAAGATGGAGCAAAGCCTTTTTCAAAGAGGCAAAGGTTTCTCCAAAGAAGCAAAAGCCTCATTAACAATATCGAGCACAAGTTTCCTACAAAAAGAAGCAACAAGGCCTCATTACAGAAGAGCTAAGTCTTCCTATCAAAGAAGCAACAACCTCATTACAAACGAGCAACAAGTTCTTCTCTACAAAAGTAAGCACAAGCTCTTACAACGCGCACAAGTCTCCCTACAAATAGAAGCTATGCTAGCCTGCATACAAACGAGCTACAGTTTCTATTCAAAGAAGCAACAAGCCTTCATTACAAACGAGCAAGTCTTCAAAAGGAGCACAAGCTTTTCTCGCAAAGAAGCACAATATCTTTTCCCCCAAAGAAAGTAACATAGCCTTCCACTAAAGAAGCTAAAGCCCTTCCCCAAAAGCATCGTAGAGTAGGCACCTGCCCAATCTGTATCACATGGTGCAAACCTAGGGTGTGATAAGTTAGGCCCAAAGACACTCCTTGGGTAAATTCCAACCTGGCATTTGCTCATGGTGATACATTTCTAGTAATTTTTTCGTGGTGGCTCACTTCCTATGCCTCAGACCCGCATGGGGCCCATGGGTCTATACTATGGAACATTATAATAGCGGGATTGGGCATTATCAAATGCATCTACCTGACCCTGCCAGATCTGCGCGCCCCCCCTACCCTTAAACAGAGCTACTAGACGTAGACAGGGAAGAGGCAGCAAGGCTTTTATCTATAAGGCCGGAGGCTCATTGTAAGAAGCGTGGTCTTGCGCCCTGCCTCTATCATCGGAACCTCATGCTATTATAGGCTTAACGCTCCCGGTAACAACTGCTTGTATTACGTCATGACTTCCCCAGGTATCACAGCCTTTATACACCCTCACATCTCTCAGATAGCCTAATTACACTTTCAACGCCGCTTGCCCTGCCCCTCACCCACTGTAGAGGAAGGGGTCAGACTCGCCACTCCATACCCCTCGCCCACTGCATACCCCCTGCCTCCACCCTCATACTGGGGAACCTCTCAGTATTCGACCTCTTGCCAGGCCAGCTCAATGAAATAGCTCAACTTGGGGTCCCCAGGCCACAACAGCCTCCCCCCCCCAACCCCTCTTCTTACGTCCATCCACGCAGCCTAACCATCCAGATCCAACTGCCCAGCCCCATCCCACGTGTAGAGGAAGGAGACTAACCCCTCTCCCTCTCTTTTCCCCTCCCAACCACTCCATAGCTCGGTACCCCAAGCATATAATTTCTGCCAGTCCACGCCATAATACCTACCTAGGAGGTCGCACATAGAACCGCTAGCTAATCCCTCGCATACGCTGATTCACTCCACACCAGCCCCGTAGAATTAGGGACGAGATACACAACTGGACACGACGCAGGGCAACTTCTCAGCCTCCTGCTTTAGCTCCTTTGCCTCTACACACCATTGTGGCATCTCACGCGTTGTATACCCCTTTACAAATACACGGTCCTGCTCAGCTTCGCTTCTAACCGCATGGGACACCGAGAGACATACGGCAAGGGCTCAATGCGGGCTAGCAAAAGGAAAGATATTAGAGCGCCTCCACCCACAGGTATGCATACTGAACTTCAGTTTGGGACGGTATGGCCATAGAGCACAATCAAACACTTCAGGGTGAGCTGGTAATCGATAGACTCTCTCAACACAACCTTCTCCTGAACCCCTCGGGTAAATGGGCGAGATCCAGGGCCACACTATTTAACTACAACCAGGACAAAACCCAATGAAGCATGGCTAGTATCACAACCCCATCAAACCTATGGAGGAGGAGCTCCCGGAGGCCCATGGGAGGAGGACAAGCACACCCCACCCGCCGTAACAACACAGACCAAGTCCCACCGCAGACAATATCCCATACTTGGACCCCAAATGACTCCACTGCCAATACCACTCCATCATACATTTACCTGGGGTACAGAAGCTCTTGATCTGTGAGAAATCCCAGACTTTTCTGTAAATTGACACTCATGTTGCGCAACTATACGTGCCAAACAATGGACCGCTAGAGAGGGGCACTATGACAGTCCCTCACTGGTAAAATTCTAGCAATCTTGTTAATTTTTCTACCTTTCTTCCAACAAATCTCACTTGTGCCTCCTTACTTAGCACACCAACGCCAAAGATACTTCCCACCATATTAGCCCCTGCACAAGAATCGGCAGGGACTTCATAAAATGAGCTACTCTGAAGGTATCATGCTGGGCAGCTCACAGATACAGTAGATTCCTAACAACGCATCCCCTACCAACCTGCTCTTGCTTCCTCCTTACATTATCACTCTGATATGGAACATGTCTAAGGCCCATTAAGCAACTGGACGGTGAGTGGCTGATATGAACTCTGAAGGCCCCTATCCCCCTGAAGCTCCTGACTGGCAACATCTTCAAGGGACATTTACACCCTTACCAGACACATCTGGACTACCCATGCCTCAGACTTTCAGCGCTGAAACTTAACTAATGAACCAAACAACCCAAACTCAACTATCATATAACTACCTACCCACTTTACTCACAACTGCTAACCCGGATCCTCAGACCAGATAGTTCTTACAACAGAATGTATCATTACAGACTCCTCATCAACACTTCAACGAACTTCTCTCAGACTCCCACACCCTACAGATACACACTTCACCTGCAGATCCTACGAGAAGCCCCACTCTACAGAACTGCTAGACCCTGTCTCTGATCGGATGGGAAGCCTTCCCCCAAAGTCTAAGAAACCAAAAAAGGAACCTCCTCAACCCGTTGCAACGCCCACTTTCCCTCACACTCAAACATACACAATACAAATCACGACCACAAAAAAAACAGCCCAGGATACCAACAATCCAACCCCCCAAAGAGCTACCTTCTTATCCTACTAGGACCTGCCGATACCCCGACAGCCCGCAACAGGCGCGATCAGAGCAGGATCTTTGGAGCAGAACGCCTACCCAAGAAATACCTACTCCCCCCAGACTCCACACAAAAACCCTTCCACATACCAAAAAGAATTAAAATACCCAGCACGTAACCATTATCGTTCAACCAGCAAGCATAAACTGCCACCTCCATTCACTATACATAATCCACTTCCAATGCATCAGGCACTTCTATAACTACACTCCCTGGGACAAACCACATTCTTACCTAATCTGCCTCGATACTACCAGCCGTCAGTACACGAACTTCTCCAATATGTCGACACTTAAATGACTGAGACGATATTGCTTATACTTCTCAACCGAACAACACCACACAACTCAACCTCTAACATCAACTCTACACGATCGTACATCATTATTCACAATACAGCACTCTACTTTATGGCAGTCAAAACCCACGACAGACCTATCACTGACATCACTATCCCAACTTTACATCACATCATGACACGCCAATGAAAATGCACCAACTCTCAAGCAACGCCTCCACATGCGACGCAACCATATAGTTTAACTACACGTCAGATGTACGAACGAACGCTTACTCACAACTTACTAAAAACTCAACAATCATACCACTCACACAACATCTACCAATCTCATATAAACACATCGACATACAGTTCCCCACTGACATAGCTTGCGTCATTCCTCCAATCAACACTCAATTAACAAACAACCCACATTTTAGGCGTTCACGATCCCGCCAGCCAATGAAGACCCTGCCAAAAAACGAGAGCCCGAATACTATTTATGAACACATTCACTGGAAAGAACATTATATTCCCAAAACCCCTCTCATCCACTATATTGCAGGGGTGAGACTGGAATGCAGCCTCTACCTAACTGATAGAAGCAACACAATCAAGGCACCTGGAGGACCAGCCCCCCTGGACTATCAACACCTTAATAAAATATCCAATTCACATTCAACCGTCACCACGTCCCCACACTTACTCAGACAATCACTTCCTACAGTTGCAGGATAGATGACATCATTCTCATCAACCCCTACCCACTGGCAACCACGTGGACAGAAACTGCACACCAAATGGGAGACACACTGGACCACTTGACCCTTGGAACCAACACATTCCTCTCCTCTTTCCCCCTCCGTAACCTTGACAATTCACCTCACAATCCAACACCTCAACTGCAGCTTCCTCTCAAGCCAACAGACATGGCCAAAGCTAAAGAAGCCATCTTAGAATTTTTTTCTCAATCAATTTCTCTCTCCATCAATTCCAGCACAGCCACATTAAATAGATAAAGCCTGGGACTATAGCACAAACTTTACTGGGAGAGAGATAAAACATCTGCACACATTCAATCTATTAGACAAGAACTCAAAAAGCCACCATACCAGAAGACCTTAACAGCATGACAAATCATCTCTATGGTCACTCTTCACCAAGCTCTCTCCATCATGACTGACACCTGCCTACCAAGCCTAATACCCAGGCACCTTCCTGCCAAGACAAACTGCCAAAACCCTACAGAAGACTTAAACTTAACCATATTGAACACATTAAAGCACTCCGAACAGCTTCCCAACTCACCTTGACCAACAACAATACCCATGGAACTTAGAAGCACACCTCACACGGCAGGCATATAATTCACCTACCACTAAAATTAAAATACAAACAGCACTTTCAAAAAATTTACTCCTCTTCTGACTATTGTCTCTCCTTAACTGCTGATGATTCAACAAAGTATTACAGAATTACGTCACATGCAGGTTTGCACTCAAAGAGAGAGAGCAACCGCCTCCATTAAGAAATTCCGACGGCCGCCTCAGTACACAAGCAACGACAAACTCACAGGTATATTTTTCTCTCCTGAAAATCACACACACACACCTACACACTGCTCTACTGGACGCATCCACACACACACTCAGCATCTAGCACCCAGGGTCTCCTGGGAAGTTATGACTAAACATATGGGAAAACTCATGTCACCTCCCACTCCACCCATCTCAGATGACTATACACGACACGCCACCCCCCTCCATGGGATAATACACACAGACTAAATACCACTTGGAAAACTCCAGCCAAAACTCCATACAAAACACTGCCTCTCCCTACACCTTTCTCTCCTCCTCAACCACCTATGCCTGACTGTATTAGGAAAACTCTTCTACAACAAATCCACTGGCCCAGACGGCATACCTAATGAATTACTTATGTGCCTCCCACAGGAAATGCACCTCATCATACACAAAACTCATGCAGGCTAGTAATGGATCCTGGGAGAAACACCAGACTGCTGGAAAAACCTCACACACAGTCATGCTCCTACAAAAAATTCAGATCCTTGCTTACCTCAAACACTAGGCCAATAGGCCTTAAACCAATGCTGTATGCCAACCTCTACAGGACCTCCCTTGTTACTAACACACTATTACTACCCCACCTCAAACCAACTCACATTCTTAGCAGCCTGCCAAGAAGGTTTCAGAAAAGACAAAAGTACCTATAGACAACTCTTGAACCTATCCACACATTGGGAGGAACGCTGCCTCTTCACACCAGGACTCTATGCCTACCACTTCGACTTTAGCTCTGCTTTTTAACATGATTGATGCACCAAAAAACTTCTCTGCATCAAGCCACAGCTTGGGTTACACCCACGACACTATATAGACCAATGATTGGCTATTAAAGGAATCTACACAAACTTATACCTACACATTTATTCTGCCTTTAACAATACACCTGGCTCCCCATCCCATCACTAGGGGCACCATCCAGGGGGATACTCTCCTCCCCCCGCTACTCTTCATGTATCTTTCTAGAACCCCTACAACAGATGGCTCCGTTCTGGCGGGACGAGGATACAGAGCAGCATCCCTACCCTGCTCAAAACACGCAGACTGAACACCCACCTAGCCAGCAGCTTGGGTATGCTGACGTGACACTGGCTGTCCTAACCGGCAGCTCAGAGGACCTTCGCATCCAATGTGGTAAAGTTCAAACTTTTAGCATCTGGTCGGGCATTCCTCTTAACGCCACCAAATGTGTGGTCAGTGGCATACTCCACAAATCACACCCTCTTCAACCTACTCACAACAACACTCTCAAACAAAGGCTAGATAAAAATTCCACTAGGAAACTCCTATGCTACCTACCAGCCGCCTGACCAAGCCTACAAATACTTGGGGGTTCACATCTCACTTACCTTAAATTGGAAACCTCAACTCCACTCTACTATTGAAACCATTCACAATAAAGGGCTGAGTATCCTCACCAAAGCTAAAAACAGGGCAACCCCCACCCAATGCTTACGAATAAGATTTCACAATGTGTCAGAGCAGCTATTAAAATACCCCATGATAGTAGCTCCCTTCTCACTAACCGACATTCACGTCATTTGACAGAGCAGTATTAAAAAACAGTTAAACTCTGTTGCTCCCTTCCCAGATCTTTTCCGACAAGAGCACTCCACCTACCTAAAACAGAGGCAGGACTAGGGGTGCCCTCCCTACTCACTTGAATACACCCAGATTACTGCACTGCTTTTCCCTCCCTACTCACTGAATACACCCAGATTACTGCATGCTTTCCCTCCCTACTCACTGAATACACCCAGATTACTTTATGCTGATGACCTAGCTATAATGGCAGAATCCCCGGCAGATATGCAAGCGATGCTTGACTGCCTGAGAGATTTCTGCGAGGCTACTAAGATGGCTGTGAATATAAAGAAAACTGAGATTGTCGTTTTCAACAAACAATTCTGTGAATGAGGCCCGCATGGATCACTGATTACAAATTTGTCTATGATGGAGCACAACTTTCTACAAAGTTCATCTTTTATCTACTTGGGATCCACTCTTTGTGGATGGTGAACTCAAGCAATCTTGCAAAAGCTGCTTTTTCTAGGATGCTCACTAAGGCCCAAAAGGCCACCACAATGCTTCGTAGGCGATGCCATACTATGGAGATATACAATATTGATATTCTCACCCCACCTGTTTGATTCTCTTGTACAACCTATCCTGAATTTTGACTGTGAGGTGTGGGCTCTTCTATTCTGAACAACACACTTATCTCAAATGACCATGCTTTGTGAAGAAATGGCATAGAGGTATACTTAAACAAATGTTGGGTGTTTGCCAATCTACTACATCTAATATTATCATGGAAGAGCTGGGTAGAACCCCGTTGTGTTTTGCTTGGCTTAAACAAGCTTTTGCGCTTCTGGAACAAGACCATACATAAAGAACCTGAGGATCTCATTAGAATGGCTCTTGAGGAATCTTTTGACTCCAACACTGGCTGGGTTCATGACTTGCGTTGTGCTCTCCACAAGCTAGGATCTCAGTAAAAACATCAAACATTTTGGAGGCTGTCGATGTCGAAGGTATTATGTCTGAAGTTTTTTGAGTCATGGAGGTTTAAGTACCCAAGTGACACCAATGCAGTTAGAGACATCCCTGATGAGAGAGAAGGTTGGCTTTAAACGCCTCCGATACCAAAAAATGGTTCGCAGCCAACAGCAATGATGAGAATGGCTTGATTCCCTTTACATTCCGCCTTACATAAGCAGGATCAGATTCGTTCTATAGCACAGTTTTAGAATGGGTTCCCATTGCTGAACACAGAAAGAATGAGGGTGGTGGATAGAGCACACATCCCTCGCTCAATGAGACACTGTCAAATGTGTGGGTTCCAAAAAACTGAGGAATGAAATGCATATGTTTGAGTGCCCTTTTTATAAATGATATTCGCCTCCGCTACCAGAATCTGTTTACAGATATTTATAGGCATGTCCATGAGGATACCGACTTAACCGTATGGAATGTGGAATTCTGCGATTCCACATTCAGAACCTTTATGAATGGAAATGGCACTAAGTCTTTTTGGAGCAACCTAGCCGACCTATATCTTTCTACTTTGTAGAAGAGCAAGACAGGAAAGCCCTGGACTGCTTAGTGGCACCGTAATTTATTTATCCTTTTTTTTCTTCTTGAGACTTCTCATTTGTTAGCTTCTTACCTCCGCCACTGTTAAGTGGTTGAGATCTGGGTCCTGCTCTAAGGGGTTTAATACCTACGCCACCAAAACGGTGTTGGGAGTTTGGTTTGTTTGTCCTCGACACACCCTGATGTAATGGGGTTTTTTTGCTTTGTGGGTGCTTTTTCTTTTTGTTTAAAGCACAGAGTCTCATACACCCTCGCGGTGTCAAGTAGACTTTAACATGTAATGTAATGTAATGTAATGTAATGTAATGCAACAGCCCTCACCCAGTCCATGAACGACCAAGGTCACCTGGGAATCCTCACTAGAGCTCTCCTTAATAAATCAACTTCCACCATGACCACTCTAGATCCTCTCTCTCTATCCCGCAAGCAACTTAAGTATATGTCCCTAGCCCGCCAGCTGGAAATTATTAAAAAATCTGACATAACAATTTTTCTTGGAATGACACAGAACTTCTTGACAAACTTAACGTACACTCTCTTCCTCTCCCTCCACAGGCAATCCCTGTATCACTCATGACTCCATTCCATGACCTGGCCATCTATTCATACCATGACCTGGTCACCCCCATGGGAACTCACCTTGTCAGCACTACAGATCTCTCTCTTATCACCTTACACAAAGTTACTAAACACCACAAAACGGTCCCTGAAACCGCCTCACCGCTCACCTCTCCTCCCTCCAAACTGTCGCCTCCCCAATACACTCTGACCCACTTCCCCTCTCACACCGGACAACTTGCGCCCGGTTACGCAATTGCGCAGAACACAACCGATAACCTCGTTAAATCTCCTGCTTCTATTGAACCCTCCACCCCACCCACCCAGCGTTACCAACCTCACGCCACTGTTTACTGACGCAGACTACGAGGCGGATTCCTTTGGGGACCTGGAAGGAAACCAATGGTGGGCGTGGCCCACGCAGACCGAAGGCAGTCACGCGCACCAAGCATGGGGCTGCCCCAGCAGTGATGCCACCTGGGCAGCACGCCACTACTTGAGCAAATCCTGGATCCGTCACTCCTCCACCTCTAAATTTTACCGTGCATATAGAATAACTCCACACCTCACACCCTGACAGGATCCGCGAGGCCATGACATCCCCCGACAGCAGCGCACCTGCACCACCGGCGCGCCTGCTCCACCTTACCTACGGATCCCAATACAAAGCCCTGCATATCACGAGCTGGCGGGGCAAGCGCTCCTACAACGACGACAAACTAGTCACTTCCACTGTTGTCCACGTTCAATGGGCCCCAACCATCATGCACAACGAACATATCAACTCCTACACACACATGGGATACAGCATCCACCACAGCACATCTCTTACCTCCACTACCTCCACCATACATTGGAAACCCCAATCTCACAATGCGTCTCACCTTGTTGAACTTTTGGGACAACCAGCATACGACCAATTAACCCACACTTTTATAACTACTCCCCCATTAACCAAACACCTCAACCCTAGGAAGGACACCCACCTTACTAACCTTCAACAACAAGGCCAATGGGCCACCTCCCCAGGATTTAATGCTGACAACCACAACCTTGTTCACAAACTTCTGAAAAATTGACACACACGACAGGCACCCAGACTGGGACATTCAACCACCCTCAGCCTACATTATACAAACAGGGCATCCTCACCACTCTGGATGACCAATCCACACACACACACACCAACGTTTCATATCTTTTTATAACCCCACTGGTCACTGTCTTGGGCACATTCCCAACGACAGACTAACCTCTCTCAAACAAAACTATGACCACTTCAAAAATCACCACCCTACCAAATGGAACCAACTGACCCCAAGGAGGAACATACCACACTGACTTAGCTGCCCTCTTCACCAGATACAGAGCTGCTCCTGCTGCTACCAACACTCTTTCTCCTTTTCTCTACCAAGCAGCAGCTGCTCTGGGCATTACTCACCATCGTACTTCTAACCCCCTTAGCTACGACCAAAGCCTCACCAGCTTCTCTTCTACCAGCCCTGCTGATCAGCTCTTTGGCTCCAACCAAGACCCCTTTCTTACCATCTGGACTGGGGGCTCACTGGTGGACATTCCTAACTCCACGACACAAGCACACCAAGCTCTAAGGTGGGCCCTAGCCAGTGCTGACCATGCTGAAAATACTCTCAGCCCTACCTGCACCCTGATGCTCCTCCCTGACGACCTTGCTGCCCCTTACAAAACCCTCCTCCACCACTCCTGGATTCACTATATTGACTCCAGACCTCAGTCTGAATTTTATACTACCTCTGAAATTT
Organism: Microglena sp. YARC; assembly: GCA_022414725.1. Lineage (NCBI taxonomy): Eukaryota > Viridiplantae > Chlorophyta > Chlorophyceae > Chlamydomonadales > Chlamydomonadaceae > Microglena > Microglena sp. YARC. The sequence continues at coordinate 33,130,571 of CM039463.1, forward strand.
GGCTTGGCAGCAAATCTCACACTCCACCCTCCACCCACAAAACTACACCTCATCCTTATATGCAACCCCCACAGCCAAGATACCTATTTTCCTAAACTCCCAGATTTTATTGACCAATGGACATACTACATGCAAAGCCTCTCCTCATCCTGGGAGCCCTCTACTATCACTCCACCTCCCACTCTTACCTTCTCTGACATTGTCATTACTTACCCCGGAAACTCAAATCTCTTGCCAAAAATCCTTGGCAAACTCCACTCCACCAACACCCTCCTCCCTCTCTTCTTACCACTACTCACCCTTGTCTTCACCTAGCTACCCCCTCCTCAGGCCTCCAGGTCTACACAGATGGTAGCCTAATAAAAGGTAAACCAGGGCACCCTAGTAAAATAGGTGCTGCAGTATATGTCCCGGCTGCAGGACAAAGCTACACCATCAACCCTGGGGGAATAGGGGCCACCAAAACTAACAACAGGGCAGAACTGGTAGCCATCCACCAAGCCCTTCTCAACATTGACTACGACAAATCACTTACACTCCATACAGACAGCCTCTGCTCTCTTCAACTTATTAAAAAAATGATTCATGACCCTACCACAACAACCCGTTCCATTCATACTGAACTTCTGCAATCAATTCAAAAACACCTCATTCAACGCATCCTGCATGGCTCACACACCACTCTTTGTAAAGTCCGTTCCCACACAGGTATCCTTGGAAATGACAGGGCAGACATTCTGGCACGCAAGGCAGCTGAGCACCCTGCCTCCACCAATTTTACTGACAACACTGGGGAAATCCCCCGCCACAATGTCTACTGGCCCAACAGTTCAACCTCCTCGCACACCCATGGGAGATATTCCCCCACGCATCCTAGCACCTAACCTTACACAAGGTATCACCTCTAACCTGCCCACTAGCTGCCACCTTGGCCAACACCCTCTTAAAGGGATTTATGCAACCACCTGGGCTGATAACACTCCCCACCAACTTCCTCATGCAAGTAACAAATTTTGGACCTCAACCCTTATCCAACATAAACTAAATTCCACATCCTTAAAGCCCGCTGGGGTAGACTGTGGAACCGTAAACTTGCATTCCGCTGGAAACTCCCTTATATTTACAAGCACTCACCCACCCACGAACTCCCTATGCCCCATTTGCCACACCTGTGAGGACGGAGCGGGCCACATCCTGGCGGGCTGCACACAACCGGACTTTCAAGGGGCTCTATATCAAGAGACATGACGCCGCAGTGCGACTCATCCACAAGGCCATTTGCACCGGAGCCCTGGGATCCCGCAGAATGATCATGGACGCTGGCAAGGAAGAGGACCTCCCCAGGGGGTCCTGGGCAAACGTCTCCCTGACTGGTTACGCCCCTCCACTATTACTGTAGCGGACTGGAAGAGAATGAGACCTGATCTTGCCGTCCTACCTGACATAGACTCTCCTACCTGTATGTCTGATAAAGAACTCTGGGTTCTTGAGCTTGGATACTGCTCTGATACCAACCATGCTACTAAGTTTATCACTAAACACGCCCAGCATGTTGAAATTAGTAAATGGCCTTAGATCGGCTGGATACCTCGTTCACTATGAAGTTATCACCGTTGGAACAACTGGTACTATTCCAACCTCTTTTTTGACTTCTATGACCACTCTTGGACTTCAGAGATCATGTGCCCTCAAACTGGCGGACACAGTCCACTCCCACACCATCACTAGCTTTCAGAGTATTTTACAGTGCAGACGTTTTATGGAAGCACACCCCATGTCGATACCCGGGGACTAGCACACAGACCGTCCCCCCTCTCAGGTTTTGTCTTGCCAGCTGCATTGTGTCGGTGCTTCCCAACCGGGGTGAAAAACCCCCGTATTAAGCTGCACTGGCATGATGTGGCTACGGTGCCTGCCGGTCAGGCATCGGTGGTAATTCTTTTTACTGAGATGGCCCTACGGTGGCTATAGCTAGCTCCGGCTTACGCTATGGTGTCCTTAACTTCACGTCCTGTGAGTAACGGTTCTACACGGATGTAACAATTTCAATTTCAATTTAATGTTAACCAGGTTCAAGTCCGTGATGCAACGGACCTTTTGACGTCGCTGCTGCGCGCGACAAAGGGGGCAGCGTCCTGAACAACCCTGTTCCGTACTCAATAGCAGTGTTTATAGTACACATGCTCTCTCCTGGGCGACGGGGCAATGGGATGAAGGGAACTAACGCTGTTGTTACACGTTGTACACGGCGACTATAGCTAGCTCCGGCTTACGCTATGGTGTCCTTAACTTCACGTCCTGTGAGTAACTGTACTACACGGATGTAACAATTTAAATTTCATTTATACGTTGTACAAGATACTAGAAAGCAGGACTTGCCGATATTAATAGCAGATGGAGACGGCGGCATGGTTGGCCTGCCTCAGCTACAAAAGACAGGGCCTAGCTGGCGGATGGTATCGGCCAGTAGCTAATCATCGGCCCAGGGTATAGAACCTGTCCGGGCCTACGCGTAACCGAGGTTAGTATGGTACGACCAATAAGGCGCACCATAATTCATGGACTCCCGAGGGCTGAGAGTCCATGATATCCAAGTAATCCAATCCAAGTTGGGTACCCCTCCTTCCAGTTCACTCAGTTCATGGTTCCATTTTAGGCATATAATAATTTGGATCGATTATGTTACTGCCATAGACGGCGAGCAGCCTTACAGGCTGGAGACATGTAACCAAGTTCAAGTTCTAGGCATACCAACTCCCAAACGTTAACAACACAAACAAGCGTGGCAGTGTTCACAATTGCTCCCAGTGTACTGGAATCAGTCACGACTCGGCTCAAAAACAATTTCTCCTGTAGTTGACAGGGTACTAAATGACGCACGCTACTGCGGTAGCACGCAAGGTTTTGGAGTCTGACTGCGCGATTGACACAAGTTTTTAAACCCCTCTGGGCGCAGCCAGCAGATTTCCGTTTTCAACCCAAAAGGAGGCAGTTGTGTCAAAAGCGCTACCCAAAATGACAAAATGTAGTACCTTGGTAGTTGATACTATATTTTCTCAAACCTATCTGTGTGCAATGTATTAGAGTCTGCAATCAGTTGCAGATGCTGGAATCAGTCACGAATCGAGGATAAACTATATAAACTAAATTGTTACCAACTTCAAGTTAAGCCTATTCAGCTACTCCTGGACTGTAACACACACACATCATAGCTTTTCATTGCAGCTTCCAGCAGCAGCGCTCTGAAATTGTAAAATATTGGGCCCAGTGGCTGGCCCAGGGAACTCTTGGGCCCAGTGGCTGGCTCAGGAAGCTGCCTAGAAGCTGCTGCCCGTAGCCGGAAATAACAGGTATGACACACATGTATATGATTCCCTGTTTCAACAGCAAGGCGTCCAGTAGCAGTCCCCAGCTGTCTCAGAATAGCGGACAGACGTAAAAACTACTAATTGAACACACATAAACACAGTAGCTTACGTATTGTATCTACATGACTGCACTACGTACTGCATCTCGCTGCATGGCGACGCATGGGTCCGGCTAAAGTAGTCAGAAATGCCCCCCCCCCCCCCCCCCCACACACACACACACACCTTCCCCCGGGCTACGAGCTTCGCAGGGTTTGGGGGGCAGCGCGTCGCACTGGGTCGCACCGAATCGCTCAACTTGCAACGCGTCGCATGAAAGAAACCCCAACCTAACTCAACTTAGATTTTATGGGGCTGTCAAACATCTAAGGCTGGTGTATTTGCAAGTATTCTCCTTGGTTGCCAACATTGCTGTTGTTGCCATTGCCATTGTTGCTGTTCTTGCTCTTCTTCCTGTTTTTGCTGTTTTTGTTGCTGTAGTTGTTGGATTAAAACGGCAGTGTCTAGCCATTTATCCTCACAGGACACAGGGCTCAAGTTAAATCATCTGCATAGCACGAACTCCGCCCCCCTGTTGTTGATGATTTATTGGGGTTTATTTCACCACTGCTTATATTGTATACAGCCCTTCCCAACATTGAGGTTTGGCAAGTCTATTTAGCCTTTTTGGCTACACGTTAATCTAGAATGCATAACAAACAAAGGACACAGGGCTGAAAATGAAGCTATCTAGATCACATGCACGCCAGCATGCCTAGCTGCCAAAAACTCAGCAGCAGTGTGGCCCTATCATCGTCGCAAGCTCACAAGTCCCCCTTGACTTCATCAAGCATTGGGGACATTTTGAGTCAAATCTGTATGGACCGGCACACCATATGATGTCGACCAAAGGCAAGTATGATATTATATGATATTCTAAAAATTGCATCATATGAAATTGTATATGAATGGTAACTTTATCCTAGTCAGATATCATATTGCAATATCATATTGCCGTTCACTACCAATATGCCACTCTTGTTGTTTGTGATGCTCATATGCCTCACTTGATTAATCAGCTTGGGGGAAAATTTGGAGTTCAATGGGTCACCAGGGGAAAATCACCACCACCACCACCACAATCATCATCAATATCAGCAGCAGCTTTAAATCCCTCTTGACTCCGTCAAGCCATGGGCACATTTGGAGTCCAGCAGGGCACCAGGAGTAATGTAATCATCATCATCATCAGCAGCAGCTATATACTAGCTACACTGGGTACATGCCTTTCTTCATCAATGCTGCCTTCAGAGCCTGGTCAGGGAGATCATGTGTGGATGTGTGTGGATGTGTGTGTGGATGTGTGTGGATGTGTGTGTGGATGTGTGTGGATGTGTGTGGATGTGTAGGGATGTGTGGAGATGCGTGGGGATGTGTGGGGATGTGTGGAGATGTTTGGAGATGATAGGGAGCAACGGTGCGTTGCGGTCCTACAGTATCAGGTGGAGATGTGTGGTGATTGTGTGGCCAAGGATGGAGATGAAAGGAGGCTGGTGGAGATGTGTGGAGGAGTATGGAGATGAGTGAAAGTTGGTGGAGATGGGTGGAGATGAGTGGAGATGGATGGGGATTGAGTGGTGAAGGATGGAGATGAGTGGAGGGTGGTGGAGATGTGTGGAGGCGTGTGGAGATGAGTGAAAGTTGGTGGAGATGTGTGGGGATGAGTGGAGATGTTGGGGGATGTGTAGGGATGGGTGGAGGCGGTTGGAGATGTGTGGAGGTGTGTCGAGATGTATAGTGGTGTGCTGAGATGAGTGGAGATGAGTGGAGATGGGTAAATATGGGTAACGATGAGTGGAGATGGGTGGGGATGTGTGGAGGTGTGCCGAGATGTGCGGAGATGAGTGGGAATGTTTGGAGATGAGTGGAGATGGGTGAAGGCTGGTGGAGATGTGTGGAGATGATTGGAGATGTGTGGGGATGTGTGGAAGCGGTTGGAGATGTGTGGAGGTGTGTCAAGGTGTGTGGATATGAGTGAAGGTTGGTGGAGTTGGTCGGGATAGTGTGGAGGTGTGTGGATATGTGTGGATATGTGCAGATATTAGTGGAGATGAGTGGATACTCTATGTGTGTAGATGTGTGTAGTTGTGTGGAGGTTGGTGGCGAAGAATGGAAATATGCTGAGATGAGTGGATGTGGGTGGAGGTGTGCTGAGATGAGTGGAGATAAGTGGAGATGTGTGGACATGTGTGGAGATGACTTGTGTGGGGATGGGTGGGGATGGGTGGACGCGGTTGGAGATGTGTGGAGGTGTGCCGAGATGTGCGGAGATGAGTAGGAATGTGTGGAGATGAGTGGAGATGGGTGAAGGCTGGTGGAGATGTGTGGCGATGATTGGAGATGTGTGGGGAAGTGTGGAAGCGGTTGGAGATGTGTGGAGGTGGGACGAGGTGTGTGGATATGAGTGGTGCTGTGTGGATATGAGTGGAGATGTGTGGAGATTATTGGAGATGTGTGGGGATGTATGGAGGTGTGTCGAGGTGTGTGGATATGAGTGGGGATGTGTGGATATGAGTGGAGTTATGTGGAGCTGTGCCGAGATGTGTGATGATGATTGGAGATGGATGGGGATGTGTGGAAGCGGTTGGATATGTGTGGAGGTGTGCCGAGATGTGCGGAGATGAGTAGGGATGTGTGGAGATGAGTGGAGATGGGTGGGGATGTAAGGAGATGAGTAAAGATGTGTGGGGATGAGTAAAGATGTGTGGGGATGTGTAAAGATGTGTGGGGATGAGTAAAGATGTGTGGGGATGTGTGGAAGGTGGTGGAGATGTGAGGAGATGAGTAAAGATGTGTGGGGATGAGTAAAGATGTGTGGGGATGAGTAAAGATGTGTGGGGATGTGTAAAGATGTGTGGGGATGAGTAAAGATGTGTGGGGATGTGTAAAGATGTGTGGGGATGAGTAAAGATGTGTGGGGATGTGTGGAAGGTGGTGGAGATGTGAGGAGATGAGTAAAGATGTGTGGAAATGTGTGGAAGCGGTTGGAGATGTGTGGAGGTGTGTCGAGGTGTGAGGATATGAGTGAAGGTTGGTGGAGATGGTCGGGGAAGTGTGGAGGCATGTGGATATGTGTGGATATGTGTGGATATGTGCAGAGATGAGTGGAGATGAGTGGAGATGAGTGGATACTCTATGTGTGTAGATGTGTGTAGTTGTGTGGAGGTTGGTGGGGGAGAATGGAAATGTACGGATATGAGTGGATGATGGTGGGGGTGTGTTGAGATGCGTGGATACGAGTGGAGATGTGTGAAGATGAGTAGAGGTGGGTGGAGGCGTGTGGAGATGTGTGGAGGCATGTAGAGATGTGCGGAGATGAGTGGAGATGATGCTGTGTAACTGTGCATTTCAGTCTAACAGCAAGAGGTGGGGATGTGTGGAAATGGGTGGAGATGATGGTGTTCAATATATTCAATACTCCATCCACCTCCACCTCAACAGAATGAGGCGGATGCGGGTGGAGATGTTGGCATGCCACGGTCCAACAACGCCAAGTCTAATGAGAAGATAGTTACCTCTGCACAAGGATCGCAATGTGATAGGCCCTTGTACTTCCCTCTTCATAAGGATCGCAATGTGACAGGCCCTTGTACTTACCTCCTCATAAGGATCGCAATGTGACAGGCCCTTGTACTTTCCACGGTTGAAGATGGTGTTGTAGCACTTGCGCTGTGCATGCATCTCCTCCTTGCAGAGCAGCTCTCCTACAGTGATGATGATGATGGTGATGGTGAAGATGATGATGATGCTGGTGATGATGATGATGATGATGATTGCATTTTTCCACATGCCCTACTGGACTCTAAATATGCCCGCAGCCTGACAGAGTCAAGGGGGACTTATGAACACCACGAAACATTTATGTGCTACATTGTCTAGTGAAAGTTTTCCTCAGTGGGCCGAGTACATAAATATAGACAGAGTCGTGATCCAAGCACGCGATAGTAGCATCATCATCACATCATGGGGTTCAAGGGTCTTTCATAAGCTTGCCCCACAAGGTCAGTTGCTAAAAAAGGTCTGTCCCACAAGGCCCTGCGCAATAGATCAGTCCCAAAAGGTGACAAAGCAGGTCTCAACGGACCAGGCTCGAATAATATTTAAATTGGCAGGGCCAGGATTCTTGAAACCCCAGTACGAAAGCGCTGGAGGATCGTATAAATTTACTGCATGAATGTGCAGTAGTGTAGTTTAACCGTGCTGCATGAATGTGCAGCAGTGTGTAGTGTGACTGAGCTACATCAGTGTGCAGCAGTATGTATAGTGACTGTGCTGCATTATTGTACAGTAGTATAGTGAAAATGCTCCGTTGAAATGTGTAGAAGTTCAGTGTCAGTTTGTCTGTCATGGTGGAGTTATGGTACCTATTTGGAGAAAACCCTAGTCCAGCATGTTTGCATGATTGTTGGCTGGCTGTGGTGCCTGATTTAGAAAATCAAAGAGCAGGAGCAGATACTAAAGCATATCATGTGCATGTCCCTGCCACCATCACCACAGCGGTGTGTACTGTTATTTCATTCGTCCGACAGATCCTTCTGGGGACTCAGCTGGCTTCAGAAGGTGTAGGTGGCTGGTGACGTCATCGAAGCATGACGAGGGCCATAGAATGGGTGGACGAACTTACCGTAACACATAACCAAGCCAGTTTCCAACGATTTGCAAACGCGAAGGTTCTCTTCTCGGTTTGCGTTGGCGCGTTTACAGCTGTCTAGTCCTCGTTTCGAATTACCGCATTTCCGGTGCGCTTTCCGTTTATCCTCTTCCGTTGGGAGCTCCGGCGTTGGGAGCTCGATTTTCGAGGCCCCTAAACCCATTTTAACGTATCAGCCAAACCAATGAGCTGCAAAATATGCTAGGAGGCACAGCGTTAGGGGGTGAAAGCTCCTGCAGAATTCACTTCAGGATATCCAGAGGAAGTGATTAAACCCCAATATGATGTTGATCAATTTTCCATATCAAGGCCCAGGTAGGATGATTGCAAGAGTGAAATGATAAGTAGACACTCACCCTGCACTTGCATGCTGAAGAAGGCCAGATGGGCTTCGGTGGCCAGGTCAGAAGGGTGTCGTGGCTTGGTTGCCGAACGATACGAAATTCGTATCCACCGATTCGTATCGTGAATTCGTATCTAGCAGCTGCATAGATCCGAGGGCTCTCCTCGTTCGGGCCGGAAAATATTGATCGCGCGCGTGCGTTGTCCCACCATTATTATGCTTTAGATAGAAGCATGTTTGCTGCATAAGGAATGGTATTCAAATATCCGGGCCTGTGCCATTTGCTCCAGACAACCAACGCTATTGTCTGGCTGTGGCGCAGCACGCGCAGCATGCCAGCATATTTTGTTTTTCGCGACCTGCTAGTTCCAGCGTCCCCACGCCCCATCCATCATTGCAATCGGCTTTCTGACTTACAACGCCTTTCATAGATGAAATTATACTTCCAAAATAGCTTGCGCTTTCACTGAGCTAAATGAGCGAATCCAATCCTTTGGGACAACCCCATTCCTACCTTCTCGCGGGCCACACTGTATTGTTCCCTCATTCCTCTGCTTATGGCACGCAGCTATGCTTCATGGCCAAGATGTTGGGGGCCCTTGCAGAGGAGGGCAATGCGCTTCTCGAAGCCCCCACTGGATCTGGTAAAACGCTCGCGCTTCTGTGCGCAGCCCTCGCCTGGCAAGACAAAATAAAAGCTAACATTCGTGCTGCTCCTGTCTGGCGCCCGGAAGAATCATCGCCGTACTCCAGCCCAGGTACTGGTGGCCCATGCACAGGTGGTGATGAGTTCAGTAATAAGGGCTGTGGGGCCAAGCAAGCTGCCAACTCCAAAGAGAGTTTCAAAGCAGAGAAGTGCTGTGGGGGTCCAGATCCTCTTCTCCCTGGTGCTTCCAACACATGGCAGCAAGAAAAAGACAAAGCATCAAACCGATTCTCCGATTTCAAGTTCAAGGGGGGAGAAGGAGGTGGCTGTTCGGTGGATCTGAACGAAGGCTGTGGAAGCAAGCCAGATGCCAAATCCAAGGAATATCCTGCAGCCGATAAATGCTGTGGGGGCAAGCAAGATGACAAATCTAAGGAAAGCAAGAAAGCAGATGAAGCTACTACCTCAGCTGGTCCTTCCCGGCAGCCTGAGGCCCAGAGGGTCCCAAAGGTTTACTTTGCAACAAGGACGCATTCGCAAATTGCGCAGGTGCGCAATGGGCCATCAACTTCAGCTTTCCCGCTTATTTGATCACTGTCTCTAGGGAGCGAGTATTTTTGGAATAGGTCCCATGCCAGGCTCACAAAGCCCTCGATATTCACCCACTTCTCCTTCTCGTTATTGTTTTGTAGCTGCGTATAACAAAAAAACATTTGAATGATCAAATCACGCTTTTATGCGACTTCAAACCTGAAGTTTGTGCCCAATAGTGCTCAGTAAGCAAGAAACCTAATCTTATCCCCTTGCAGAGATGCCCCATTGTAATTCTTAATTCTGTGCGCTGATGTCTGGAGCTGATCTGAGATCCCAAGGCTAGACAAGGGTAGTGACTTTATTTGTTTTCTACCCTTCGCTGCACTTTTGCTGGAAGTATCTAACAGGCCAACACATTGATCATCCATTAAGTGCACTTTGTTAATCTGACTCCTTGGATTTGCTTCGCGTAATACAAGAAGACCAGATGGAGTGGGGCTCGTAAATTGTGATGAGAACAAATGAGTGGCGATATCTGAGCCTAGTTTGACTTCTTATACATGAAGAATTCAACTGGGACGGAAGAATGAGGCATGACTCTGTTCACCCTTATGAACATTTCCTTGGACAGTAAGTTTTCGTATGATGAAGGTTACCTGAGTTGCTGACATCATAACCCATGCCTCACTCCCTCTACAAGTACACTTACATGTGTGTATGATGCAAGCCATCTCTATCTCTCTCCCGATCATTCCCTCATTACCCATGCCTCCCTCCCTCTCACAAGTCTCTATCCCACAGCCATTCATGGTGTGAGTATGGTGCGTACACACACTTTTTGTTTTTTTATCAAGCCACCTCAGTACCTCCCTGTACCCCCCCAGAGGTGGCAATGGGTGGTAGATTATGGTGCGTACACCCGCTTTTTGAATTTTTTATCAAGCCACCCCAGTACCCCCCTTGTACCCCCCAGGGATGGCACTGTATGGTAGGTAATGGGCGTGCTCTTTAGCTAAAGCTATTGCCCATCGTGGCCACCAGGTGCCACCCCAAGGAGGGGTAAGGGGTGAATGACACCATACCCCACACCCTCACAACCTCACACCCTCATACCCTCACAACCGCACACCACCAAACCACCACACCACCACAACCCCACACCACCACCGCACCCTCACACCCTCACACCATGTCCAGGTTGTAAAGGAGCTGAAGAGAACACAGTACTCTCCCAGCATGGCTATTCTGGTAAGGACTTGCAACTCATGCTTTTTTAGGAAATGAGCCAGTGTCTTTCCGAAGCACCATGCTGCCCCAAAAGACTCTAACGTCTCCCCAAAACACGTAGGTGCATAATTTGGCACTTGTGCTACATGCAGCACCTTACAGGAAACCCTGCTTGCAAATCATGATGTCATGTTTTCTGGCTATCCCAGGGGATGCGCAGCTCGAGAGTTTGTTTTGTGACTGGTTGTAAAAGGAAATTCGCCCCAGGAGGTGGGTCTCCCGACACAAACCAGCAGTGGCAGATCATTGGTACCTATCCTGCTGCACATACGTATTTTCATGTGCAATTTGTCAAAGTGCTCCCATTGGCACCCGAATTGAAGGAGAGATGCAGGTGGCGTTAGGGATAGGGGTGAGGGTCAGAGTCTGGAGCTGGTCGTTTCGGGACTCAGGGAAATTGGTGCATGGGTGGGGGGGTGTAGCGTTTCGGGACTCTAGGAAATTGGCGCGGGGGAGGTATGGGGGAGGGGTCTGGATTCAGTTTTTTGCAGCTCCCCGGGATCTCTCTTCATCCAAACCTTCAGCAACCTAGTGCACAGCTGATATCGTCAGCTTCCCAGTGCTCCTGGGATCTTTGGGTTTGGCCCAAAGGCAGTCCCGGGGCGCTGCTTAGAAGCTGCTGCAGATAGCAGAAAAGAAAAGCTCTGGTGAGGAGTGAATTATTCACCAAGTTACACATGGAACAGGCCCAAAAACCTCCCCCAGGGGGATGATAGCCCCCCCCCCCCCCCCCCCCCTATTGGTGGTTGGCCCCAGTGAAAGCAAACGGGCTGGCACCCTCTCAACCTCACGCCTCGTAACAAGACATACTATTTATTTATTTATTCACCAAGTTGCGACCACCAGATATGCAAAGTCAGCCCTGTGCCATCCCAATGTTAGCCTGTGACATGCAGCTCCTACAGCAACCCAGGCGTATTGCATCAGGCATCTACGTGCTCGATGACGCTGAAGTTTGTATTACAGTACATATACTGTTTCATTTTGGGCTACACATGGCAGCTTCCAGCCAGCTCCAACAGCCAGGCACCAGGTCTTGCCCACAGCTTTCAGTTGCATTGAAATGCCCGCCCGTAACATCAACTTGCAGACACACTAGCTAGCTTCAGGTTTGGCCCAAGGACGGAGGGAAGGAGCTGCCTAGAAGCTGCTACTCGTAGCAAAACAATGAAACAATGAGTACATATGAGGTGTGCTAGGCTAAAATGGATTTGCATCCTATGAAATGATATTGACTTGGAAAAGGAGAACCACAGAAGTAGGTCGTAAGAAAAAGGACTCTGAAGTTCAGCCACTCACATGGAGTCATTGTGGCCCTCCGAGCGTCCAAGCCGCCAACAATGCATCTAGGCCGCGCACAAATTGTTTATTTACCAACAAATAACACTGTAACCTTATCTTTGTTTAAAAAGCTTTATATCTCAGATAGCTGAAATACATCATTGTTAAAGTCACTTGCATGGAGTCATTGTGGCCCACTATGTGTCCAGGCCGCCCTCAAGCACTAAAGCTTTTAACAAACTTATTTTGTAATACAAACGTATAACACCGCAACCTTGTCTTCAAAAGCTATACAGCTAAAATAGTTAAAAAGCTATGTAGTTACCTAATCTTATCACATATATATAGTAACCTAATCTTATCACATGGAGTCTTCGTGGCCCACCATGTGCCCAGGCCGCCCGCAAGCACCAAAGCTTGTAACCAACTTTTTGCGTACAAAAAATAACACCGCAACCTTATCTTACTATTAAAAAGCTATGTAGCTAAACTAAATTATTGATTAAAGCCACCAACATGGAGCCATCGTGGCCCACCATGTATCCAGGCCGACACTGCAAGCATTACAGCGTATAACAAACATTGTTCTAACAAACAAACGGCACTTACCGTTATCTTCATTTAAAAAAGCGATATAGCTCAAATGAGTAAATTATTAAAGCCACTCACATAGAGTCATTGTGGTCCACCATGCGTCCAGGCCGACCCTGCAAGCATTGCAGCGTATAACAAACATTGTTCTAACAAATAAATTGCACCTTATAAGCCACTCACATGGAGCCGTCGTGGTCCACCATGTGTCCAGGATGGCCCAGCAAGCATTGCAGCGTATAACAAACATTGTGTTATCACACAAATAGCACGTTAATGTATCTTCATTTAAAAGGGCGATATAGCTGCAGTAAATAAATTATTAAAGCCACTCACATGGAGTCATTGTGGTCCACCATGTGCCCAGGCCGCCTGTAAGCATTGCAGCGTATAACAAACACTTGTTTAGCACACAAATAGCACCTTAACGTTACCTTCGCTTAGCAAGCTACACAGCTAAAATAAAATAAATTAATATAAGCCACTCACATAAAGTCATTTTGGTCCACCGTGTGTCCAGGCCGCCCGTAAACACTACTGCATCAACAAGGCGGTGATGAAAAAGGGGAACATCGATGACGAATGTGAGAAGCTGATGTCGGGCGACGGCTATGGTTGCAGGTTCATGAAGAAAAAAGAGGAGATGTTTGGCATCAGTAACAGAGTTCCCAAGGTGGGTCATATTTTCAGGGCAGGAACCTGAACTGAGTTACTACAGGGAGGTGGGGAAGGGAGGGGGGGGGGGATGTGAGAAGATGAAGGGCGACGGCTATGGTTGCAGGTTCATAAATATCCATAAGGAGATGTTTGGTATCAGTAACATAGTTCTCAAGGTGGGTTCCATTTTCAGGGCTGGACCCTGAGCTGAGTCACTTCAGGGAGGTGGGGGAGGTGGGAAGGTGGGAAGGTGGGGTGACGAGGAATGTGAGAAGCTGATGAAGGGTGGCGGCTATGGTTGCAGGCATGTGCAGAAAAAAAGAAAATGTTTGGTATCAGTCAGAGTTCTCTTCTAAGGTGGGTTCCATTTTCAGGGCTGGACCCTGAACTGAGGCACTTCAGGGAGGGGGAGGAGGGGGAGGTAGGGAGGAGGAGAGGAGGGGCAAAGCCCATTATTTGTTTTGTTCTCGCTCACATTTCCCTGGTAAATGTATTTTACTGCCGAAGACGGCGAGCAGCCAAATTGCTGGCTGAAGCTATGGAACTAAGTGCAAGTTGAAGTTCAAGTTCAAGTTCAAATATAAAGTCATAAAAGAATGTTCTCTTAGGCAGGCCACTGTTGACCCAAGACAAGCCCGCTCCAATCATCTGGTTGTCTTCAAACCATTTGTTTGGCTAAATAAGAGTACAGCTAAGAGTACATGCAGTTATCATGTCCCTTTCTCCTATGTGACATTTGTTTTGACCATGTCCCTTTCTCATATGTGACATTATTATTACCATGTCTCTTTTGTTTTATGCTGCTGCAACAGCTAAACGCCGAAAGCTTCGATGTGAGAATCCCATCTCAAGATAACAGGGCTTTTTTCCTCCGCTACCTATTGCGATCAATACCTCGGACCTTGTTTTGGCCAGACCTTCCGCTACCTGAGACTCCGCTACCCCCCCCCCCCCCCCCCCCCCCCCCGGGACCGCCCTTCAGGCCACCTACCTAAGTCTCAGCCTGGAGATCACCCTTGAAAGACACTGAATCCCTGATTGCTAATAGGAGACTCTCTTTTTGAAACGAAACAAAACTTGAACTTGGTTACATAGCTTCAGCCAGCAATTTGGTTGCTCGCCGTCTTCAGTTAAACAATTATTTCCCGGAAAATGACAAGAAACAAAAAGCTCTGCAAGATGACAACTCTCCGACAGCCTTCCGGTATGAAGCGATCCCCTAGGATTAGAAGTTCAGAGTGTACAATTGCTGTATTGCTTGTTGCCTGTTCTTTGGAAAGATGGCTTGAAGACTCCCCCCCCCCCCCCCACACTCCCCCCCCCCCCCCCCCCCCCCCCCCCGTATGTTGTGGAGTGGGCTTGTCTTGGGTCAACTATGGCCTGTCTATGACAACGTAACGAAATGAAGAATTTCCATGGACTGTAACATGCATGCCTGCAACCTGTTGTCTTGTACTGCAAAGACCTGTAAAAGTCTTTAAATTGTCTATTCCGCTTAGTGTGCTCCCTGGTTTCCGTGGGTATTGCATGGGTAGACTTGGAATCGGCAGGCGGTGAGCAGCCCTGAGTTTGCTGAAGAGCCATGTTACAATTCAAATTCAAATTCAAATTCTTGTATTGCAGGTGCATGACATAAAGGACATGATTTCCTACCGTACCACAGACAAGGCATGCCCCTTCTTGGCTGCCAAGTTGATTGCTGCCTTTAACGCTTCAAATTTAAATTCAAATTCAAATTCTCGTACTGCAGGTGCACGACATAGAGGACATGATCTCCTTCGGTACCACAGACAAGACATGCCCCTACTTTGCTGCCAAGACGCTTGCTGCCTCAGCTGAGCTCATCTTCTGCCCATACACGTAGGTTGCAACTTCCTTGTATATTGAAAGGGTTGGGTTTAATAACATATATAATGTAAAAATAAACATATATATACATATATGTTTACATATTCTGTCCAAACACGTAGGTTACAGCCCTCATTCGTGTATTGAAAGGATATTAACCCCAGGAAGTGGGACTCATCTTCTGCCCATACGCGTAGGTTCCAGCTCTCCTTAGAAAGATGTTCATGTGGAAAAGTCCGAACGTGCTTGTTTATATATTTTTATTTCTCCCTCCTGCCTACCCCTGGAAAGAATGTAACATGCACATGCATTCCTGCAAAGCTGCTTGCTGCCTCTGCACAGCTCATCCCTTGCCCATACACGTAGGTTCCAGCACTCCTTACAAAGATGTTCCGTGATAAAGTCCAAACTTGCTTGTTTATATATTTTTATTTCCCCCTCCTGCCTACCCCTGGGCAGAAAGTAACATGCACGTGCATTCCTGCAAAGTGTCTTGCTGCCTCTTCACAGCTCATCCTTGGCCCCGTACATAGGTTCTAGCACTCCTTACAAAGATGATCCCTTGGTAAAGTCCAAACTTGCTCTTTTATATATTTGTATTTCCCCCTCCCGCCTACCCCTGGGCAGAATGTAACATGCACGTGCATTCCTGCAAAGCTGCTTGCTGCCTCTGCACAGCTCATCCTTTGCCCCTTCGCGTAGGTTCCTGCACTCCTTATAAATATGTCCCCATGGTAAAGTCCGAACTTGCTTTTTTATGTATTTTTATTTCCCCCTCCTGCCTACCCCTGGAAAGAATGTAACATGCACACGCAGTCCTTCAAAGCCACTTGCTGCCTCACAGCAAGCACAGCTCCTCCTTTGCCCCTACGCGCAGGTTCCTGCACTCCTTATAAATATGTTCCTGTCGTAAAGTCCGAACTTGCTTTTTTATACATTTTATTTCCCCCTCCTGCCTACCCCTGGGCAGAATGTAACATGGCAGTGCATTCCTGCTGAGTGTCTTGCTACCTCTGCACAGCACATCCTTTGCCTCTACACAAAGGTTCCAGCGCTCCTTGGAAAGATGTTCCTGTGGTAAAGTCCAAACTTGCTTTTGTATACATTTGTATTTCCCCCTCCTGCCTACCCCTGGGCAGAATGTAACATGCACATGCATTCCTGCAACACCGCTTTCCGCCTCTGCGCTGCTCACCATCTGTCACTTCACGTACGTTACATGTGATGGTAGCCGTACAGCTGAATGCAGCCTTGTATGTAAGCATGTTACAGTCCAGGGGGAGGCCAAATAGGCACAAGGGACTTGCCAAACCATCTTAGGAAGTGCTAGTAGTATAGTAGTAGTAGTAGTAGTAGTATTTACCTTTTGTGAAGGCCTGCCTGAAGTTTCACCCCCCTCCCATGTCCAGCTACCTGACCGATCCAAATATCCGGGCTGCCATGGAAATCAACCCTGAAAATGCGGTTCTGATCTTCGACGAGGCTCACAACATCGAGGATGTCTCAAGGGAGGCTGCAAGCAATGACGTTGAGCTCGAGCTACTCCACGAGGTCCATGATTGCCTTTCAAATGCATATTCGTTCACGCAGAGCGAGATCTACAAACCCCTCAGGGTAAGAAGCCAGCCTTTAGCCTAATTTTCTACCCCTGGACTGCAACATATCTGACAGGCTACACAACACCTAGGAAACCCTGAGGTTGAGGAGCTAGCATTTTAGCCTAGTTGGCTTGCAATTGGGGGGGAAAACCTATCTAGTTGTCGTACTTTCATTGGCTGGCAGAGCATGCCTTACATAGGCAGAGTCTTTCACACAGAAGAGTGACATCTACATACCTGTCAGGGTGAGAACCTAGCCTTTAGCCCAATTGGCTACCCCTAAAGTGCAACATACATAAACACGTACATATTCTTCGTCTGACGAGCTACACGACACCTGAGGGTGAGAGGCCTAGTTGGCTTGCAATTGGGGCAAACCCCCTATCTAGCTTTCATACTTTCATTAGCTGGCAGAGCGTGCCTTACAGAGGCAGAGTCTTTCACACAGAGTGAGATCTACAAACCCCACAGGGTGAGCAGCTTGCCTTTAGCCTAATTAGCCACCCCTAGACTGCAACACATCCCCCGTCTGACAGGCTACACGACACCTACAAAACCCTGAGGTTGAGGAGCAAGCATATTAGCCTAGTTGGCTTGCAATTGGGGAAAAAACCTATATAGTTTTCTTTCTTTCATTTGCTAGCAGAGCACGCCTTTCAAATGCATATCCTTTCACAAAGAGTGAGATCTACAACCCCCTGAGGGTGAGAAGCTTGCCTTTAGCTTAATTATCTACCCCTGAAGTGCAACATATATAAACACACATGCATATTCCTTGCCTGGCAGGCTACACGACACCTTCAACCCCCTGAGGGTGAGAAGCTTGCCTTTAGCTTAATTATCTACCCCTGAAGTGCAACATATATAAACACACATGCATATTCCTTGCCTGGCAGGCTACACGACACTTTGAACCCCCTGAGGGTGAGGAGCTTGCCTTTAGCCTAATTTGCTACCCCTGAAGTGCACCATACATAAACACACATGCATATTCCTCGTCTGGCAGGCTACACGACACTTTGAACCCCCTGAGGGTGAGAAGCTTGCCTTTAGCCTAATTTGCTACCCCTGAAGTGCACCATACATAAACACACATGCATATTCCTCGTCTGGCAGGCTACACGACACTTTGAACCCCCTGAGGGTGAGAAGCTTGCCTTTAGCCTAATTTGCTACCCCTGAAGTGCACCATACATAAACACACATGCATATTCCTCGTCTGGCAGGCTACACGACACTTTGAACCCCCTGAGGGTGAGAAGCTTGCCTTTAGCCTAATTTGCTACCCCTGAAGTGCACCATACATAAACACATACATATTCCTCGTCTGGCAGGCTACACGACACTTTGAACCCCCTGAGGGTGAGAAGCTTGCCTTTAGCCTAATTTGCTACCCCTGAAGTGCAACATATATGAAGACATACGTTTTCCTCATCTGACAGGCTGCACGGCATATGCATGCCCCTGAGGGTGAGAAGCTAGCATTGTAGCCTAGTTGGCAAACCCCTATCTAGCTTTCATTATTTCATTTGCTGGTAGAGCGCGCCTTACAGAGGCAGATTCTTGCACACAGAGCAAGATCTAACATACATACATACATACATACATACATACATACATACATACATACATACATACATACATATATACATACATACATACATACATACATACATACATACATACATACATACATACATACATACTCAGACAAAACCTGTGACTGTGCAGGATGCTGTTGAAAGGGTACAGATCTGGCTGCATGAGATATCGCATAGCAGCATGATGCGGCCCAATGGCTTTGAGACCTTTGAACTGGTCCAGTCTGGACAACCTGTGAGTCTTCTTCATCCGAAAATGCTATTAAATAATTAAATGATAACGTATTAGTAGACATTTTTTATTTTTAATCATAAATAATTAATTATAATATTTTTTGCGGTATAATCTCTGGGATGCGACCCAGTGGCTTTGAGACCTTTTAAATTGTCCAGTCTGGTCAACCTGTGAGTGCAATACTTCAGGTTTAGGGTTCAGGGTTTTTACGCTTTTTTAATTTGATATGGTCTTGAATGGACAACCCGTAAGTACAATACTTTAGGTTGTTTGCAGTTTTGAAATTTGAAATGGTCCAGTCTGGTCAACCTGTGAGTCTTCTACATCCGAAAATGCTATTAAATTATTAAATGATAGAGCATTAGTAGACATTTTTGTTTTTTTAAATGATAATCATATTTGCGGCATAATCTCTGGGATTCGACCCAGTGTCTTTTGAGACCTTTAAAATTGTCCAGTCTGGTCTACCCGTGAGTGTAGTGCTTAAGGTTAAGGGTTCAAGTTTTTTGCGGTATTTTAATTTGATATGGTCCAGTCTGGCCAACCCGTGAGTACAATACTTTGGGGTTTAGGGTTTGTGTGGTTTTTAATTTGAAATGGTCCAGTCTGGTCAACCCTTGTGTGCAATACTTAATCTTCTGTTTGCACTCCTCTTTGTAGATGGTAACAGGGGGAACAGGGAAGGGGAGGAGACAGGGGGGGTGGGAGGGGATTCGTAGAGAGGGGATTGGTTTGGTAGGGGTGGGGTGGGGGTGGGGGGGTGGTGGAGAGGGGTGGAATGGAGAGGGGGGGAAAAGAACGGGAGGAGACAGGAGGTGAGGGAAGGGAAAGGAGGAAAGGGGAGGAAGGTAAAGAGCAGTAAAGCAAGCAGTTGAACACGCTTATCGAGTCATCTGTGATAGTCTGATTCAATAGTCATGTCTTGGTGGTTGGCCCCAGTGCAAGCCAACGGGCTGGCTCCCTCAACCTCATGCCTCATCAGGCGTGTTATTTACTTATTTATGTATTTATTCATTACCATTTACTCGCATTTACTTATTTATGTATTTATTCATTACCATTTACTTGCATTTACTTATTTATGTATTTATTCATTACCATTTACTCGTATTTACTTATTTATGTATTTATTCATTACCATTTACTCGCATTTACTTATTTATGTATTTATTCATTACCATTTACTCGCATTTACTTATTTATGTATTTATTCATTACCATTTACTCGCATTTACTTATTTATGTATTTATTCATTACCATTTACTCGTATTTACTTATTTATGTATTTATTCATTACCATTTACTCGCATTTACTTATTTATGTATTTATTCATTACCATTTACTCGCATTTACTTATTTATGTATTTATTCATTACCATTTACTCGCATTTACTTATTTATGTATTTATTCATTACCATTTACTCGTATTTACTTATTTATGTATTAATTCATTACCATTTACTCGTATTTACTTATTTGTTTAATTATTGATCAGTATTTACTTCTTTATTTTGTATTAACATTTACTAGTTGATTGATTTATTGATTTATCAGCATTTACTTATCATTTATTTATTCACATTTACTTATTATTTGTTGACCTATCAACAAACATGCCAGGCTAAGCAAAGGTCGTGAATCCATAACCCAACAGCTGTCAGGGTTAACAGCCTTTTATTTTATTTTTTTCAGTTACAATCTGCCTTTGTTCAATCTGTGTATGTATAGAATATAACCTGGACGCATGGTGACTACTGCTAGTTCCAGCTTACGCAGTGGTGTCCTTAACTTCACGTCCTGAGAGTGGCACATTACTCGGATGTAACAAATAAGCCTTTCAACCCACGACCCGTCAGTTGCTGGCTGCCCTGGATGGTGCTGGCCCAGACTCAGACCAGATATAGGCCGTATAAAATACACCACTTCAAAACAGCACAGCCTGGACCAGTATAGAGTATAACCAGGTTTGAAGTGCAAAAAATAAGCCTTTCAACCCACGACCCGTCAGTTGCTGGCTGCCCTGGATGGTGCTGGCCCAGACCAGATATAGGCCGTATAAAATACACCACTTCAAAACAGCACAGCCTGGACCAGTATAGAGTATAACCAGGTTACAAGTGCAAAAACAAAGCCTTTCAACCCATAATCTGTCAGTTGCTGGCTGCTCTGAAGAGTGCTAGCTTAGACTCAGCCCAGATTTACGGGCCATGAAATGTTTGAGGTCAAGCACGCAAGTACGATACAAATGCGTTGTATAATGATTGCGACCAGCTTGTAGCTGGAAGAAGAAAAAAAAGGCGTTTCGTCCCATGACCCGTGAGATGCTGGCTGCCCTGGAGAATGCTGGTGTAGGCTCAGCCCAGATGTAGGCGCCATGAACTGTGTTAGGGCACGCATGCAAGTACAATACAAATGCACTGTATAGTGATTGTGACTGGCTTGTAGCTGCAAAATAAAACAATATAAACATTAAAAATAAAGCCTTTCAACCCATGACCCGTCAGATGCTGGCTGCCCTGGAGAGTGCCGGCTTAGACTCAGCCCAGATGTATGCCCCATGAAATATTTTATGACAAGCACACAAGTACAATACAAATGCGTTGTATAATGCTTGTAGCTGCAAAAAAAAAAAAAAAAAAGAGCCTTTCAAACCATCTTCCGTCAGATGCTGGCTGTCCTGGAGAGTGCTGGCGTAGACTCAGCCCAGATGTAGGCGCCATGACATGTTTTAGGACACAAGTACAATACACAAGCACACAATACACAAGCACACAATACACAAGCGCACAATACACAAGCACACAAGTACAATACAAATGCGTTGTATAATACTTGTAGCTGCAAAACAAAATAAAAATAAAGCCTTTCAACCCATGCCCCGTCAGATGCTGGCTGCCCTGGAGAGTGCTGGCCTAGACTCAGCCAAGGTGGATTTCTTATGCACCGCCTTGGCAGCAGCACGGGAGTATGAGAAAAAGGCAACGTTCGACACAGGTGTGTGATGTTATTTGTGCAGTCTAGGTGTGTGCGTGTGTGTGATGTTATTTGTGCAGTCTAGGTGTGTGTGTGATTTGTGCAGTCCAGGTGTGCGTGTGTGTGTGAATTGTGCAGTCCAGGTGTGTGTGTGTGTGATTTGTGCAGTCCAGGGGTAGCCACCCACCCACTAACACCCACCCACAGACCCACCCACCAACACCCACCAACACCTCTCACCTCATAAGGAGACGCCGCCAATCTGGCAATACCTGCCAATGTGTACTCTGCTTATATGACCCACCCACCACCAACCACCAACACCACACCCACCACCAACACCCACGCACAGACCACCCACCAACTCCCACCAACACCTCTCACCTCAGAAGGAGACGCCGCTGATCTGGCAATACCTGCCAATGTGCACTCTGCTGATATGACCCACCCACCAACCACCACAAAAACAACACCCACCAACACCACCAACACCACCAACACCACCAACACCCACCCACCAACACCCACCCACCAACACCCACCAACACCCACCAACCACCACAAAACAAAACACCCACCAACACCACCAACACCCACCCACCAACACCCACCCACCAACACCCACCCACCAACACCCACCAACAACCACCATCAACCACCAACAACCACCATCAACCACCAACATCCACCAACAACCACCATCAACCACCAACAACCACCAACAACCACCAACAACCACCATCAACCACCCACCAACAACCACCCATCATCAACCACCATCAACCACCAACAACCACCAACAACCACCATCAACCACCATCAACCACCAACAACCACCATCAACCACCAACAACCACCATCAACCACCAACAACCACCAACCACCACCAACCACCAACAACCACCATCAACCACCAACAACCACCATCAACCACCAACAACCACCAACAACCACCGTCAACCACCAATAACCACCATCAACCACCAACAACCACCACACCAACAACCACCATCAACCACCAACAACCACCATCAACCACCAACAACCACCATCAACCACCAACAACCACCAACAACCACCAACAACCACCAACAACCACCATCAACCACCAACAACCACCAACAACCACCAACAACCACCAACAACCACCAACAACCACCATCAACCACCAACAACCAACAACCACCAACAACCACCAACAACCACCATCAACCACCAACAACCACCATCAACCACCATCAACCACCAACAACCACCAACAACCACCGTCAACCACCAACAACCACCATCAACCACCAACAACCACCATCAACCACCAACAACCACCATCAACCACCAACAACCACCATCAACCACCAACAACCACCAACAACCACGATCAACCACCAACAACCACCAACAACCACCAACACCTTTCACTGCAGAGGCAGACGCCGCCAATCTGGCAATACCTGCAAATGTGCACTCTGCTGGCGCGGGGACTATGTCCCTAGGTGTGCTAAGGCCAACACAAACACCCACCGACACCCACCCACAGACCCACCTACCAACACCCACAAACAATTTGCAGGTGCTGAGATATGATGGTTGACGGTAGAAGAGTAGTCGAAGATGAAATGGTTTCATATTAGAATGTCCGTTATACGCTGAGGGTAGAAAAAATAGTTTTGAGAAATGAACATTGAACCTGAATTGGTGGATAAAAACTCCAGTATGAAGCTGGTCATGAATCCTGATTCCTTTGAAGGGTGGAAATACTCAATTTATAAAAAATGCGATAATAATTGCATAATTAAATTATCATCCCAGCTGAGGGGATGATTTAATAATATTGTAGAATTAAATTATCACTGTAGCACGAACTCAGGGCCCCCGTCACTTAACGATTGTTTGGGGCTCAGTTCATCAGCGCTTTTTATTTTTAAGCCCTTCCTATACGGTTGGGCAAGTCCCTTAAGCCTATTTGGCCTACACCTGGACTGTAACATACATACAAACACCACTAACTGCAGAGGGAGACGCCCCCAATCTGGCAATACCTGCATATGTGCACTTTGCTGGCGCGAGGACTATGTCCCTAGGTGTGCTAAGCCGCCTTCTGAACACCAACACCCACCAACAACCACCTACACCCACCAACAACCACCAACAACCACCATCACCCACTAACACCCACCAACAACCACCAACAACCACCATCACCCACTAACAACCACCAACAACCACCAACAACCACCAACAACCACCAACAACTACCAACAACTACCAACACCCACCAACGCCCACCATCACCCACCAACAACCAACAACAACAACCATCACCCACTAACACCCACCAACAACCACCAACCACCAACCACCAACCACCGACAACTACCAACAACTACCAACACCCACCAACGCCCACCATCACCCACCAACAACCACCAACAACAACCATCACCCACTAACACCCACCAACAACCACCAACCACCGACAACTACCAACAACTACCAACACCCACCAACGCCCACCATCACCCACCAACACCCACCAACACCCACCATCAACCACCGTCAACCACCAACAACCACCAACACCACTCACTGCAGAAGGAGACGCTGCCAATCTGGCAATACCTGCAAATGTGCAATCTGCTGGCGCGGGGACTATGTCCCTAGGTGTGCTAAGCCGACTTCTGACCACCCTGAGAATGCTATACCAGGGGCAGGGGATCCCAAAGGCCGTGGTCAATGCTGCTGGTGAGTGCCATATGATGATTTGATGATATGATGTGGTGGTTGTGTCGGTTGGTTAATGTGATGGTGATATTGTTGTCGTATCAGGGGCAGGGAAGCTTCAAGGCGGGGGTCAATGCAGAAGGTGATTTCCATATGATGCTGTGGTGGTGGGTGGTGGATGGTGGCGGTGTTGTTGTTTAATGGTGACTTTGGTGGTGGTGGTGATTGTGGTGGTTGTGGTGGTGGTTTGTGGTGATTGTGGTGGTGGAGGTGATTGTGGTGGTGGTGGTGGTTGGTGGTGATTGTGTTGGTTGGTGGTGATTTTGGCGGTGTTGTTGGTTGTCGGTGATTGTGGTGGGGATGGGGTTGGTTGGTGGGCGTTCGATTTATTTATGTTCAGTACCCGGTTTAACCAATTGGGACCACAAGTCATCAAGATAAGTCTAGACTATCTGGAGAGGCTGTATACAGAACCTCTCTAAGATCTGGTCCTCAACGACTGGCAGGGACGGGGCAGAGGTACTGAGATCAAGTCCTGCTAGATTGTTTAATGATGCTTTTTTGTATATGAGTAGTTTGATGTTTTATTTTATGAGTGACCATGAAGTATATTATTCTGTGTACATCGATCATGCCAGATATATCCACACACACACACACACACACACAGAAACACACTCACACATACATATACAGATGCACACCCACACATGCACACACACACACACACACACACACACACACACACACACACACACACACACAGAAACACACTCACACATACATATACAGATGCACACCAACACATGCACACACACGCACACACACACACACAGAAACACACTCACACATACATATACAGATGCACACCCACACCCACACCCACACACACACAGAAACACACTCACACATACATATAAAGATGCACACCCACACATGCACACACACACACACACACACACACACACAAACACACACAGAAACACACTCACACATACATATACAGATGCACACCCACACATGCACACACACACACACACACACACACACACACACACACACACACACACACACACACACACACAGAAACACACTCACACATACATATACAGATGCACACCCACACACACACACACACACACACACACACAGAAACACACTCACACATACATATACAGATGCACACCCACACATGCACACACACACACACACACACACACACACACACACAGAAACACACTCACACATACATATACAGATGCACACCCACACATGCACACACACACACACACACACACACACACACACAGAAACGCACACACATATACAGGCACAGTTGTATATTCTTCTGTGATTATCGATCACACAGAGACGCCAGATATATTTGTGAAATACTGATTTGATGGCATAATCCACTTTGTGCGTTAGAGACACATGCAGAGACACATACGCAGACACATATACAGGCACATATACATATTCATATACATATAAAAACACAGACAGACAGACAGACAGACAGACAGACAGACAGACAGACATATGTTCATATACATACACATATATACAGATACACACACATGCATACCCTCAGCTCACCAGACTCACAAACACAGGCACATATACATATACATACACAGACACATACACGTATACAGACACATGTACGTATACAGACACGGACCTACACATATGCGAATACAGACACATGTACACATACATACACATACAGATACACACACAGGCACACACTCAAATACATCCTCGGCTAGTCAGAGTCACAAGCACAGACTCAGGCATAGGCATAGACACAGGCACAGGCATACACATATACAGGTACAGGTACAGACACATATACAGGTACAGGTACAGACACAGGCACACACTCAAATACATCCTCGGCTAGTCAGAATCACAAGCACAGACTCAGGCACAGGCACAGACACAGGCACAGGCATACACATATACAGGTACAGGTACAGACACATATACAGGTACAGGTACAGGCACAAGCATAGACACAGGCACAGGCATAGTCACAGATATAGACGCACAGGCAGACACATATACAGGTACAGGTACAGACACAGGCACAGGGGCACACTGAGTCACAAACTCAGACAGTCTGACTCAGAAACACATACATAGACACAGGCACATACACAGGTACAGGCATAGAAACAGATATAGACAAACATGCAGACCCATATGCATATACAGACACAGATATAGACAATCACACACACGCATATACACACACACAAGTATACACACAGACACACACTGGGTCTAGCAGCAGCATTACACACACACTCACACACACACACACACACACACACATGCATACATACACACACATACATACATACACACAGGGTCTATCAGCAGCAGTACCCCCCCCCCCCCCCCCACACACACACACACACCCCCACACAGGGTCTAGAACAGCAGTACACACACACACACACACACCACACACACACCACACACCACACACACACACACACCACACCCATAGGGTCTAGCAGCAGCAGCAGCAATACACCCACACCCACACCCACACCAGACTTACACCCACACCCACACCAGACTCACACCCACAAACAGGGTCTAGCAGCAGCAGTACACCCACACCCACACCCACACCAGACTCACACCCACACACAGGGTCTAGCAGAAGCAGTACCCCCCCCCCCCCCACCACCACCACCACCACTACCACACCACCACCCCACCACCCCACCCCACCACCACCCACCCACCCACACATCCACACAGGGTCTAGCAGCAGTATCATCAGCATCAACAATATCCCAGACTTCAGACTCGTCATCAAGAAATGGATTCGGCACAGGAATGAGAAGCGGCCCCAAATCAGGTGAAGAGTGGTGTGGTATGGTGGGCGGATGGTGTTGGGGGCGGTCGCCTGTGAAGGGGTGTGGTGGGGGTGGGGGGTGTGGTGTGGTATTGTGGGTGGGTGGGTGTGTGGTGTTGGGGGCGGGTCGCCTGTGAAGGGGTGTGGTGTGGTGGTGTTGAGTGGGGGTGCGTGGTGTGCTGTGGTATTGTGGGTGGGTCGGTGGGTGGTGTTGGGGGCGGGTCACCCGTGAAGGGGTGTGGTTTGGTGGGGGTGGGGTGGGGTGTGTGTGTGGGGGGGTATTGTAGGTGGGTGGGTGGGTGGGTGTTGGGGGCGGGTCGCCTGTGAAGGGGTGTGGTGTGGTGGTGTTGAGTGGGGGTGGGTGGTGTGCTGTGGTATTGTGGGTGGGTCGGTGGGTGGTGTTGGGGGCGGGTCATCTGTGAAGGGGTGTGGTTTGGTGGGGGTGGGGGGGTGGGGGTGGAGGGGGTGGGGTGGGGGGTATTGTAGGTGGGTGGGGTGGTGGTGTTGGGGGCGGGTTGCCTGTGAAGGGGTGTGGTGTGGTGGTGTTGAGTGGGGGGGGGGGGGGGGGGGGGGGGGGGGGGGGGGGGTATTGTAGGTGGGGGGGTGGGTGGTGTTAGGGGCAGGCTGCCTGTGAAGAGGTGTGGTGTGGTGGTGTGGAGTGGGTGTGTGTGGTGTGGTGTGGAGAGGTGGGATGGGTGGGTGAGTGGTGGGGGGGGCAGGCTGCCTGTGATGGGTGGGGTGGTGTTGAGGTGTTAGGGTGGTGTTGGGTGGGGGTACAGGGGGGGCTGTGAAGGAGTGGTGTTGAGTGTTGGGTGTGTGTGTGTGGGGGGGGGGGGGGGGGGGGGGGGGGGGCTGCCTGCGTTGTGTTTATTTTTTAAAGAAAACTGAGATTGTCGTTTTCAACAAGCAATTCTGTGATGAGGCCCACATGGATCCTGATTACAAATTTTGTCTATGATGGAGCACAACTTTCTACACAGTTATCTTTTATCTACCTGGGATCCCTCTTTGTGGATGGTGACTCAAGCAATCGTGCAAAAGCTGCTTTTTCTAGGATGCTCACTAAGGCCCCAAAGGCACACCACATTCTCCGTAGGCGATGCCATACTATGGAGATATACAATATTGATATTCTCACCTACCTGTTTGATTCTCTTGTACAACCTATCCTGAATTTTGGCTGTGAGGTGTGGGCTCCTTCTATTCTGAACAACACACTTATCTCAAATGACCATGCTTGTGAGAAATGGCATAGAGGTATACTTAAACAAATGTTGGGTGTTTGCCAATCTACTACATCTAATATTATCATGGAAGAGCTGGGTAGAACCCCGTTGTGTTTTGCTTGGCTTAAACAAGCTTTGTGCTTCTGGAACAAGACCATAGATAAAGAACCTGAGGATCTCATTATAATGGCTCTTGAGGAATCTTTTGATTCCAACACTGGCTGGGTTCATGACTTACGTTGTGCTCTCCACAAGCTAGGATCCAGTAAAAACCTCAACATTTTGGAGGCTGTCGATGTCGAAGGTATTATGTCTGAAGTTTTTGAGTCATGGAGGTTTAAGTACCCAAGTGACACCAATGCAGTCAGAGACATCCCTGATGAGAGAAGGGTTGGCTTTAAACGCCTCCGATACCAGAAATGGTTCGCAGCCAACAGCAATGATGAGAATGGCTTGATTCCCTTTACATCCGCCTTACATAAGCAGGATCAGATTCGTTCTATAGCACAGTTTAGAATGGGTTCCCATTGGCTGAACACAGAAAGAATGAGGTTGGTGGATAGAGCACACATCCCTTGTTCAATGAGACACTGTCAAATGTGTGGGTTCAAAAAACCTGAGGATGAAATGCATATGTTTGAGTGCCCTTTTTATAATGATATTCGCCTCCGCTACCAGAGGCTGTTTACAGATATTTATAGGCATGTCCATGAGGATACCGACTTAACCGTATAGAATGTGGAATTCTGCGATTCCACATTCAGAACCTTCATGAATGGAAATGGCACTAAGACTTTTTGGAGCAACCTAGCCGACTATCTTTGTACTTGTAGAAGAGCAAGACAGGAAGCCCTGGACTGCTTAGTGGCACCGTAATTTATTATCCCTTTTTTTTCTTCTTGTGACTTCTCATTTGTTAGCTTCTTACCTCCGCCACTGTAAGTGGTTGAGATCTGGGTCCTGCTCTAGGGGGTTTAATACCTACGCCACCAAAACGGTGGTTGGGAGTTAGGTTTGTTTGTCCTCGACACACCCCTGATGTAATGGGGTTTTTTGCTTTGTGGGTGCTTTTTCTTTTTGTTTAAAGCACAGAGTCTCATACACCCTCGCGGTGTCAAGTAGACTTTAACATGTTATGTAATGTAATGTAATTACGTACAAGCATGAGTTTCCTGTGCCCCAATCGCTGTCCAATACTCTACAATACAGATTACAACATGTATTTGTGTTCCTACAATTCAATCATGCTTTGCTAGGTACATGTAAACCTTTTTGTATTAGTATTGTGAGGATTTTCACCCCAGGAGTTGGGACCCGTACATAAACCAGCGCCACCAAGGATTCAGAAAGGCGGAGAAAACCTTACAAAAGAAGTCACCCATTAGACCCCCCCCTCCCACCCCACCCCACCCCCACCAACCCCCTCCCCGCCCCGTCTACCCTCAGAGGCCAGCAAGCCAGGGTGGTCCAGCCCACCAAGCCATGGATAAAGGCGTCCACACACCACACACACACACAGAAATCCCCCCCCCACACACCCCCACGATCCCCCTCCCCCCCCTATTCCTAATGTCTCCCCCTCCCCTCCCGGGCCACCCTCAGAGGCCAGCACCAGCAGACGTCAAGCCAGTGGGGTCCAGCCAACCAAGCCATGAATATAGGCGTCCACACACACACAAATAAATCCCCCCACACACCACACACCCACACTGAAATCCCCCTCCCCCCCCCCCCCCCCCATTTCCCCCCTGATCCCCCCTCCCCCTCCCTAACGTCTCCCCCCCCCCCCCCCCCCCCCCCCCGTCCACCCCATCCCCTTTCCCCGTCCACCCCAGGGGACAGCGCCAGCGGAACGCAAGCCAGGCGGGACCAGCCCACCGAGCCATGGATAAAGGCATCCACACACCACACACCCACACAGACCCCTCCCCGTCCCCGATCCCCCCCCCCTTCCTCACGTCTCCCCCCCTCCCCCCCCCCGTCTTCCCCGTCCACCCCCAGGGGACAGACCCAGCGGAACGCAAGCCAGGCGGTACCAGCCACAGTGGATGAAGGTGTGCGCTTCAGCCTGTGGTGTCTCAACCCTGCTGTCGCTTTCAGAGATCTCTCTGGCAAGGCCCACAGCGTTATCCTGACCAGCGGAACCCTATCCCCCCTGGACTCCTTTGCATCTGAGCTGGGGACGGAATTCCATCAGAAGCTAGAGGCTCCTCACGTGGTTAACATGTCGAAGCAGGTGAGGGAATGCATTACGATGAATGTATAGCTACATATACTAGTTGTTTTGTTTTGCTTGATCTCAGGTTGTACTGACTAGCATGGCCCCTATCCCCCCTAGACTCCTTAGCGTCTGAGCTGGAGACAGAATTCCATCAGAAGCTGGAGGCTCCTCATGTGGTTTACATGTGGAAGCAGGTGAGGGGATGCATTACGATGAATGTATAGCTACATATACTAGTTGTTTTGTTTTGCTTGATCTCAGGTTGTACTGACTAGCATGGCCCCTATCCCCCCTAGACTCCTTAGCGTCTGAGCTGGAGACAGAATTCCATCAGAAGCTGGAGGCTCCTCATGTGGTTTACATGTGGAAGCAGGTGAGGGGATGCATTACGATGAATGTATAGCTACATATACTAGTTGTTTTGTTTTGCTTGATCTCAGGTTGTATTGACTAGCATGGACCCTATCCCCCCTAGACTCCTTAGCGTCTAAGCTGGAGATGGAATGTCATCAGAAGCTATAGGATCCTCAAGTAGTTACGTGGTTAACATGTTGAAGCAGGTGAGGGGATGCATTAATGCATTTTGATGTATGTATACCTACATATTCTATTTTTTGTTTTGCCTGATAGCAGGTTGTCCTGACTAGCATGGACCCTATCCCCCCTGGACTCCTTTGCATCTGAGCTGTGCACAGAATTCCATCAGAAGCTAGAGGCTCCTCACGTAGTCACGTGGTTAACATGTCGAAGCAGGTGAGGGAATGCATTAATGCATTTCGATGTATGTATAGCTCTATATTATAGGTTATTCGTTTTGCTTGATCTCAGGTCGTCCTGACCAGCATGGCCCCTACCCCCCCTAGACTCCTTTGCCTCTGAGCTGGGAACGGAATTCCATCAGAAGCTCCAGGCTCCTCATGTGGTTCCGTGGTGAACATGTCGAAGCAGATGAGGGGATGCATTACGATGTATGTATATCTACATATACTAGTTTGTTTTTTGCTCAATGACATGTCATCCTGACTAGCATGGCCCCTACCCCCCCTGATTTTTCACCACAGCATTGCTTGCTTCCGAAACTCACACAACCCGCTTCTTGCAGGTGTGGGCCGGTGTCATCCCTTGTGGCCGTAATGAAACCACGTTGTCAGCCTCCAACACCAAGGCAGCATTATATGATTATGTTATCACGGCATTGCTTGCTTTCGAAACTCACACAACCCGCTTCTTGCAGGTGTGGGCCGGTGTCATCCTTTGTGGCCGTAATGAAACCACGTTGTCAGCCTCCAACACCAAGGCAGCATTATATTATTTTGTTATCACATCACGTTCTTGCTACCAAAACTCACACGACACGCTTCTTGCAGGTGTGGGCCGGTGTCATCCCATGTGGCTGCAATGGAACCACCTTGGTAGCCACCTACGACAAGGCAGGCACGTTTGAATTCCAGGACGACGCTGGGCAGTCAGTTCTCCAGGTAATGATTACTTTCTGGTAGTTCTGGTAGTTCTCCAGGTAATGATTACTTTCTGGTAATTCTAGTAGTCCTCGTTGTTCTGGTAGTTCTCCAGGTAATGATCACTTTCTGGTAGTTCTGGTAGTCCTCGTTGTTCTGGTAGTTCTCCAGGTAATGATCACTTTCTGGTAGTTCTGGTAGACGCGCAATGATATTAGAAAACGGTATGATTAGATGCAAGTTTGGTCACGAAAATTAAAATGTCAAGTTAATTATTGCACATGTGTATGTAAATGAGTAGGTATCAATATTCTAAGTTGTATTTTCATGTGTGAATATGTATATGTGTGTGAGAGTGTGTGGGGATATTTCCCTACATAGTAATTGGGTGAATGTGTGTTTTGGGTGAAATCATGTGTAACAAGGAGTTGCTAGGAGATCGCATGTGTGAGTATTTGTGATATGTACCGATATACATATGTATAACCCAATGCCCATGGGAAAGGTTTCGAGGATGCTAAAGAAAATGCCAATTCTACGAAATCCGGCACAAGGAGCAACTACACAAGGCATATTGCTTTCAATTATGCAAACCCTTACCTCATGTACATAACCAACGCAAATCACATGAATGTGAATTAGTTCATCCATATCCATGGTGACCCAACCCAATCCATGTCCCCAACAATATAATTCTCACCAATCTTCAGACTTCTCTTCTTTAGTGTAGAATGGATCGCTAGTGAAGAACGGATCATCACTTTCGATTAGCTCGTCCTTATATGTCGGTGGGACCCTCCCCACATTGCGTGAGCTACGACTTCCAGGAGAACTCTGAACATGTAGACCATCAACTTGCTCGACAGCATGGTCAATTAGACTGGCATCTTGCGAGACAGCATCGTCAAATGAAGAAACTTTAAGCAGCTCAAACCTGCTCAAGGAGTCATTGGGGACAGCAGGGGTCCTACGTCAGGTTTATGTACCCCATGTAGGTGGTGAACCATGCCTGAGCCCCCATGCAGGTGGTGACCCATGCTTGAGCCTCCATGCAGGTGGTGACCCATGCTTGAGTTCTTATGCAGGTGGTGACCCATGCCTGAGCCCCCATACCAAGTAGTTTCCACGTATAGGCAAATAATACCACATTATTTCCAAATACCAAACAACGTCAAACTATAACAAGAGAAACGTACCGAATCAATAACTGAACTTATTATCTACTCACTTGACCAACGCAGCTTGTTTACATGCCTTCTTCTCAGTTTGTTTCAGCTTCTTCTCCAGCCTCGCAGCTTTCCACTCCCTGTGCTTGTCCCTAAATGATGTAGTAAATGAGTGAGCATCAAATAAGGTTAATAATGTCAACATGATGATCAATTCGACCCAGATACATATGAACATCCCAGCAAGCATGTACATACTATATACTAGCATGATGAACACAACATAGCATATCAAACTAGTTCAAATTATAACTTGTTTATATAGCTGACCATTTAAAACTATCAATATGATTCGTACTACTAGTAAATTCTTCACAAGTACTATTGGTTGATTAAAAGCATAACAATGTTGTTATATACAAACCCTAATTTCTGATTCGTGTCCTATTAAAAAAGGGTTTAGGGTTTAGGGTTTAGGGTAACAATGTTGTTATATACAAACCCTAATTTCCGATTCGTGTCCTAGTAAAAAAACATGGGGCCATCAAAAAAAAAAATTATCCAAACCTCATTTTTATTGGATATTCGGACTCTCCTTGAAATTCTATGACCCTCTTTTTTTGTTATTCATGTTTCGCCAACATTTAAGCATCGTAAATGGCGGTACAAAGTACAAAAACACACCCAGGAAAGGACAAAAATAAGGTTTTGCCCCAATATTCTCCAAATGTAAATTTTATTGCATATTCGGAAACGCCTTGAAATCCTATGGTATTTAGCACTAAGGAAATCATGTTTTTGCCACATGTAAGTATCGAGAAGTGAGGTACAAAGTACGAAAAGACCTGGCAAAAAATTATACCACAAAATCGGACATTTTATGCTTTTTCTCACGATTTGAAACCTTTGTGAGTACATTTAAGCACTCATTGTACTTCGAAAAGCAATTATACATATTATACAGCCAGGTCACACGCAATAAAGAGTTCTGGTAGTTCTCCAGGTAATGATTATTTTGTGGTAGTTCTGGTAGTCCTGGTAGTTCTCCAGGTAATGATTACTTTCTGGTAGTTCTGGTAGTCCTGGTAGTTCTCCAGGTAATGATTACTTTCTGGTAATTCTGGTAGTTCTGGTAGTTCTCCAGATAATGATTACTTTCTGGTAATTCTGGTAGTTCTGGTAGTTCTCCAGATAATGATTACTTTCTGGTAGTCCTGGTAGTTCTGGTAGTTCTGGTAGTCCTGGTAGTTCTATTAGTCCTGGTAGTTCTGGTAGTCCTGGTGGTTCTGGTAGTTCTCTAGGTAATGATTACTTTCTGTAGAACGACTTCGGGGGTCAAGTAAATAAAAATAGGTAATATGCTATATCGGTGGTTGGCCCCAGTGCAAGCAAACAGGCTGGCCCCCTCTACCTCACGCTTCCTCATAAAGCAAAGCATGTATTTATGGCAACGACACAAGTACAAGAAAAGCAAGCAAATATGATCAAAACAACGTGAGTATCAGAAACCCCAAAAACACAAGTGCCATTACATATCTGAGTCAAATGTTGCGTTCTTATACTACGTATACCGTACATACCAGGGTACTACATTTTCTCAAATTGGTCAGCGCTTCGTAGTGCAAAAAGCGCAGACACTTTACGCTGGGCCGACAAGGGGTTGAAAACCTGCGCGAATCGCGCAGTGGGGCTCAAAAAGGTGTAAGTGTGCTTCCGCGCGCGCTTTGTAGTACCCTGGTACATACCACTTGTTTCATGCCACAGCTATGCACAGCCAACCCCGATGGCGTGCCCCTGTTGCTTCCCAGCTACACTTCAATGCACTGGAACACACATACTCACACACTATGTATTCCATGGCGCAGCTATGCAGGGCCTCATCCAATGGCGTGCCCCTGTTCCGTCCCAGCTACACTTCAATACACTGGAACACATTTACTCACATACTATGTTTTCCATGCCGCAGCTATGCAGGGCCTCATCCAATGGCGTGCCCCTGTTCCTTCTCAGCTACACTTCAATGCACTGCAGCACACATACTCACATACAATGTTTTCCATTCCGCAGCTATGCGGGGCTATCCACGATGGTGTGCTACTGTTTCTTCCCAGCTACACTTCAATGCACTGCAGCACACATACATACTATGTTTTCCATGCCGCAGCTATTCCGGGCCATCCCTGATGGGGTGCTCTTGTTCCTTCCCAGCTACAGTTGGTCGCCGTTGAACTCCCCTGGACTGGAACACACATACTCACATACTATGTTTTCCATGCCGCAGCTATTCGGGGCCATCCCCGATGGGGTGCTCTTGTTCCTTCCCAGCTACAGTTGGTCGCCGCTGAACTCCCCTGGACTGGAACACACATACTCACATACTATGTTTTCCATGCCGCAGCTATTCGGGGCCATCCCCGATGGGGTGCTCTTGTTCCTTCCCAGCTACAGTTGGTCGCCGCTGAACTCCCCTGGACTGGAACACAC
Source organism: Microglena sp. YARC (assembly GCA_022414725.1). Taxonomy (NCBI): domain Eukaryota; kingdom Viridiplantae; phylum Chlorophyta; class Chlorophyceae; order Chlamydomonadales; family Chlamydomonadaceae; genus Microglena; species Microglena sp. YARC. Next base: position 33,166,376 of record CM039463.1, read on the forward strand.
ATACTCACATATTTTGTTTTCCATGCCGCAGCTATGCAGGGCCATCCCCGATGGGGTGCTCCTGTTCCTTCCCAGCTACAGTCTGATGGACAAGCTCACTGCTCGTTGGAAGACAACCGGAGTGTTCAGTTTTTTGAGCCAGGTCAAGGAGGTTGTGATGGAACCTCGGAATGCTGGCAATGACTTGACAGCTGCACTGGCAAAGTACAAGAGGGCCATTGATGAGGGGAGAGGAGCCTTGATGATTGCCATCTGTAGGGGGAAGGTGAGCGGTGGGTAGTGAGGGGGGTGGGGGGGGGGCGTAACGATGGCATGGTAGAATCAGAATGCCAGCAGTGACTTGACGGCTGCTTTGGCGAAGTGCATGAGGGGCATTGATGAGGGGAGAGGAGCCTTGATGATTGCCATCTGTAGGGGGAAGGTGAGCCGTGGGTAGTGAGGGGGGGGGGGGGCTTAAGTATGCTGGGGGAAAGGGGAGGGGGGGGGGGGGGGTAGGGGGTAGTAAGGGTGTTTGATAAAGTGGGAAATCCTTATGGCGTAGAGTAATCGGAATGCTGGCTATGACTTGACGGCTGCATTGACGAAGTACAATAGGGCCATTGATAATGGGAGAGGAGCTTTGATGCATGATCCCTTGCCATCTGCAGAGGAACAGTGAACAGTGGGTTGTAACGGGAACATAAGTGCCCCCCCAACTGTATCTCAGTCCACTTATATTGCCCAGACTGCTTGTCAGTGAAGTAGTGTGCCCCCACACTCTTTTTCAGATCAGTTGTATTGCCCCAACTGCTTGGATGCTTGCCAGTGAAGTGCCTTGGCCCCCCACTCTTTTTCAGATCAATTATATTGCCCCAACTGCTTGCCAGTGAAGTGCCTTGGCCCCCCACTCTTTTTCAGATCAGTTGTATTGCCCCAACTGCTTGCCAGTGAATTGCCATGGCCTCCCACTCTTTTTCAGATCAGTTGTATTGCCCCAACTGCTTGTTAGTGAAGTGCTGAGGCCCATTATTTGTATTTCCAGCTACAAACAGCAGCTTGTAGGCAGCTCCCCGACTCATCCACTGGGCTCTGTGCCAACATTTCAACAGGAGTAGATTACTGATGAGGTCAGCGTCCAGGACTCCAGGTGCAGTAGATTGCGTTAGGTTCGGCTGGATAGAGAGGCAGGGTAGCTGCCTAGAAGCTGCGGCTCGTAGCTGAAAATCATGATGATGATGATGATGATGATGATTACATTTTGCCTGGTGCCCTACTGGACTCCAAATGTGCCCTCAGCTTGAGGTAGTCAAGGGGGCTTATGAACATCATGCACAAAGAAGAAAAGAAAAGGAATACAAAAATAAATTGAAAATAAATATAATTTGAAAACAAAACTAATTCGAAAAGAAAAACACTGCTGAGCCCCCCCACTCTTGCTGTAGGTGTCTGAGGGCATTGATTTTGCTGATCAAGCTGCCAGGGCAGTGATCATCATCGGCGTCCCCTTCCCTGCAATAAAGGACACAAAGGTGGGTTTTTCGTGTCGCTGACATTGTCCACTGTTTTTTTGTGCGAAACATTTCTGGGAGTTTATTCTCCCATGGAAGTGGATAACTCCAATGCGTGTGGCTCCTTGGCTTCCACCCTTGAGGACCTGCAGGGCAATGCGCGACTTGATGGTCCTACCTAGTCAGCCAGTACCTGTGCAGTGGGTAGGACCGTTACTAGTCTATTCTCACTCGAGCACCCCTTGGGTTGCATCTTTGCACAGGCCTGTGCATTTAAATTTGCATCCTGTATGTTATTGTAAACTTTACCTACATTCCTGTTGTTTTGTCATATGCCATCACCATCACCATCATCATCATCATTCATCATCATCATCATCATCATCATCATCATCATCATCATCATCATCATCATCATCTTCGCCACCACCATTACCATCACCACCACCACCATCATCATCATCACTACCATCTCCACCACCATCATCATTATCACCACCATAACCATCATCTTCATCACCATCATCATCACCGTGATCATCATCATCACCACCACCACCACCAGAACCATTGTTACCCTCATCATCACTACCACAACCATCATCACCACCATCGGCATGCTCGTGAATATCATATCAATGACTGAATATCATATCAATGACTGCCACGATCACCTATAGGTTGTTCAGAAGAAGAACTACAATGACCAGATATGCAGGATGCCTCCTCCGCCCCGCACTGGCCCATCTCCTAGCACCCCCAGCTTGCTCACTGGGGATCTGTGGTACGTTTTGCTGTTGTTGTTGTTGTTGTTGTTGTTGTTGTTGTGTGTTTATTGTTGTTGTTTGTCTGTTGTTGTGGTACGTTTTGCTGTTGCTGTTGCTGTTGTTGTTGTTGTTGTTGTGTGCTTATTGTTGTTGTTTGTCTGTTGTTGTGGTACGTTTTGCTGTTGCTGTTGTTGTTGTTGTTGTTGTTGTGTGCTTATTGTTGTTGTTTGTTTGTTGCTTAGTGGTACGTTTTGCTGTTTTTTGTTGATGTGCGTTTGTTGTTGTTGTTTGTTTGTTTGTTGTTGTGGTTCGCTTATCCCTGAAAGCTACCAGAAGACCCCCTTCCTGAAACGGTAAGAACCTCTGCCGACCATGCACAGTCATCAGGCTTTCCGTGCCTTGAACCAGGCAGTAGGCAGATGCATTGTTTTTCAAGACACAATCAATAGCAATGATGGTCTTGGTATAACATGTGCTGCACAGTAGTACCTACCAGGTACCACCAACCCACCCATCCACCACCAACCCACCCATCCACCCACCAACCCACCAACCAACCCATCAACCCACCCACCAACCCACCCACCAATCCACCACCCACCCACCAACCACCTCTTGATATAACACGTGCTGCATGATGGTACCTTCCAGGAACCGTCAGCAGGCTTTCCGTGCCTTGAACCAAGCGCTAGGCAGATGCATTGTTTTCAAGACAGAATCAATCGCAATGATGGTCTTGGTATAACATAATAACATGTGCTGCACGGTGGTACCTACCAGGTACAAACAACCAACCCACCAACCAACCCACCCACCAACCGCCTCTTGACATAACGTGTACCTTCCAGGTACCGTCAGCAGGCTTTCCGTGCCTTGAACCAAGCGCTTGGCCGATGCATTCGGCACCGCAACGACTGGGGTGCCATCATTCTCCTAGACGAAAGGTTCCGTCAAAAGAAGTTTCAAGATGGGCTGTCACGCTGGGTTAGGACATCTATACAGGTGAGCGTCATTTCTAATGATGATGATGATGGTGATGGTGATGATGAAGATGGGCTGTCACACTGGGTCAGGGCATCCATCCAGGTGAGCTTCATTTCTAATGATGGTGATGATGATGATGGCGATGATAATGTTGATGATGAAAAGGATGATGATGGAGATGGGCTGACACCCTGGGTCTGGGCATCCATACAGGTGAGTGTCATTTCCAAAGATGATGATGATGATGATGATGATGATGATGAAAAGGAATACGTTTCAAGATGGGCTATCACGCTGGGTCAGGGCATCCATACAGGTGAGCGTCATTTCCAATGATGATGATAAGGATGATGATGAAAATGGGCTGTCACGCTGGGTCAGTGCATCCATGTAGGTGAGCGTCATTTATGACAAGTATGATAATGGTGATGATGATAATGTTGATTATGCGGATGATAATGATGATGATGATGTTGATGTTGATGATGAAGATGGGCTGTCACACTGGGTCAGGGCATCTATACATGTAAGCGTCATTTCTTATGATGATGATATGGATGATGATGATGATGGGCTGTCAGCTTGATCAGGGCATCCATACATGTGAGCGTCATTTGTAATGATGTTGATGATGATGATGATGATGATGATAAGGATGATGATGATGGGCTGTCAGCTGGATCAGGGCATCCATGCATGTGAGCGTCATTTATAATGATATTGATGATGATGATGATGATGATGATGATGATGAAGATGGACTGTCAGGCTGGGTCAGAGCTTCCACCCAGGTGAGCGTGATTTCTAATGATGGTGATGATAATGTTGATGATCATGATAATGTTGATTATGCGGATGATAATGATGATGATGAAGATGGGCTGTCACACTGGGTCAGGGCATCCAACCAGGTGAGCGTCATTTCTAATGATGACAATGATGGTGATGATACGTATGATGATGATGATGATGAAGATGAAGATGGAGTGTCACACTGGGTCAGGGCATCCATCCAGGTAAGTGTCATTTCTAATGATGATGATAAGGATGATGATGATTACATTTTTCCTGGAGCCCTACTGACTCCAAATGTGCTGCGGCTTGACAGAGTCAAGGGGGGCTTATGAACATCACAACACATGTATGTGCCAATCTATCCCAGATTAGGTTAGGGACGGAGAGCTTGATGATTGTGGCGGTGGTGGTGGTAATGGAGGGCTGAGGGTAGTGGTGACGGTGGTTGTAGGGGTGGCGGCAGTGGTCGTGGGGTTGGTAGTGGGTTGAGGTGGTTTTGATGGTAGTGGTAGCGGTTGCTGTTCGGTGGCGGTGGTTGACAACGACAAGGTCTATGAAGCTAATTTTGCACCCTCTTAACTGCTCTTGTAAGAGGTGTTTGTTGGTGGGGCTGTGGGTGGTGTGGTATTGGTGGTGGGGCTGTGGTGGTGGTGGTGGTTGGCAACGACAAGGTCTATGAAGCTAATTTCGCACCCTCTTAACTGCTCTTGTAAGAGGTGTTTGTTGGTAAGGCTGTGGGTGGTGAGGCTGTGGTTGTGGTTGTGTTTGGCAATGGCAAGGTCTATGAACTTAATTTCACATCCTCTTAACTGCTTCTGGAAGAGGTGTTTGTTGGTGGGGCTGTGGGTGGTGTGGTATTGGTGGTGGGGCTGTGGTGGTGGTGGTGGTTGGCAACGGCAAGGTCTTAAAGTTAATTTCACATCCTCTTAACTGCTTCTGAAATAGGTGTTTGTTGGTGGGGCTGTGGATGGTGTGTTATTAATGGTGGGGTTGTGGTGGTGGTGGTGTGGTGGGGCTGTGGTGGTGGTGGTGGTTGACAACAGTAAGGTCTATAAATTTAATTTCAAATCCTCTTAACTACTCCTGGAAGAGGTTTTTGTTGGTGGGGATGTGGGTGGTGTGGTATTGGTGGTGGGATAGTGGAAGGGGTGTGTGCTGTGGTGGTGGTGGTGTGCTGATTTGGTGCTGGAGTTGTGTTAGGGGGTGCAGGTCACACATGTCACTCTCTTGAGGTGTGAGTCACACTAATAACACTTAAATATGTGTACGGGGGGGGGGGTGGGGGGGGGGGGGGGCGATGAATGGCCCCAAAAGGGTGTTGTAGAAAACTCTCTGTGTAGCATTGGCAGTTCCCCCACTGAGCTACGAGAGTGTACAAAATAAATAAATCATTAAAATTAAAAATTGAAATTTAAAATGAAAGTTGTATGTTAATCCCCCTGCGGGCTGAGCTAAAACCAGAGAGTACAAAATAATAAATCATTACAATTCAAAAAGGAAATTTAAAATTAAATTTGTAAATTATTCCCCCTCTGTGCGGAGCTGCCACCAGAGTGTCAAGAAAACGCAACATTACAATTTGAATTCAAATTTAAAATAGTTCCTCCTCAGTGCTGAGCTACCTCAACAGTGCCAAGAAAACGAAACATTACAATTTAAATTCAATTTTAAAATGTAAAATAAATCCCCCTCCATGCTGAGCTACCACAAGAGTGTGAAGGAAACAAAAGATTACAATTTAAATCAAAACTAAACATTTAAAAAAAATCCCCTCCACGCTCTGAGCTAACTCAAGAGTGTGCAATAAATAAATAAATACAATTCTAAATAATAAATAAATGCAATTTTAAATTAAGGAACCAAACGTAGCCTCAGCAACCTCACGCCCAGCTTCCCCCATCGTCCGGCCACAGTCATTCCAAGACTTCGGCGGCGGGCTACAATCTCTCAAGTCGTTCTTCAAGTCACAAGAGCCCAGCACAGCTACCGCAGCGAGTAGCGGGACTGGGGAGCCATGTGTATTGCTTGCGCAAGCGCAGGAGGCTAAGGTGGGTCACAGGGTGTGGGGTGTGGGGGTTGTAGGGGTGTGGGTGTGGGTGGGTGGGTGGGAGCCATGCGTATTGTGTGCACAAGCGCAGAAGGCTAAGGTGGTCACTGTGTGTGGGGTGGAATGGGTGGGGTGGGGATGGAAGGGGGTAGGTGTGTGTGGGGGGTGTGGGAGGTGTGTGGGAGGGGTGGGGGGGGAGCCATGCGTATTGTATGCGCAAGCGCAGGAGGCAAAGGTGGGTCACTGTGTGTGGGATGGGTGTGTGTGTGGGGGGGGGGGGGGGGGGGGGGGGGGGGGCATGCATATTGCATGCACAAGCGCAGGAGGCCAAGGTGGGTCACTGTGTGTGTGGGGTGTGGGTTGGAGGGGGGTGTGTGTGTGTGGGGGGGGGGGGGGAGCCATGCGTATTGTGTGCACAAGCGCAGGAGGCCAAGGTGGGTCACTGTGTGTGGTGGGGTGGTGTGTGTGGGGGTGTGTGGGGGGGGCATAAGCCGTGCGTATTGTGTGCACAAGCGCAGGAGACCAAGGTGGGTCATGGCTTATATGTAGGGAACGGCAGTATGATATCATATGATGCCGGCAGTCTGACTAGGCTAAAGTTGCCATTTATTTACAATATCATATGATGCTGTTTGTGTGATATCATATGATATCAAACTTGCCTTTAGCCAACATCATATGATATGCTAGTCCCTACTTATGTGCCCCCCCACCCACCCATAAACACACACACACACCACACAGTCCCACCACCACCACCCCATACACACCTTGCTTGGAGGTTCATCCCATGTTTGTATGCCAAATCGCAGGAGGCCAATGCAGCAAGCGCCGGGCTTGGGGTTGGGGCCCATATGAAGGAGGGAGCTCAAACGTATCATAGAGAGGGGTGCAATTCTATCCCTGCCCCTGCCTCTGCCCCTGAGGGCCGACAGCACCAGAGTCTACCCCGCCAACCTATACACCTGAAGTACGAGCAAGCAGGACACGGTGAGGTTAGCACACGGCTTGGTGCAGGCTGCTCTGGGTCAGCTGCAGGTGGAGGCCCCCTCCCTGCAAAGAGATTTGTCCAGCAAATAATCTCCCTACATGCTCAACCTAGATGTAATGCTCCCCAGTCTCCTGCGAAGCTAGCAGCGAGAGGAGATGGTTATGCTTTTCCTTCTCCTGATCCTAAGCAGGCTCCTGATCCTAAACAAGCTCCTGATCCTAAACGGACTCCTGATCCTAACCAGGCCAGGAGAGGGAGCTGGGGTGGATCGCCAGGTCGACGTGGTATCCCTCCTCTTGCCTTGATCACTCCAAGCAGGCTGAGGCTTGGTGAGGTGTTGGAGGCGCTGAAGCCTCCTGACCCCCACCTCATGTCACCCTCTGGAATTGACCCCCACCTCCTGTCACACTCTGGAATCGATCCCCACCTCCTGTCGCACTCTGGAATTGATCCCCACCTAATGTCACACTCTGGAATCGATCCCCACCTCATCTCACCCTGTGGAATTGATCCCCACCTCATGTCACACTCTGGAATTGAGGAGAATGGACCACATCTGCAACAGCGGGAACTGATGCAGCCGATAGATGAGGGCCGGCAGCCTTCAAAACAGCAGCAGCAGCACATCCAGCAGCAGCAGCAGCAGCAGCGAGAGGATCAACAACAGCAGCTTCCATCCGCGCAGACACCACCACCATCAACACCACCACAGCAGCAGCTGGAGGAGCAGAATCCAGACTGTATCCAACCCAGGCTTGAAGGTACACAACAAGTGGTGCTGCAGGTGGCAGAGGGAGAAAGATGCACCCTCTTGGGCGAAGAATTCCCCCCTACCCAGGAGGTGTTCAGTGTGGAGGACGAGTCTCAAGCAGTAGCTTCCTTGGCACACGGTGTCCCACCTCGTGAATTTCTTACAGGCCTTGTGGAACCCAACCCCTTGCTTGGTGGTGGCGGTAGAGGTGGTGGTGGTGGTGGTAGTAATGGTGGTGGTGGTCATGCTCCTGGCACTGCAGTGGCTTCTGCCACCCTTGGGGCTCCTGCAAGCCTAGGGGAGCGTTCTTCTCATGCAGTGCCTATCAGAAATCAAGCTGGCCCAAGTACCAGTGCCTCCTGGGTCCCGGATTCACAAGGCAGTGATTTCTCCTTTGGGAAATCACCAGCCACAACAGTGAAGCCGCCTTTTGCACATCACCCAATCCCTGCCTGCCTCTGGGCAGCTTCACCTGCCACAGTAGTCCAGCCTTCCCTTGCACCACCTAGCTCGTCGTGGCAGCCTCCTCCAGAACCACCTACCACATCTGCACAGCACTCGATCCCTGGCAGCCCCTGGCTGGGTCATGATGGCAGGAGATCGTCACAACCTCATAGCCTGCAGCCAGGTATATCAGGCCAGCCTTATAGCCACCAGTCAGGTACATCAGGTCAGCCTTATAGCCTGCAGCCAGGTGCATCAGGTCAGCATCATAGCCAGCAGTCAGATACATCAGGTCAACCTCATAGTCTGCAGCCAGGTTCATCAGGTCACGCCCCTGCTGCTAATGGCTCGCCCTCTAACACTTCTCCAAGCCATGGTGCCAAGCAGTTTGTAACACCCCCCTTGGATCTTGTGCAGCCTAACGCCCCCCAACCTTGGTCATCAGGTCACGCCCCAGGAGTGAGTATATCGCCCTCTAGCTCGCCTGCAAAGCATGATGCCAAGCAGTATTCAGCATCTTCCTTGGGTGTTGCCCCCCAACCTGGGTCATCGGGTCACGCCCCTGGTGCTCCTCACCCTTCCCCCCCTAGCTTTTGGTCAAGGCGCGGCATCCAGCAGGATTCAACAGCGCTCTCTCATAAAGCACAGTGTAAAACTTCCCAACCTGGCACATCAGTTCACGCTTCAGGTGCTAGTGGCTCGCCCTCTCCCATCTCTTCCCAACCCAACTCTTCTCCGAGCCATGCTGCCAACCAGTTTCCAATATCTCCCTTGGATGTCGTGCAGCCTAGCGCCCTCCAACCTGGCTCATCAGGTCACGCCCCTGCTGCTAACGGCTCGCCATGTAGCTTCTTCCCAGGTCATGCCCCTGGTGCTAATGGCTTGCCCTCTAGCTTCGCCCCAGGTCATGCCCCTGGTGCTAATTGCTCGCCCCCTAGCTTTTGGTCGAGGCATTGCACAGGGCAAAGCACAAGTACCGATCCTGTGTGCCAGCAAGTGTCCGAACAGCAGAACGCCAGAACAGGTGCAGGTGCGAAGCGCGGCCTTGCATCTCTCTACCCTGCATGGGAGCAAGAGCAGCACCCCAATAGTGCAGCAGTGGCATCTACATGGGAGCAGAGCTATCAAAGCAACAGCTCAGTAGTGGCTCCTGCATTGGAGCAAGAGCAGCAACACAAGAGTGCAACAGTGGCATCTACATGGGAGCAGGAGCAGCAGCACAAGAGCTCAGCAAATGCACCTTCCTGGAAATACAGCCCTCAACCCAAGAGCTCAGTAGTGGCTCCTGCATTGGAGCAAGAGCAGCAACAAAAAAGTGCAGCAGTGGCATCTACATGGGAGCAAGAGCAGCAGCACAAGAGCTCAGCATCGGCACCATCCTGGAAATACGGTCCTCAACCCAAGAGCTCAGTAGTGGGACTTGCCTTGGAGCAAGAGCAGCAACAAACAAGTGCAGCAGTGGCATCTACATGGGACAGGAGCTCTCTACCCAAGGGCTCAGCAGGAGCAGCTGCATGTGATAAAAGCCATCAAGACAAGACCTCACACAGTCTCAGTGCTGGGTGCAACAACACCTTGGGCCCCTCTATAAGCTGCCACCCCACAGGAGCCACGCCAAGCAGCAGTATGCCCTTGACTCATCAACCGCAGCACCCACCCCTGCAACACCACCTACCCCCGCACCTACCCACCCATCAACTGCAGCACCCACCTCCGCAGCACCCATCCCTTCAAAGTCGGGCGTGGCCTGCTACCTCAGCTGTCCCTCCCACCGCCCAGCATGGTAAGGACACCCATACCATGAATAAGCTCCCAGGAAGACAGACCCATACCGTAGACATACCACAGGCGTCTACAGACCAGACCAGACCAGAGGCACACAACGCGCATCATCCACAACCCACCCACCACCACTGGTGCGGGTATGGTGGCTCCTCAATACCTCCATTCTATCCAGGTCCACCAGGGAAAGCATTTTTACCTGAATGTGGACCTGCATCAGGACCTGGATCCAGATCTGCGTTTGGATTAGAACCTAGATCTGGATTAGGCCCTGTGTTAGGATCTGGATCTGGACTGGGATCAGGACCTGGACTGGGACCTGCTTTGAGATCTGGTCCTCGATCTGGGCCTGCGTTTGGATCTGAACCTAGATCTGGTCCTGGATCTGGGCCTGCATTTGGATCTGAACCTAGATCTGGGCCTGGATCAGGACCTGCATTTGGATCTGAACCTAGATCTGGGCCTGGATCAGGACCTGCATTTGGATCTGAACCTAGATCTGCACCCGGATCAGGACTTGTGTTTGGATCTGGACCTGGATCAGGACCTGCAGTGGGATCTGGTCCTAGATCTGGACCTGGATCAGGACCTGCATTTGAATCTATTCCTAGATCAGGACCTGGATCAGGACCTGCATTTGGATCTGAACCTAGATCTGGACCCGGATCAGAACCTGTATTTGAATCTGGACCTGGATCAGGACCTGCATTCGGATCTGGTCCTGGAGCTGGTCCTGTAGCTGGAGTGGGAAACATAGGTGGAATCATGCATGAGGGGTCACCCCTGACAGATGCTCAACTGCAGGTGATGGTGACGCAAGATGTGAACGACTTCTTCTCCTACCTCAAGAGCTGCCAGCAAGAGCAGTATGCAGAAGGATCAAAAGGGGGGGAGGACACCAGCCCCGCTAATGAGCAAGACTTAAGAGGCTGCGAGGATGCTGAGTTGAAGGAGGTACGTGTTGATGTGTATGTAACCCAGTGATGACTAAGACCTTAGGTTACGAGGATGCTGTGTTGAAGGAGGTACGTGTTGATGTGTATGTAACCCAGTGATGACTAAGACCTTACGAGGATGCTGAGTTGAAGGAGGTACGTGTTGATGTGTATGTAACCCAGTGATGACTAAGACCTTAGGTTACGAGGATGCTGAGTTGAAGGAGGTAACGTGTTGATGTGTATGTAACCCAGTGATGACTAAGACCTTAGGTTACTGACCTGATGACTAAGGGTTACGAGGATGCTGAGTTGAAGGAGGTACGTGTTGATGTGTATGTAACCCAGTGATGACTAAGACCTTAGGTTACGAGGATGCTGAGTTGAAGGAGGTACGTGTTGATGTGTATGTAACCCAGTGATGACTAAGACCTTAGGTTACGAGGATGCTGAGTTGAAGGAGGTACGTGTTGATGTGTATGTAACCCAGTGATGACTAAGACCTTAGGTTACGAGGATGCTGAGTTGAAGGAGGTACGTGTTGATGTGTATGTAACCCAGTGATGACTAAGACCTTAGGTTACGAGGATGCTGAGTTGAAGGAGGTACGTGTTGATGTGTATGTAACCCAGTGATGACTAAGACCTTAGGTTACGAGGATGCTGAGTTGAAGGAGGTAACGTGTTGATGTGTATGTAACCCAGTGATGACTAAGACCTTAGGTTACGAGGATGCTGAGTTGAAGGAGGTACGTGTTGATGTGTATGTAACCCAGTGATGACTAAGACCTTAGGTTACGAGGATGCTGAGTTGAAGGAGGTACGTGTTGATGTGTATGTAACCCAGTGATGACTAAGACCTTAGGTTACGAGGATGCTGAGTTGAAGGAGGTACGTGTTGATGTGTATGTAACCCAGTGATGACTAAGACCTTAGGTTACGAGGATGCTGAGTTGAAGGAGGTACGTGTTGATGTGTATGTAACCCAGTGATGACTAAGACCTTAGGTTACGAGGATGCTGTGTTGAAGGAGGTACGTGTTGATGTGTATGTAACCCAGTGATGACTAAGACCTTAGGTTACGAGGATGCTGAGTTGAAGGAGGTACGTGTTGATTGTGTATGTAACCCAGTGATGACTAAGACCTTAGGTTACGAGGATGCTGAGTTTGAAGGAGGTACGTGTTGATGTGTATGTAACCCAGTGATGACTAAGACCTTAGGTTACGAGGATGCTGAGTTGAAGGAGGTACGTGTTGATGTGTATGTAACCCAGTGATGACTAAGACCTTAGGTTACGAGGATGCTGTGTTGAAGGAGGTACGTGTTGATGTGTATGTAACCCAGTGATGACTAAGACCTTAGGTTACGAGGATGCTGAGTTGAAGGAGGTACGTGAGGTATGGTGATGGGATACGTGTTGATGTGTATGTAACCCAGTGATGACTAAGACCTTAGGTTACGAGGATGCTGAGTTGAAGGAGGTACGTGTTGATGTGTATGTAACCCAGTGATGACTAAGACCTTAGGTTACGAGGATGCTGTGTTGAAGGAGGTACGTGTTTGATGTGTATGTAACCCAGTGATGACTAAGACCTTAGGTTACGAGGATGCTGTGTTGAAGGAGGTACGTGTTGATGTGTATGTAACCCAGTGATGACTAAGACCTTAGGTTACGAGGATGCTGTGTTGAAGGAGGTACGTGTTGATGTGTATGTAACCCAGTGATGACTAAGACCTTAGGTTGAGTGAAGGAGGTACGAGGATGCTGCTGATACGTTGAAGGAGGTACGTGTTGATGTGTATGTAACCCAGTGATGAGGTTACTTGTTGAAGACCTAGTTACGAGGAATTGCTGAGTTGAAGGAGTACGTGTTGATGTGTATGTAACCCAGTGATGACTAAGACCTTAGGTTACGAGGATGCTGTGTTGAAGAGGTACGTGTTGATCGTGTATGTAACCCAGTGATGACTAAGACCTTAGGTTACGAGGATGCTGAGTTGAAGGAGGTACGTGTTGATGTGTATGTAACCCAGTGATGACTAAGACCTTAGGTTACGAGGATGCTGTGTTGAAGGAGGTACGTGTTGAATGTGTATGTAACCCAGTGATGACTAAGACCTTAGGTTACGAGGATGCTGAGTTGAAGGAGGTACGTGTTGATGTGTGGAGTGGTTAACCCAGTGATGACTAAGACCTTAGGTTACGTGTTGAGGATGCCCAGTGAGGGTTAAGGATGCTGTGTTGAAGGAGTACGTGTTGATGTGATGGGTACGTGTTACGATACGTGTATGTGTGTGATGACTAAGACCTTAGGTTACGAGGATGCTGTGTGAAGGAGGTACGTGTTGATGTGTATGTAACCCACCCTTTGCTGAGGAGTTACGTGTTGATGTGTATTGATGACTGAGGTTGATGCTGAGTGTGAGGGTGTACGTGTTGATGTGTATGTAACCCAGTGATGACTAAAGACCTTAGGTTAGAGGATGCTGTGTTGAAGGAGGTACGTGTTGATGTGTATGTAACCCAGTGATGACTAAGACCTTAGGTTACGAGGATGCTGAGTTGAAGGAGGTACGTGTTGATGTGTATGTAACCCAGTGATGACTAAGACCTTAGGTTACGAGGATGCTGAGTTGAAGGAGGTACGTGTTGATGTGTATGTAACCCAGTGATGACTAAGACCTTAGGTTACGAGGATGCTGTGTTGAAGGAGGTACGTGTTGATGTGTATGTAACCCAGTGATGACTAAGACCTTAGGTTAGGAGGATGCTGTGTTGAAGGAGGTACGTGTTGATGTGTATGTAACCCAGTGATGACTAAGACCTTAGGTTACGAGGATGCTGTGTTGAAGGAGGTACGTGTTGATGTGTATGTAACCCAGTGATGACTAAGACCTTAGGTTACGAGGATGCTGAGTTGAAGGAGGTACGTGTTGATGTGTATGTAACCCAGTGATGACTAAGACCTTAGGTTACGAGGATGCTGTGTTGAAGGAGGTTACGTGTTGATGTGTATGTAACCCAGTGATGACTAAGACCTTAGGTTACGAGGATGCTGAGTTGAAGGAGGTACGTGTTGATGTGTATGTAACCCAGTGATGACTAAGACCTTAGTTACCGAGGATGCTGTGTTGAAGGAGGTACGTGTTGATGTGTATGTAACCCAGTGATGACTAAGACCTTAGGTTACGAGGATGCTGAGTTGAAGGAGGTACGTGTTGATGTGTATGTAACCCAGTGATGACTAAGACCTTAGGTTACGAGGATGCTGTGTTGAAGGAGGTACGTGTTGATGTGTATGTAAACCCAGTGATGACTAAGACCTTAGGTTACGAGGATGCTGTGTTGAAGGAGGTACGTGTTGATGTGTATGTAACCCAGTGATGACTAAGACCTTAGGTTACGAGGATGCTGAGTTGAAGGAGGTACGTGTTGATGTGTATGTAACCCAGTGATGACTAAGACCTTAGGCTTACGAGGATGCTGTGTTGAAGGAGGTACGTGTTGATGTGTATGTAACCCAGTGATGACTAAGACCTTAGGTTACGAGGATGCTGAGTTGAAGGAGGTACGTGTTGATGTGTATGTAACCCAGTGATGACTAAGACCTTAGGTTACGAGGATGCTGAGTTGAAGGAGGTACGTGTTGATGTGTATGTAACCCAGTGATGACTAAGACCTTAGGTTACGAGGATGCTGTGTTGAAGGATGGTACGTGTTGATGTGTATGTAACCCAGTGATGACTAAGACCTTAGGTTACGAGGATGCTGTGTTGAAGGAGGTACGTGTTGATGTGTATGTAACCCAGTGATGACTAAGACCTTTAGGTTACGAGGATGCTGTGTTGAAGGAGGTACGTGTTGATGTGTATGTAAACCCAGTGATGACTAAGACCTTAGGTTACGAGGGATGCTGAGTTGAAGGAGGTACGTGTTGATGTGTATGTAACCCAGTGATGACTAAGACCTTAGGTTACGAGGATGCTGAGTTTGAAAAGGAGGACGTGATGTGTAACCCAAGTGATGAACTAAGGACCTTAGGTTAGAGAGATGTGTGTGAAGGAGGTACGTGTTGATGTGTATGTAACCCAGTGATGACTAAGACCTTAGGGGGAGGGGGGGGATTTTTGGCTGAGGGTTGGGGAAAAAGGGGGGAGGTACGAGGATGCTGACTCTAGAAGGAGGTTGTTGATGCTTGAGTAACCAGAGGTAGTGTATGTAACGTGTGACTGAAGGAGGTAGCGTTACGTGGATGTGTGTTTGAAGGAGGTACGTGTTGATGGTATGTAACCAGTGATGACTAAGACGAGGTGCTTTGAGGTTGTTTTGATGGTTAAGTAACGAGGATGCTGCCTGTTTGAAGGAGGTACGTGTGATGTGTATGTAATCCCAGTGAGACTAAGACGAAGGATGCTTAGGAGGTTACGATGGAACGCCAGTGCTGACCTGTTGAAGGCTGAGTTGACAGGAGGTAGCGTGTTGATGTGTATGTAACCCAGTGATGACTAAGACCTTAGGTTACGAGGATGCTGTAGTTGAAGGAGGTAACGTGTTGATGTGTATGTAACCCAGTGATGACTAAGACCTTTATAGGTTACGAGGATGCTGTGTTGAAGGAGGTACGTGTTGATGTGTATGTAACCCAGTGAAGACTAAGACCTTAGGTTACGAGGATGCTGAGTTGAAGGAGGTACGTGTTGATGTGTATGTAACCCATGATGACTAAGACCTTAGGTTTACGAGGATGCTGTGTTGAAGGAGGTACGTGTTGATGTGTATGTAACCAGTAATGACTAAGACCTTAGTTACGAGGATCTGAGTTGAAGGAGGTAATGGTAGGTAACCCAGTATGTGTATGTAACTAAGATGCTGAGTTGACAGGAGTACTGTGAGTGATTGAGACCTTAGGTTACGAGGATGCTGTGTTGAAGGAGGTAGCGTGTTGATTACGTGTATGTAACCCAGTGATGACTAAGACCTTAGGTTACGAGGATGCTGTGTTGAAGGAGGTACGTGTTGATGTGTATGTAACCCAGTGATGACTAAGACCTTAGGTTACGAGGATGCTGAGTTGAAGGAGCGTACGTGTTGATGTGTATGTAACCCAGTGATGACTAAGACCTTAGGTTACGAGGATGCTGTGTTGAAGGAGGTACGTGTTGATGTGTATGTAACCCAGTGACAAGACCTTAGTTACTGCTGTGTTGAAGGAGGTACGTGTTGATGTGTATGAGTAACGAGTGATGACTAAGACCTTAGGTTACGAGGATGCTGAGTTGAGGAGGTACGTGTTTGATGTGTATGTAACCCAGTGGATGACTAAGACCTTAGTTAACGAGGATGCTGAGTTGAAGGAGGTACCGTGTTGATGTGTATGTAAACCCAGTGATGACTAAGACCTTAGGTTACGAGGATGCTGAAGTTGAGGAGGTACGTGTTGATGTGTATGTAACCCAGTGATGACTAAGACCTTAGGTTACGAGGATGCTGAGTTGAAGGAGGTACGTGTTGATTTGTGTAATGTAACCCAGTGATGACTAAGACCTTAAGGTTACGAGGATGCTGTGTTGAAGGAGGTACGTGTTGATGTGTATGTACCCCAGTGATGACTAAGACCTTAGGTTACGAAGGATGCCTGAGTTGAAGGAGGTAACGTGTTGATGTGTATGTAACCCAGTGATGACTAAGACCTTGGTTACGAGGATGCTGTGTTGAAGGAGGTACGTGTTGATGTGTATGTAACCCAGTGATGACTAAGACCTGAATAGGGTTACGAGTCGATGACGTAGACTTAGTTGCTTTACGAGAGGTTGCAGGTACGTGTTGATTAGGTGTGGTACTGTAAACCCAGTGATGACTAAGACCTTTAGGAGGTACGGTTGATCGTTACGTGGAATATCGCGTGTGATGTGTGATGACGACTAAGGAGGTGATGTTGAATGTGTAAATGTAATTCGTATGTGTATGTACCCAGTGATGACTAAGACCTTAGGTTACGACGAGGAAGGAGGATGTGTTGATGGTATGTCACTGATGACTAAGACCTTAGGTTACGAGGATGCTGTGTTGAAGAGGTACGTGTTGATGTGTATGTAACCCAGTGATGACTAAGACCTTAGGTTACGAGGATACGAGTAAATTTTAGTTGTGGAAGGAGGTACGTGTTGATGTGTATGTAACCCAGTGATGACTAAGACCTTAGGGACGAGGATGCTGACGTGTTGAAGTATAGAGACCTTAGTTTGACGTAAACCCAGTGATCTGACCTTTAGAGTTGCTGGGAGTTGAAGAGGTACGTGTTGATGTGTATGTAACAGTGATTAAGACCTCCCAGTTACGAGTTATGCGTGTGCTGAGATGCTACGTGATTGACTGTTACGTATGAACCCAGTGATGACTAAGACCGTGTTGATGTGTATAACCCAGTGAGCTAAGACCTTAGCTGATGCTGATGTTGTGATGAGTTGTACGTGTTGATGTGTATGTGTGATGACTAAGACCTTAGGTTAGGAGGATGCTGAGTTGAAGGAGGTACGTGTTGATGTGTATGTAACCCAGTGATGACTAAGACCTTAGGTTACGAGGATGCTGTGTTGAAGGAGGTACGTGTTGATGTGTCATTGTTTGTGTGTGTGCGGTTGACACTTCAAGGGTAGTCAAAAATCCAAGATGAACATGATGAAGTGGCATGGAGTTTGTTTCGCATGGAAGTTGCAGATAAACAACCAACTATAAATCCTACATGCTAACCTTGAAGCCTAGAACCCTTTCTTGCTCGCTCCTCCCTCCTCACTCGCTCCCTCATCCCTCCCTCCACGCACCCTCCCTCCCCCCCTCGCTCCCTTATTCCCTCCCACCCACCCTCCCTCCCTCCCACCCTCGCCTTTATTCCCTCCCTCCCACCCACCCTCCCTCCCTCCCACCCTCGGGCTCCCTCATTCCTTCCCACCCACCCAACCTCCCTCCCTCCCTCCCATCCTCGCTCCCTCATTCCCTCCCTCCCATCCACCCTCCCTCCCTCCCTCCCTCCCCCCCTTGCTCTCTCATTCCCTCCCTCCCACCCACCCTCCCTCCCACCCTCGCTTCCTCATTCCCTCTCCACCCACCCACCCTCCTCCCTCCCACCCACCCACTCTCGCTCCCTCATTCCTCCTACCCTCGCTCCCTCATTCCCTCCCTCCCGCCCACCCTCCCTCCCCTACCGCCTGCCTCCCACCACCCACCCTCCCTCCCACCTCGCTCCCTCATTCCCTCCCACCCACCACCCCTCCCTCCCTCCTCCCACCCTCGCTCACCTCATTCCCTCCACAACCACCCACCCTCCCTCCCACCCTCGCTCACTCATTCCCTCCCACCCACCCACCCCTCCCTCCCACCCTCGCTCCCTCATTCCCTCCCACCCACCCACCCTCCCTCCCTCCTCTCCACCCTCGCTCACTCATTCCCTCCCATCCTCGCTCCTTCATTCCCTCCCCCCCCCCCCCCCCTCCCTCTCACCCACCTACCCACCCTCTCCCCCTCCCTCCCACCCCCGCAATCCCCTCCCTCCATCCCTCCGAACCCCCACAATGCCTACCTCCTTCCCTCCACCCACCCACCCGCTCCCCACCCTGCCCCCGCACACGTTCCTGGCAACAGTCTGCAGTTGAGGGGGTGGTCAACATATTTGCATGGGCGCTGTAACACCCCCCTCCATCCCTCCCCCACCCTGATCCCCCCCCCGCCCCCGCACACATTCCTGGCAACAATTTGTAGTTGAGGGGATAATTCAACTACTTTGCATGGGCGCTGTAACACCCCTTCCCCCCCCCCCCCCCCCCCCCCCCCCCCCCCCTCCCTGATCATCACCCCGCCCCCGCACACCTTCCTGGCAACAGTCTGCAGTTGAGTGGGTGATGGACTCCTTTGCATGGGCGCTGGAACAGCTGCAAGGTCTAGGCGAGCTTGATGATGCCATCCCATCCACCCACCCACGCATCCCCCCTCCCTCCATCCTCTCACCCACCCACCCTCCCACCAACCCCCCTCCATCCCTTCCCTCCCTCCTCCCTCCCTCCATCCCCCTCCATCCCACCCACCCACCCACGCATCCCCCCTCCATCCCTCTCACCCACCACCCTCCCACCAACCCCCCTCCATCCCTCCATCCCTCCCACCCACCCACCCACGCATCCCCCCTCCCTCCATCCCTCTCACGCACCCACCCTCCCACCCACCCCTCCATCCCTCCTCCATAGTCTGCAGTTGTGGGGGTGATCGACTTCTTTGCCTGGGCGCTAGAACAGCTGCAAGCTCTAGGCCAGCTTGATGATGCCACCCTGTCAGGATGGATGTGCAAGCCCCCTCAGGGGTATCACCTGGCACTGAAGAACTCCCCAGTTGGGACCACAGACACCAGCTACCTCGCATCCGGGCTGCACCGTATGCAGGCACTCTACTCCAAGGTGGGGTCAAATGATACTTTTTATGTTATTATGTATGTTATGTGTTATTATTTGTTACAGTCTGGGGGTAGCCAGATAGGCTGACGGAAGGTGAGCTTGAATGCAGCTGTGGGCAACACACACACTACCACCACCACACACGCTCTCTTATGCCCCCCCCCCACCACCACCACCACCACCACCACCTCCACCTCCCATCCACTCTCATACCCCACCTGGTGGGGAAGAACTCCCGGGTTGATTTACAACCTACTTCGTTTTGGGAAAGAGAAGGCATCCCTGCTTCTGCCTGAAAAGGCCAAAGCACAAGAAATACCTTTCACATCTTAATTAGCCGGAGTACTTTAACTGGAAAAACAAAATTGTTTTAAACACGCACGCCACCACCACCACCACCACACACATGCACTCTCTAAAGACCCCCCTCACTCTCACACACACACACACACACACACACACCAACACACCCATACACTTTCATACCCCAACTGGTGGTGAAGAACTCCCGAGTTGGTTACACGGACGCCAGCTCTCTTGCCTCCGAGCTGAACCATACGCAGGAGCTCTTCTCTGGGGTCAAATTAGGTTTATTTATCTAGAAAGTATGTACGTCACAGCCAGTATGTATGTACGTCACAGCTAGTATGTACGTCAGCTAGTATGTACGTCAGCTAGTATGTACGTCAGCTAGTATGTACGTCAGCTAGTATATACGTCAGCTAGTATGTACGTCAGCTAGTATGTACGTCAGCTAGTATGTACGTCAGCTAGTATGTACGTCAGCTAGTATGTACGTCACAGCTTTTCTTTTCTTTGCACTCTACTCTAAGGTGAGGTCAAATCAGGTTTGTTTATTTATTTGTGAAAGCATGTATTTATGTATGTATGTGGGTATGTTTGTTTGTGACAGCTTTTCTTTTCTTTGCAGTCTACTCTAAGGTGAAGTCCAATATGGTTATTTATCTTGTATGTATGGTTGTATGTATGGTTGTATGTATGGTTGTATGGTTGTATGGTTGTATGTATGTATGTATGGTTGTATGTATGGTTGTATGGTTGTATGTATGGTTGTATGTATGGTTGTATGGTTGTATGGTTGTATGGTTGTATGTATGGTTGTATGTATGTATGTATGGTTGTATGTATGTACTAGTACATTGCCCGTGTGGCCGAGGCCACCCGCCACCCGCCACACCACCCAGGTCCTGGGTCCTGTTCTGGCCTGGGTTACATAACGTGCATCGCCCTTGAACGTACCCCCCCCCCCCCCCCCCCCCCCCCCCCCCCCCCCCTTACTCACATGCACACAGTCAAGATATGACCCCCTCTGCAAAATATCTAACACATGCCCACTTCCTTTCCTTACTAAAAATATACCCCCCCCATCCCCAGCCCCCAGGACCTGGGTAACATATCGGGTTACGTCCTTGTATGTACCCCCCTTACCCAGATGTATCGCACATACCATTCCAACTCAACCCAAGCTAGACCCACAGCCCACACACATTTCTGAATCCCTCCTTGCCCTTCACCCCACCCCATGTACACACTTTCTCTTTCTTCCCCCTCCCCTCGCCCCAAGCATCCCCACCCATGGTGGGTCAACCTGCAGCTGTTGCTTTGACCAGAAAGTTCCAGCCAGTCTTCTATCGCAACATGCTAAGCAACCGATGTATCAATGCTTGAAACAATGAAAAGAGATTGGATGAGGGGTGCAAGGGCCATGTCGCGATTCTATGGTAGAAATCTTCGACTTCCGTCCGATCAACACCTGCTGAATCAAAAATCGCAGCGCCGTGCTTAACGATCATCGATACAATGACAAGAGATTGCATAGATAGGATGAGCGGTCCAAGTGTGAGAAATGGGAAGGAAATGGCTGCTCGCATCCACTGGCTGCCAACCGTGACATAATTGATGCACAGGCATGGTGAAATTGCGCATGCGTGAAGAGAATGGTGGCAACGCTCGCAGGCGGAAGAGCGCTGAGGATAGAATGAGCGCCTGACGAGAACAATGAGAACTCAGAATGTATTTTGAGAATTCGAATGCCCCTGGCTCTTCATGCGAGAGTCTGGGTGAGGAACAGGGGAGGGAGGCATGGATGCCTAGGCACAAAGATCGCTGGTGAGAAATAATTGCGCATGATTGGGGAAAGAGATTTGAAGTTCCGGGGTTGCGAGAAAGTTGCGAGTATCTATTTCCATTCCCAGCTCGTCCAGGCTGGCGTACAGGAATTGCCAAACGCCGTCTCTGATTTGCATCGCTCCTATGCTCTTCGGCATGTAGAGCTGGCCTTTCGCTGTGAAGAGCTCGCTGGCTTGCTGTATTCGTCGCCCGTCTGCCTACATCTTGTAGACTGTGCGCATTCATGGCATCTAGGAGCAAAAGATTATAGACAATTAGTCTGAGCGCCATTACTGGTTTTAATGCTCATATCGAATGCGGAATAGATTATCGCTTCGCATTCATCTGCTCTGTCATTTTTCGAAATCTGGGGAGGGATTTGGATGGGTATTCGGCTCAGTCATGATAAGCTATTACTAACCCGCGAATTCAGCCGATAGCCAGGGTGGGTGATTCGCTATTTGTATCTCGGTAAAGCCAGCTAGCGTCGGCATGAAAAGTTCGCATGAAAACTTTTCTCAGGAATCCGTGTATGTCTTTATATATATAGATGTATGTATGTATGTATGTATG
This sequence comes from Microglena sp. YARC, assembly GCA_022414725.1. Classification (NCBI taxonomy): domain Eukaryota; kingdom Viridiplantae; phylum Chlorophyta; class Chlorophyceae; order Chlamydomonadales; family Chlamydomonadaceae; genus Microglena; species Microglena sp. YARC. The sequence continues at coordinate 33,188,505 of CM039463.1, forward strand.
TATGTATGTATGTATGTAACAGCTTTTATTTTCTTTGCGCTCTACTCCAAGGTGGGGTCATATTATACGTATTCATCTCATGCGCGTCTTATTGTATGCTGTGTTATGTTTTGTTATGTAACAGTTGCAATTGCAGTTGCAAGAGTTAGAATTGTATCATTGGAATTGTAAGGAATTCTTCATTGTGGAATCTAACAGGAGAATATAAAGTCAAGTTATTTGCGGGGGGGCGCGAGGAAGTTTTTTTCATACACCTGCGTCGGAAGTTTTTGTAATCTGCCTTACCCCCCCACGCACACCCACACCCGCACACCCCACACCCCAAAGGCCCCACCCCCCAAAGGCCCATATCTTCTTCATAAATTATAATTAGGGGGTCAAAGTAGGGTCTACAGTTATTTAGTACTAGTCATTTGCGTACTGTTGGCGGAGCCCCCTCTTCAAGTGGGCGGGAGCCACCATGTTTACCGATTTGCCCGTCCGACTGACCGACCGACCATCCATCCGACCATCCGTCTGACCGCGATGAAGCCTGACTGCCTGACACGTCAGCCAATGGTCTCGTTACTAACTCGCTTCTGTTGCCACCTGTCCGCTTCTTGACACGCAACCGGTTTCAAAATCCAACTGCGATGCAACAGACCCCCCAAATCTGTGTCTGCGACGCTCCCAGATCCTCTGAGATGCAACCTACCCACTAGATCTGCGTCTGCAAAGCAACGTACCCTCCACACGTTGCATCTGTGATGCAAGACGCAGCGTTCTGATCAACCTTGGAAGGGATTAGGAAGGATTATCAATCAAAACCGCAACCAACTCTGTAACCAACACCAACACTATAACAAACACTGCAATCAACACAAACGAAAACACCAGCACCAGCGACAACAACGCGACTGAACGCAGATGCACTTACCCACACCCTTGGCCTCTTTCAGTGATATACATTGGTCTAGTGGTAGACTAAATCACTTTGAGAATGAAGAGTCGGGGGTTCGACTCCCCCTTCGGTCGCTCTTGGCGTTGCAGGTCGTCGTCAACCGCAATGGTAGCTTGTCCAGTTGAGGTAGGAGACCGCTCCCCACCCGCGTACGACGGGCTCCCTTAACACCACGCCCCACAAGGCGTTATCATTACCCACACCCTTGCCCACACTCTCTTGTACTTATTCACACCCTCCTTCCATGCCTGCAGATTTTGCAGCAAGAGGTCACCCATTTCGATGCCAGATATAGCGAGTAGTTCTGAGGCTGGAAAGTGCTGTGCCTATTGTGGTCTGCAAAACAAAACCCACGGTAGCCTTTCCCAGTGCAATCAAAGAGGAAGGTTATCTTAACTCCATGCACCGCTGGAAGACGTAACAATTTTGATTTTTCTGTACATATTACATTGCCTTACATAGCCATTGACAGGCCACAATTGTGTGTGCTTACATTACATTAAGCTCTCATAGTCAGGCCATTGTTGGCCCGGGACAAGCCCGCACCATAAATAAATAAATAAATAGAACGCCCCTACGCCTTATTACGAGGGGGAACAGCCCATAAGCTTGCCCTGGCGCCAACCACCTATGGCCCACACCACAGTATCCGGGTGGTTCTTCAACTGATTTTCCAACAAACAGGCTAACTACCAGAAGGGTGCTGGACAGAAATCAAAGAGGCATATATCAACAAGTCCGATGCAGCGTCGCCTGCGACGCTAAAAAATGGCGGAGAGTGATCGCGACGGAGCAACAGGTGGCAAGGGAAGCGAGTTAGTTACGCGACCGTTGGCTGACGTGTCAGGCTTCAAGTTTTTCGGTCAAACGGACAAATGGGTAACCCTGGGGGCTCCCGCCCCCTTGAAGAGGGGGCTCCGCCAAAAACAGGCAAGAACTAAGAGTGGCATATAAAAAGGAACCGGCATATCATACGATGTAGACCAAAGGCGAGTATAATATTATATGATATCATACAAACTGCATCATATAGTATTTGTACATAAATGGCAACTTTAGCCTAGTCAGACTGCCGACATCATTTGATATGATATTTGCCGTTCCCTACTTATGAAGCAAAAAGGTTAGATCAGCACTATTTCGAGTCAATGTTGCAGTTCGGGTCAGGTTAGATCAGCTCTCAGAGCTGTCCCCAGACAATGTTGCAGTTCATTTAAGATCAGCACTATTCCCAGTAAATGTTGCAGTTCAGGTCTGATCAGCACTATTCCCAGTCAATGTTGCAGTTCAGGTCAGATCAGCTCTATCCACAGTCAATGTTGCAGTTCAGGTCCTTTAGTTTAGCTTTAGCCAGCAATTTGGCTGCTCGCCGACAAAATAAATGGAACCTCCACGTCCTCCATATATCAAGATCATCAGGAGGGGCTCATTGTAAGATACGCTTGATTTGTATGTTTTAAATTGCATTCTGTACTCAGGGATGTCGTGCAGCAGTGTGTTTACTTCTCGTGTTTACTCCACCTGCAGACGGTGAGCAGCCTGACGTCCGGTAGACCAGGTACTGGTAATCAATTCGATTAAATTCTGAAGTTGGTCACATCATGTGGCAAGATACGTTAAGTTCGATTATCTGCATACAGTATCGCGAACTCCAGGCCCCCGTCGGTTATGATCTGTTAGGGCTCAGTTCAGAAGTAATTTTTAACTGCCTTTCCATTTTTTTTAAGGTTGGGCAAGTCCCGTAAGCTTATTTGGATACCCCTTCAGGTTGTCAACTGGTCATGAGTATGTATAAAACAGTCCAGGGCAGGGGTAGGCCAAATAGGCTAAAGGGACTTGCCGAACCGTGATAGGAAGTGCTTAAAAAGAAAAAGCATTGATGAAGTGAACCCCAAACAATCATTTAGCCGACAAGGGCCCTGAGTTCGTGCCACAGTGATCATTGAATTCTACAATAGAATACATAAACTGGTCATGAGTGCATACCTATTGAAATTGAAATTGAAATTGTTACGTCCGTGTAGAACCGTTACTCACAGGACGTGAAGTTAAGGACACCATAGCGTAAGCCGGAGCTAGCTATAGTCACCGTAGGGCCACCTCAGTAAAAAGAATCACCACCGATACCTGACCGGCAGGCATCGTGGCCACATCATACACAGCATACCGGTAGTATTATAATTCATGTACGAATATGTGTTTATGGTTGCATTTGCAACGTTGTCACGCTCATTATAATTCATGTACGAATATGTGTTTATGGTTGCATTTGCAACGTTGTCACGCTCATTATAATTCATGTACGAATATGTGTTTATGGTTGCATTTGCAACGTTGTCACGCTCATTATAATTATGTGCCCTAGGGGGGGCATACAAAACTGCATTTTCGTGAATTGCAATGCTCATACGTGCTCTCCTATGAATCTAACTGGTACAAATAAGTCCTTTACAAAAAAATTCTTACATGGTTTATCATGTACTGTATTCAGGTGGTCTGGCATTAAACCTGAACAAGTAATTGTGGCACATGCGCGGACATTTTTGATAGGGTAATCCAATCCCTCTTTTTTTTTAAATCATTCGGGTATAATTTTAATGGAGATGGTTCTGGAATTATTTATTCTCGCTCACGCCTAGCTGGCCACCAAACCCTTTACAATGGATAGATTTCCAAGGCTTTCTGTATGTATAAGGTCCCATTGGCCGTAGCTGTCCCAACCCCTCTCGGCTTCGAAGCCGACTATTTTACTAAATCACTGCCCTGGTCAAACAGGTGTTCAAGTGCGTGGGCAAGCTGTTTAATTAGCCTTGTAAAACATATGGATGTTGACGTTTTGAACATGCTAGCAAGGGTAGTTAACACCCTGGACACCTGGTTAAGAGGGTGCAGACCAAATCACCCCTATTAAACGTCATAGGCTGTGAACTATCAGCACCCCGCTAAACACCTTTTCACTGGGTGGTTAAACATCATCCACACCTGTTAAAATCGGGTGCCTGAACACCCAGAACACACGTTATACATGTTAAAACCCTTGTTTACGTATTTAAGGCAAAAAAGTGATTTGTTTGCGTTTACATTTCCTGGTAATAATTGTTTCTTACTGCCAAAGACGGCGAGCAGCCAAATTGCTGGCTGAAGCTATGTAATCAAGTTTAAGTTAAACTGCAGGCAGCCGTACGGGTACCATACAGCGGAGCATATGATACTGTCAGATTGTCAGCTTTCGCCATAGGCCATGGCAGGATGCGAAACTAAGATACATAGTAAATTGCTTCGTGTCTGCTTTTGGCATTCACGGAGACATCACACATTTTTGGCATTCACGGAGACATCACACATTTTTTCCTGCAGCCGCGGAGATTAATTCAATTAAACCCTGTTCAACAACTACATGTTTACCCATTTACGTACATGAACAGGTGTTTAACACCCTGAGCACCTGTACAGCCTGGACAGGGTGCAGGTTGCCGTAGGGCACATGGGTATAGGTACAGGCCAACAATTTTGATATCAACCTACCATACAAATTGTTTACCAGCCTACCATGCAAAAAATCGATATCAACCTAGCCCTTCCCAATACTGAGGTTGGGCAAGTATATTTAGCCCGTGTGCCCCCGCCTTAACCGACTAGACTGCAGCAGCGACAGGCTGGGGACATAATAAGAAAAGGTCGAAGTGGGTTTCGCACGGGAGGACTTAGCATTTGAAGAAGGTGATCAGCCCACAGTTGGCTGAGAACCATGAAACAATCCAACTAAATCCAAATAAGATACGGTCAAAACATGGTATGCGTTGTCTGCTATCAAAAGTATGCATACCTAGCAGTGTGATTGAATTCTACACTCGGAAATGATCATCAGCATGTCAGACATGCCAGCCTATCATCAGCCTGTCATCCGCTTGTCAGACATACCAGCCTGTCATCCGCATGTCAGGCATGCCAGCCTGTCACCAGCCTGTCAGACATGCCAGCCTGTCATCAGCATGTCATCCGCATGTCAGACATGCCAGCCTGTCATTAGCATGTCAACTGACGAGCCCCGCAGAATGTGATTGCCTTCTGTTCTCTGGCGTGTGGCATAACAGTGTTTGATCACTATTTTGATAATACCCTGGACATATTATAAGGAATGCATGGTGAATATCCAAGCATCACGGAAAACGCTTTAGCAGTCACTAATCAATAAAAGGGCTAGGATATTCGAGGTCTGGAGTGGGGGGTCCTAAGGGGGTCCTAAGGGGGCTAGGAGATTCGAGGTCTGGGGGGGGGGGGGGGGGGGGGGTTCCTAAGGGGTCTAAAGCGAAAATAAATCAAGGAACAACACCATCACTTTAATTCCAACAGTTCATTCAAATGGCCTAGCCCCTTTCGGTGATATACGATGGTCTAGTGGTAGACCAGATCGCATTAGGACGAAGAGTCGGGGGTTCGACTCCCCCTTCGGTCGCTCATGGCGTTGCAGGTCGTCGTCAACCGCGATGCTTGTCCAGTTGAGGTAGGAGACTGCTCCCCACCCGCGTACGACGGGCTCCCTGAACAGCACAGCCCACCAGGCGTTATCATTACCTTTTTCAAATGGCCTGTGAGTGGACCATCACTGGTCAGTGTAGGGCTCATACCCAATCTTTTCGTCTACAAGCAGCAGCTTCTAAGCAGCTCCCCTGGCTTGCTACCCATCCAAACCTAAAGCAAAGTAGTGCATCTGAATGGCCAGTGAGTGGACACATAACATAGTAATGATAACGCCTGGTGGGGCATAGCCATTAAGCCTAATTGGCTACCTCTGGGCTGCAACATACAGCCAATACTGGACTTAATCCATTGGCGTAGGACTCGGCACAGACGTTCATGAGGGCCACGCCAAACACGAGCCACATGATCGCAGTACAGGACATGCAGCAAAACAAAAGTAAACAAAATACAGGACTTACCCAAACCCAAGGAAACTACAGGACACAAGACAACTAGTAATGGTAACACCTGGTTGGGCGTGGTATTAAGGGAGCCCCGTCTTCCAGTGGTAGCAAAGGGGCTGCTACTTTACCTGGACAAAGCTACCAAGGCGGTTGACAGCGACCGCGAACACTAGGGCGCACCCGTGGGGATTCGGACCCGGCACCTTCGTAGTTCAAGGAGCTCTGCCATTGAGCCATTCGTTGAATGGGGATTGGACACATAACAGCATAATAGGATTGGAGGGGACACAGCTAATTTAAGAGTCTATGGCAGGTCTAGGACGCCCTTTTATTCGGCTTTAAATTGATTGCGTGTTTCTGCCCTGGTATTTGTTGCAAGTGTGATACTCCCGGTACCGGTATATAGCAAGTGTGACACTAGCGGTAATATAAAAATTAATGAGGACTCCTGGTGGGGAGTGGTATTAAGGGAGCCTGTCATTCGGAGGTAGAGTACGGGCTGCTACCTGACCTGGACAAAGCGACCTTGGCGGTTGACAGCGACCGCAAGCGCTTCAGCGCACCCGGAGGGATTTGAACCCTCCACCTGCGTCGTTTTAAAGAATGGTCAACCATTCAACCATTCATCGAAACGGGATTCACTAGCCGCATATAATATGCCATTCACTGACCAAGGACCACCATAATTTGGGTTTGTGATAAATTGCAAGTTTCTGCCCCGCTATCTGAAGCAATTGTGACACTTGAGGAATACAAAATGCCTACATTGAACAAGGATCACCAGATTTGGCTTGACAAAGTTTGTTTGCTTGTGGAGCCAAGTCATGCCACAACTAAATAACTAACTAACCAACTAACTAACCCCATGTGGTGAGCCCCATGAACCCCAGAAATCACTTTGCCCTCATGCTTGGAGCCAAGCCACACAGATTTGGGGGCTCTATAGCAGGTCTTTGACACATTTTTATTATTCCGCTTGACAAGGTTGCATTCTGGGTGGGAAGGGTGCTGGTGGGGTGCCAAAAGGGTGCCCAAGACCCCATAAATGGTATGTATGGTGCCAAAAGGGTGCCCAAGACCCCATACATGGTATGTATGGTGCCAAAAGGGTGCCCAAGACCCCATAAATGGTATGTATGGTGCCAATAAGGGAGCCAAATGGGGCACCGAAGACCTCATAAATCTGCAGTGGGATAGAACAGCTGCTGTCAAGAACCATACTCACACACCAGTTGTTTTTGGCGGAGCCCCCTCTTCAGGGGGCGGGGGGCCCCAGTGTTACCCCGTTGTCCGTCCGACCGACCGACCGACCGACCGAAAAATTGAAGCCTGATATGTCAGCCAATGGTCTCGTAACTAACTAGCTTCCATTGCCACCGGTCGCTCCGTCGCGAACACTCTCCACCAATTTGCGGTGTCGCATGCGACGCTGCATAGAACTTTTGTTAAGCTTTTTTCTTTTTCTTTCTCTTTTTTTCTCTTTGTTTTTCCGGAAAAAAAAGAAAAACAACTTGTTTTAAGCTTGATTAATTGCGCACCCCCGATTCTAAATGTTT
>CM039463.1:33200925-33228425 GCA_022414725.1 Microglena sp. YARC
GCTCACCTCGCGGGTCGAGACCCGTGATAACGATCGTAACAGTGTGCGGCGGCTGACGGCTTCCCGGAGTTCATTCTTGTTGTCGTTTGTGCTCTGCATAGATGGAAAGCGCATCATCCTACCACGGACCTGGTGGTGGTGGTGGTGGTGTGATGGTGTGTGTGGGGGGGAGGGGGGTGATGGTGGTGGTGGTGGTGGTGGTGTGTGTGTGTGGGGTGGTGGTGGTGTGTGTGGTGGGGGGGGGGGTGGGGGTGAGGGGAGGGGGGGGGGGGGGGGGTGGTGGTGGCGGTGGTGGTAGTGGTGGTGGTGGTGATGGTGGGTGGTGTGGTGGTGGTGTCGTGTGTGTGTGTGTGTGTGTGTGGGGGGGGGGGGGGGGGGAGAATGGTGGTGGCGGTGGTGGTGGTGGTGGTCGTGGTGGTGATGGTGTGTAGTGTGGTGGTGGTGGTGGTGTCGTGTGTGTGTATGTGTGGATGGGGGTGGGGTGGGGGGGGGGGGGGGGGATGGGGGGGGGGGGTCGTGGTGGTGATGGTGGGTGGTGTGGTGGTGGTGTCGTGTGTGTGTGTGCGTGTGTGTGTGTGTGGGGGGGGAGGAATGGTGGTGGCGGTGGTGGTGGTGGGGGTCGTGGTGGTGATGGTGGGTGGTGTGGGGGGGTGTCGTGTGTGTGTGTGTGTGTGTGTGTGTGTGGGGGGGGGGGGATGTGGTGGCGTGGTGGTGGTGGTCCAGGTGTGATGGTGGGTGGTGTGGTGGGTGGTGTCGTGTGTGTGTGTGTGTGGGGGGGGGAGGGGGGGGGGGATGATGGTGGGCGTGGTGGTGGTGGTGGTCGTGGTGGTGATGGTGGGTGGTGTGGTGGTGGTGTCCTGTGTGTGTGTGTGTGTGTGGTGGGGGGGGGGGGAATGGTGGTGGCGGTGGTGTGGTGGTGGTCGTGGTGGTGATGGTGGGTGGTGTGGTGGTGGTGTCGTGTGTGGGTATGTGTGTGGGTGTGGGGGGGGGGGGGGAATGGTGGTGGCGGCGGTGGTGGTGGTGGTCGTGGTGGTGATGGTGGGTGGTGTGGTGGTGGTGTCGTGTGTGTGTGGGGGGGAGGGGGGGAGGGCAGATAGGTCAACAAAAAGAAATTAGCAATACCATGACATGTGACTGAATGGTGCGGTAAGAAGGAATGAGCTGGGCAAGGCCTTTTCTGTGTATCAATAACGCAATGGCTGCCCATCATTGACGTCCTGGGGAAGTTAGCCCCCACAACAATTTAGGGGGTTGGGGTTTAGCGTTTACTGGTTTAGATGCTGAGTTGTAATGGTTTAGGGTATAGGGTCCCCGTCCCCCAGAAGGGGGGGCTTCGCCAAAAAAGCAGAAATCTGTCAGAGGTAATAAGGGGGCTACACGAGTGGGGTGGGTGCCCTGGGAGGGTGGGCTGGGAACAGGGTTTTCTTTAAGGTGCTATTGACATCCCTAAACCTGCCGCACCATGTCAAACGCTCCGCCCCCAGGCTCAAAGCTCGGGGGGATGACATCCGCAATTAGAAGCTTGCTCCTACTGCGTGACAGGCTCCTGTCCCCATCCAGAGCATCTGGCGCATGCGCCAGGCCAGCTGCAGCCAAACCTCCCGGGCCGATCCCCGAAGGTCGTGCAGGATTGTGCACGTTACCGGCTGCAGCAGAACCTGCAGTGCTAAGCCCCAAAGGCCGATGGCTCTTGTCGCCCCCTCCTGCGCCTGTGGGGGTGTTCCGATCCCCATCCCCCAACGAGGCGCCTGACTCCATCTTGGGCAGGTCGCACGGACCCTGTGAGCAAGGAAGGACAAAGCTGACATTGCTGCCCGCAGATAGTGCGCCTCCCTCATCCATGCTCACGCTGCCGCTTCTAACTAGGGCACAAGCATCCAGGTAATCTTCGTTGAGGAAGCCACCTAGCAAGTCCAGGTCATCGCCCCCCTCTTCGCATTCATTCGCCAAAGTAGAAGCGCTAGCTGCCACTTTGGCGTCTGCCTCAGCCTTCGCCTCCATCTCTTCCAGGAACTCCCTGGCCTCTGGACCCAAGCTATGTAGGAGGGAGACGTAGGGGCCATCTGCAAGGGTGTCACATATGTTTAGAGAACAGCAATATGACATCATATGATATCATGTCATCGTATGATATCATATGATGCCGGCAGTCTGACTTGGTTAAAGTTACCATTTAAATACAATATCATATGATCCGAGTTGTATGATATCATATGATATCAAACTCTCCTTTGGCCAACGTCATGTGATAAACCGATCCCTACGTATGTTGGATTAGAGCGTAGGTTAAAAAAACCGAAGGTTACAGTTTCAAGTCCTGTTCTTTCTGAGGAAATGAATAATAAAGACAGGGGGGCAGTCTTGGCTGAACCGCGTACTCACCAGGGTACTACATTATGTCATTTTGGGTTGCGCTTTTGACTCAACTGAAAACAAAAATCTGCGCGCTGCACCCAGAGGGGGTTCAGAAAATTGTGTCCATCATGCAGACGGGCTCCGCAGCCTTGCGTGCTAGAACACAATAGCCCATGTCATGTAGGACCCTGGTACTCACCCCTTAGTATTTAAAACTCCGAGGATTCTGTTGAATGATCTATTTTAAGCTTACACTAAGGTCAAAGGTTGTACAGTGTGCACAGTGAGCAAGCAGTGTGGATGCAACCTAGCGTCAAGGCAGAGCAAACCTGGGATGCTCCTGCTGGAAGAGAGTGGGTTGAATGTCAAAGGGTTGAACAGTGAGCACAGTGAGCAAGCAGTGCAAGTGCAACCTGAGGTGGTTGAGGTGGTTGGGGTGGTTGAACAGTGAGCACAGTGAGCAAGCAGTGCGGGTGCGACCTAGCATCACGACAGAGCAAACCTGTGATGCTCCTGCTGGAAGAGAGTGGGTTGAATGTCAAAGGGTTGAACAGTGAGCACAGTGAGCAAGCAGTGCGGGTGCAACCTAGCATCACGACAGAGCAAACCTGTGATGCTCCTGCTGGAAGAGAGTGTGTTGAATGTCAAAGGGTTGAACAGTGAGCACAGTGAGCAAGCAGTGCGGGTGCAACCTAGCATCACGACAGAGCAAACCTGTGATGCTCCTGCTGGAAGAGAGTGTGTTGAATGTCAAAGGTTGAACAGTGAGCACGGTAAGTCTACACTGCAGCTGCAGCCTAACTGATTTGTGCTGCACTGAGTTGTACTGCAAGTGCAACCTAACAACAGGACAGAAAAAAACTGAGGTGATTATGTTTGTAAGACCTGGCATGACTGTCTGCTGTCATGTGTATCATGTGTAGGGATCGGCAATATGATATCATATGATATCATGTCATCATACGATATCGTATGATATCATTTGATGCCGGCAGTCTGACTAGGCTCAAGTTACCATTTATATACGATATCATATGATGCAATTTGTATGAAATCATATGATGCCATACTCGCCTTCGGTCAAAATCATATGATTTGCCAATCCCTAATAATGTTACATTCCAGGGGTAGAGCAAATAGGCTAAAGGGACTTGCCCAACCATGGCAGGACGGGCTGACACGAAAAAGCACTGATGAACAGAACCCCAAACAAACGTTTTACTGGTGGGGGCCCTGAGTTCGTGCTACTGTGTAAATTTAATTCTACTATTATAAAATAAGACATATATGTAGGCCAAGCTCAGGCGCAAAACCAAATAAACCCAACATGGTAGCCATTCTCCAGTATGTACACGTGCAAGTAAATCTCACGTCTTCAATCTCATGTCCTGTGGCAGCGCGTACAAATTCTCAATTTTCAATTTTCATTTTTGTAGGAGGAAGACGTAGGGTCCATCCGCAGGGATATCGTTTTCAGGGGTAGGGGTTCAAAACTTGAAATTGAACATGGTTACACAGCTCTAGCCTTTAACACTGCTCGCCGACTTCTTTTAGGTTTAGAGCCTTCAAAAGAAAATGCATACATTAAATTGAATTATTGTATTATTTAATCGGTTTAGGTCCTTCAATATATATATATATATATATATATATATATATATATATATATATATATATATATATATATATATATATATATATATATGTATATTAATTATGTATATTAAAGCTTATCTGCAGGGATGCCATGTGCAAGCCGCGTGCTAAACATTCAGACATTTTGCTTCTATGTTTGTCTTCACTCTTAAGGGAAGCTAAAAAAATCACCTGCAGGGATGTCGTGTGCAAGAAGCTTGATAACAAATCAGATATTTTGATTCTACATTTTCCTCGCACTTCTTCAGCTCAGGTAGCTCTGATAGCTCTATCACCCTCTAAATTAGCACCAGCAAAACAAGCTTCCTGCCAATTTGCCCGCTAAAGTCAAATGCACAATTTAATTATGTGTACAAAATTACCAGCAGGGATGTCGTGTGCAAGACGCTTTGTAAACATTCCCAGCTTGGGAGCTTCCTTGACCAGGGAGGTGGTAGACGTCATAGGGGCGCGGACATAGGACTGAAGGAGGTCCTCAAAGTTCTTGCCCCCTTTTGATGCGGCCATCCACTTGCCCAGCGCTTTTTCAGCCTGCGGGTTGTATTGGAATAATGTGATTTTAGGTGAGTCTAGGTGATTTGTAGTACAAATGGAGTGCAAATTCCCCAGCCCAAGGAGCACAACGAATGCAAATCTAACAAACGCAAATTCCACTATTAATGAAAAATCCTGAGCCCAAGAACCATGATGAATGCAAATTCCACAAATGCAAATTCCACTAATCATGCAAATATCCAAGCCCAGCAACCAAGAAGCACGATGGAAAAAAACGAAAATTGGAAATCATTATGCCTTGCAACGGGGCATGATATTGAGGGAATCTTCCAGTCCCTTGTGCTGTGAGAAAGCAGTACTAGGAGAAAGCAGTACTAGGAGAAGGCAGTACTAGGAGAAAGCAGTACTAGGAGAAAGCAGTACTAGGAGAAAGCAGTACTAGGAGAAAGCAGTACTAGGAGAAAGCAGTACAAGGAGAAAGCAGTGATTTTGTTTTCAAATCTGAAAGTGAGTTACTTCTAGCTGTATGGTTTTAGGGCTCCTCCAGGGACAGCGGTTTGGTGCTTTTAGTAGCTTTTTGTAGCTTTTGGGGCCATTTAAGGCCACGTAGGGCTATTTAGGGCGACAAAACAAAACTTGTGTTTACTTTTTTTATAGCGATAATTTTGCTGGAACAAGGTCGAAACTAGCGATCGTTATATATAGCGGAAAAACAAATCCCTGGGAGAAAGCTACCATGGGTTTTGCTTTCGCAGACCACTACTATGCCAGAGCTTGGAATACCGTGCAATGGTGGCAAAAAAACAGTTCTTGGCCTCTTTATGATGACAGCACTTTCTCCTTTCCCTCTTCTTCTCTTCCACCCCTCCCCAACCAACAATCTCATGTACATCCTATTTTGCTATGCCTTTACCGGCTAGATAGACAGTGATGATTTACATTTTTCAGTTTCCTAGTGCCCTACTCGACTCCAAATGTGCCCGCAGCTTGACAGAGCCAGAGAGGACTTATGAACATCATGCCCAAAAGAAAAAAGGAAGAAAAAAGAAAGGCACAAATCAATGCACACAATATAATACCCCAACACACAATACAAAACCCACCTCACCCACACATACAATATAATAACCACACATACACACAATAAATGACCACATCATCCACACGTACAATACGTTACCCCCCCCACACACACAATACAAAACCCACCTCACCCACACATAAAATATAATAACCACACATACACACAATAAATGACCACCTCATCCACACATACAATACGTTACCCCCAAATACACACAATAAATGCCCACCTCATCCACACATACAATACAATACCCACACATACACACAATGCATGCCCACCTCATCCACACATACAATACAATACCCCCCACAAACATAAAGCATGCCCACCTCATCCACACATACAATACAATACCCACACATACACATAATATGCTAATCATACCACACATACAATACGATACCCACACATACACAGAATACATGCCCACCTCATCCACATATACAATACAATACAATACGATACCCACACATACACAGAATACATGCCCACCTCATCCACATATACAATACAATACAATACAATACAATACAATACAATACAATACAATACAATACAATACAATACAATACAATACAATACAATACAATACAATACAATACAATACAATACAATACAATACAATACAATACAATACAATACAATACAATACAATACAATACAATACAATACAATACAATACAATACAATACAATACAATACAATACAATACAATACAATACAATACAATACAATACAATACAATACAATACAATACAATACAATACAATACACACACATACACACATACACACATACACACAGTACATGCTCACCTCGACCACGCGAGGTCTGCTCAGTGGAACGTCCTTGCCGTACTTCATGCTGATCATACCACACACGATTGCAAACCTCTGCGAGCTTGCCTTGTCATTGACAACGCTCTTCTGTGGTGAAGTCATGTTGCTCACTAGATGTCGAACTGACTGGAGAGTGGGAACAGACAAAACAGGGTGGGACAGAGCATTTACAATAGTTCACCAGATTTTGAACCGACTGGAGGGTTAGAGCAGACAAAGCAGGGGGGGACAGAGCATTTACAATATTTCATCAGATTACGAACTGACTGAAGAGAGTGAACAGACAAAATAGGGTGGGACAGAGCATTTACAATAGTTCACCAGATTTTGAACCGACTGGAGGGTTAGAGCAGACAAAGCAGGGGGGGACAGAGCATTTACAATATTTCATCAGTTTACAAACTGACTGAAGAGAGTGAACAGACAAAATAGGGTGGGACAGAGCATTTACAATAGTTCACCAGATTTTGAACCGACTGGAGGGTTAGAGCAGACAAAGCAGGGGGGGACAGAGCATTTACAATATTTCATCAGATTACGAACTGACTGAAGAGAGTGAACAGACAAAGCAGGGTGGGACAGAGCATTTACAATAGTTCATCAGATTTCGAACTGACTGGAGGGTGTGAACAGACAAAAAGGTGTGGCAGCATTTACAAAGAAGCAGAGCATTTAAAGCAGTTCACACTTCAGTTCACTGTTCACTAGATGTTACAGTCACTTGGTGATAGGAACCGGCATGTCCTATGATGTAGACCAAAGGCAAGTACAATATCATGAAAAGGTAATGATAACGCCTGTTGGGGCGTGGTGTTAAGGGAGCCCGTCGTACGCGGGTGGGGAGCGGTCTCCTACCTCAACTGGACAAGCTACCATCGCGGTTGACGACGACCTGCAACGCCAAGACCGAAGGGGGAGTCGAACCCCCGCCTCTTCATTCTTTAGCGATCTGGTCTACCACTAGACCATTGTACAATATCATATGATATCAGTTTGTATGACTCCATCATGTGACATTGTTTATAAATGGTACCTTTAGCCTCGTCAGACTGCTGGCATCATGTGGTGTGATATGATGACACGATATCATATGATATCATACAAACTGCATCATATGACATTGAACATACATGGTACCTTTAGCCTAGTCAGACTGCTGGCATCATATGATGTAATATGATGACACGATATCATATGATATCATACAGACTGCATCATATGACATTGTACATTAATGGTAACTTTAGCCTAGGCAGATTGCTATGCTATGCTATGATATAAGTATGATTTGCTATGATATAATATGATGACACGATATCATATGATATCATATTGCCGTTCCCTACTTAAAGATGGTAACAGACATGCCAGGGAGGGCCAGCACTATACGTGTGTATATGTTACAGTCCTGGGGTAGGCCAAATAGGCTAAAGGGACTTGCCCAAACATGACAGGAAGGGCTAAAATTAAAATCAGAACTGCTGGCAGTCCTTAGGTACCCCCAACAAATCCTTGGGGCTAAGCCCCCCAGACACCCCTTAGGTACCCCCAACAAATCCTTGGGGCTAAGCCCCCCAGACACCCCTTAGGTACCCCCAACAAATCCTTGGGGCTAAGCCCCCCAGACACCCCTTAGGTACCCCCAACAAATCCTTGGGGCTAAGCCCCCCAGACACCCCTTAAAGAGGCTGCACTTTGTGCCGAGCTTCACTCTACAGGCAGGTGCTATGCACCGTCCTGGAATCAGGCTTCAGCTGCGGGTCAGCTGACGTCGCACATTTTGCAACGCCAGCTGACCTGCAGTAACTTGAAAATATAAACACTGTCAGTGTACCAAAAAAACTGCTGGCAGTCCTAAGGTACCCCGAACAAAAATCGTTGGGGCTGCACACCCATCCTGGAATCAGGCTTGCCTCACACCCTGTGCGATGCCAGCTAACCTGCAGCAACTTTAAAAAATAAACAATGCCAGTGTAACTACCGTCTTATCCTTACACTCTCTCCAATGCCCTGTAGGGCAGTGCCTGTAACAGTAAATTTTGCGCCAAAATCCCATAAACTGGACCCTTAACGAGGAATTTAAAAATAGAAGTCAGAGTGAGCTTAGATATCGAATTCAAATGTACAACCACAAAGGGATAGATAGGGGATCACCACAGACCCTACTACCCTGACCCCCTAATTATAATTTCTGAAAAAGATATGCAGATATGAGCTTTCTTTTGGGGGGGAGGGGTGGGTGTGGGGGTGTGCGTGTGTGTGTGTGTGGGGGGGGGGGGCAATAAGGCAGATTATACAAACTTCCGACATAGGTATATGAAAAAATCCTCACTACCCCTTGGGCCCGATCATCCCAATGTTTCGACAGCTTTGGGGGGGGCACCTAACGGAGGTATCCAAGCTTTCAAAATACAGTCCCAGCCCAAACTGTTTAGCTTGATCTTGGTGGGCAACATGGATGTCTAAAAGCATGAAAACAACTTCCTCACTACCCCCCGGGTAGACACCCACCCTGCACTAGCCACAACACCGGGAACGAAAGCTATGATAAACACGCAACTAGATGAAAACAACTACCTCAATACCCCCCGGGTAGACACCCACCCTGCACTAGCCACGACACCGGGAACGAAAGCTATGATAAACACGCAACTAGATGAAAACAACTTCCTCAATACCCCCCGGGTAGACACCCACCCTGCACTAGCCACAACACCGGGAACGAAAGCTATGATAAACACGCAACTAGATGAAAACAACTTCCTCACTACCCCCTGGGTAGACACCCACCCTGCACTAGCCATAACACCGGGAACGAAAGCTATGATAAACACGCAACTAGATGAAAACAACTTCCTCACTACCCCCCGGGTAGACACCCACCCTGCACTAGCCACAACACCGGGAACGAAAGCTATGATAAACACGCAACTAGATGAAAACAACTTCCTCACTACCCCCCGGGTAGACACCCACCCTGCACTAGCCACAACACCGGGAACGAAAGCTATGATAAACACGCAACTAGATGAAAACAACTTCCTCACTACCCCCCGGGTAGACACCCACCCTGCACTAGCCACAACACCGGGAACGAAAGCTATGATAAACACGCAACTAGATGAAAACAACTTCCTCACTACCCCCCGGGTAGACACCCACCCTGCACTAGCCACAACACCGGGAACGACAGCTATGATAAACATGCAACTAGATGAAAACAACTTCCTCACTACCCCCCGGGTAGACACCCACCCTGCACTAGCCACAACACCGGGAACGAAAGCTATGATAAACACGCAACTAGATGAAAACAACTTCCTCACTACCCCCCGGGTAGACACCTACCATGCACTAGCCACAACACCGGGAACGACAGCTATGATAAACACGCAACTAGATGAAAACAACTTCCTCAATACCCCCCGGGTAGACACCTACCATGCACTAGCCACAACACCGGGAACGACAGCTATGATAAACACGCAACTAGATGAAAACAACTTCCTCACTACCCCCCGGGTAGACACCTACCATGCACTAGCCACAACACCGGGAACGACAGCTATGATAAACACGCAACTAGATGAAAACAACTTCCTCAATACCCCCCGGGTAGACACCCACCCTGCACTAGCCACAACACCGGGAACGAAAGCTATGATAAACACGCAACTAGATGAAAACAACTTCCTCAATACCCCCCGGGTAGACACCCACCCTGCAATAGCCACAACACCGGGAACAAAAGCTATGATAAACACGCAACTACATGAAAACAACTTCCTCACTACCCCCCGGGTAGACACCCACCCTGCACTAGCCACAACACCGGGAACGAAAGCTATGATAAACACGCAACTAGATGAAAACAACTTCCTCACTACCCCCCGGGTAGACACCCACCCTGCACTAGCCACAACACCGGGAACGACAGCTATGATAAACACGCAACTAGATGAAAACAACTTCCTCACTACCCCCCGGGTAGACACCCACCCTGCACGAGCCACAACACCGGGAACGAAAGCTATGATAAACACGCAACTAGATGAAAACAACTTCCTCAATACCCCCCGGGTAGACACCCACCCTGCACTAGCCACAACACCGGGAACGAAAGCTATGATGAACACGCAACTAGATGAAAACAACTTCCTCACTACCCCCCGGGTAGACACCCACCCTGCACTAGCCACAACACCGGGAACGAAAGCTATGATAAACACGCAACTAGATGAAAACAACTTCCTCAATACCCCCCGGGTAGACACCCACCCTGCACTAGCCATAACACCGGGAACGAAAGCTATGATAAACACGCAACTAGATGAAAACAACTTCCTCAATACCCCCCGGGTAGACACCCACCCTGCACTAGCCACAACACCGGGAACGAAAGCTATGATAAACACGCAACTAGATGAAAACAACTTCCTCACTACCCCCTGGGTAGACACCCACCCTGCACTAGGCACAACACCGGGAACGAGAGCTATGATAAACACGCAACTAGATGAAAACAACTTCCTCACTACCCCCCGGGTAGACACCCACCCTGCACTAGCCACAACACCGGGAACGAAAGCTATGATAAACACGCAACTAGATGAAAACAACTTCCTCACTACCCCCCCGGTGCACCTACCGTCTTATCCTTACACTTTCCCCAATGCCCTGTATACAACTTCCTCACTACCCCCCTAACGGAGGTATCCAAGCCTTCAAAATACAGTCCCGGCCCAAACTGTTTAGCTTGATCTTGGTGGGCAACATGGATGTCTAAAAGCATGGAAACAACTTCCTCACTACCACCCGGGTGCACCTACCGTCTTATCCTTGAGCTCAGCTATGAAGTCAGTGAAGAGTTCCGCATGAGCCCGCTTGCAATTCTGCATCGCCATCACAACACACCACGTCTCCAGCTGCTTCAGCAGTGCCTGAGAGATGAATTCAAATTCAAAATCAAATTCAAATTCAATTCTGCATCGCCATCACAACACACCACGTCTCCAGCTGCATCAGCAGTGCCTGAGAGATAAATTCAAATTCAAATTCAATCCTGCATCGCCATCACAACACACCACGTCTCCAGCTGCTTCAGCAGTGCCTGAGAGATAAATTCAAATTCAAAATCAAATTCAAATTCAATTCTGCATTGCCATCACAACACACCACGTCTCCAGCTGCATCAGCAGTGCCTGAGAGATAAATTCAAATTCAAATTCAATCCTGCATCGCCATCACAACACACCACGTCTCCAGCTGCTTCAGCAGTGCCTGAGGAAACAAATGAAACAATTTTTTTATTTTTAGGTCCTATCCTTCACTAGCACCTAAACCCCACAGCCATAAACCCTAATAAAATTATTCCTCAATTTGTATGTGCCATCCTTCACTTGCACAAGGGCCATGCTAATCTTCTCTGTATCGTTCCAAATTTAACAAGGTTGTTGCACCAAACACAAGGGCAATTGGCTTGGCACCAAACTCTTCTCTGTATCAATCCAACTCTATAATTTTCCATTTGTAGGTGCCATCCTTCACTTGCACAGGGACCATGCTAATCTTCTCTGTATTGTTCCAATATTAACAGATTTTCTCAAGAGACAAAATGAGAAGTTTTGGGATCTGAAGATTTGGAATGTGCGTACAAGACAATCCGAGGTGCACCTTTGGGAATGTGCGTACAAGACAATCCGAGGTGCGTACAAGACAATCCGAGGTGCGTACAAGACAATCCGAGGTGCGTACAAGACAATCCGAGGTGCGTACAAGACAATCCAAGGTGCACCTTTGGGAATACGTTTACAAGATACAAAAAAGTGTACATTTTTGAATATGTGTACAAGACAAACTGAGGTGCACCTTTGGGAATACGTTTACAAGATACAAAAAGGTGTACATTTTGGAATATGTGTACAAGACAAACTGAGGTGCACCTTTGGGAATACGTTTACAAGATACACAAAGGTGTACATTTTGGAATATGTGTACAAGACAAACTGAGGTGCACCTTTGGGAATACGTTTACAAGATACAAAAAGGTGTACATTTTGGAATATGTGTACAAGACAAACTGAGGTGCACCTTTGGGAATACGTTTACAAGATACAAAAAGGTGTACATTTTGGAATATGTGTACAAGACAAACTGAGGTGCACCTTTGGGAATACGTTTACAAGATACAAAAAGGTGTACATTTTGGAATATGTGTACAAGACAAACTGAGGTGCACCTTTGGGAATACGTTTACAAGATACAAAAAGGTGTACATTTTGGAAAATGTGTACAAGACAAACTGAGGTGCAGTTTTTGGAAAACGTTTACAAGATACAAAAAGGCATAGGTTTGGGAATCTATATAAAAGATACAAAAAGGCATAGGTTTGGGAATCTATATAAAAGATACAAAAAGGCATAGGTTTGGAAATCTATATACAAGACTTTCACATAAATACTTGGACACACACACATGAAATGCAGTCTCTTAACAATACTAATGTACACAACTGTGTCGATTTGCCAAGTACAATATATTGTACATTATTGAAATTGTACAGTACCGCATGATATTGATATCGTATCATTTTGATATCGTACAGTTAGGCTCGATATTGAACAATATTGATATTGTACAGTATCGCATGGTATTGTACAATATATCATACAATATTGATATCGTACAGTATCACATGATATTGTACAATATATTGTATGATATTGATTTTGCGCAGTATCGCATGATATTTTACATCATTGATATTGTACAATATCAATATTGTACATTATCCAAGGATATTGTACGATATATCATACGATATTGATATCCTACAGTATCGCGCAATATTGTACACTATATCGTACAATATTGAAATCCTACAGTATCGCACAATTGTGTTCAATATTGCACGTAATTGTAATCCTACAGTATCGCACGATATTGTGCAATATATTGTACGCTATTGATATCCTACAGCATCGCACAATTGTGTTCAATATTGCACGATATTGTTATCCTACAGTATTGCACGACATTGTGTTCAATATATCGTACGATATTGATATTGTAAGCTATCGCACAATATTGTAAAATATACCGTACGATATAAATATTGTACAATATTTTGGGAGATATTGATAGCGTGCAGTATCGCACAATAGTGTACAACATATCGTATCATATTGATATCGTATAGTATCGCAACATATTGTACAATACATTGTAATATCACTTTTTTCTTTCATCGATGACTCCTCGCCATTCCGTCGCCATTCTGTTGCTCAATGGCAATGCATGGATTGCATGGGTCTGACTAAACTATTCAGAAATGGGCCCCCGAACCCCCTGGGCTCAAGGGCCACCACAGGGTTTGGGGGGCAGAGCATTGCACTGGGGACGCACCAAGTGACTCAATTTGCGACACGTCACACAAATAATCAGTGTGTAAGATTTCACTCAAGATCGGATTACCACTTCTAATGAGTTGCACAATATTGACAACTGTTATAATAATTTAACATAATAATATATAAATATATATTATAATATATATTTAATATAATAATATTGACTCACGTGTTCTATCATGTACTGGATTCGTGAGTCAGATCGTAAAAGCTACTCAAAACAAACAACACATATTTTAATCCAAGCCAGCAGTTTCCTCCAGGACCATTAAATAGCAACACTATAGGTTTTCTGGCCCCATTTTCTGTATACCACTCGCTGCATCTATCAAAAGTTGGTTACAAGAAGAAGAAAAAGCGTCAAGACGTCAAATCGCCAAAGAGGCTCCCCTCCATAAAACAGCAAGAATGTAGGTTTGCTGGACTGTTTCTGGCTGTTTCTGGCTGTTTCTGGCTGTTTCTTTATCTTCCTTCACTGTACAAAGTTGGTTACGAGAGGAAAAATTGTCAAATCGCCAAAGAGGCACCCCTCCATTAAACAACAATAATATAGGTTTTCTGGCCCTGTTTCTTTACCTTTCTCAACCTTTCTCTGCTGAATGTAACAAGCTTACAAGAAGAAAAAATTGTCAAATCGCCAAAGAGGCACCCCTCTATTAAATAACAATACTATAGGTTTTCTGGCCCTGTTTCTTTACCTTTCTCAACCTTTCTCTGCTGAATGTAACAAGCTTACAAGAAGAAAAATTTGTCAAATCGCCGAAGAGGCAGCCCTCTATTAAATAACAATACTATAGGTTTTCTGGCCCTGTTTCTTTACCTTTCTTTATCTTTCTCAACCTTTCTCTGCTGACTGTTTCAAGGTTGGTTGCAAGAAGAGAAATGTTGAAGCGCCAAAGAGGCACCCATCCATTAAACAACAATACTATATAGGTTTTCTGGCCCCTTTTCTTTACTTTTCTTTACCTTCTCTGCTGACTGTAAAAAGTTGGAAACAAGAGAAATCGTCAAATTTCCAAAAACGAACCCCTCCATTAAACAACAATAATATGGGTTCCATTTCCGCCAGCACCATGCATTTGCCAAGCCAAGCTCAGCCCCGCAGCCCAATTACAATCAAAGTAACCAAGCTCAAGTTCAAGTTATAATATAAGTCCTTACCCCACACAGCTGGTAGTTGTCAGAAATAAGTCTGGGGTCCTCTAGTGTTTGCGGCTCCACGTCCAGGATGTCTCCATTCCACATGAGCATCAAATAGCTGGATAAGGGGGGCCACATAAAGAGGACATAGTTATATTTAATTTGTATGAACCCAGTGGTACAGCAAAGGGAACTGCATACATGCTGCTACTGTGTGTATGTATATTACAGTCCAGGGGTAGGCCAAATAGGCTTGAGGGACTTGCCCAACCGTGTAGGAAGGGCTGCAAGACAGAACAGTGATTGCAAGTAAAGGGACTTGCCGAACCATGTAGGAAGGGCTACAAGACAGTTGAGTGATTGTAAATAAAGGGACTTGCCCAACTGTGTAGGAAGGGCTACAAGACAGAACAGTGATTGCAAGTAAGCTTGATTCTGCTGTTGCTGTTGCTGCTGTTGTTGTTGCTGTTGTTGTTGTTGTTGTTGTTGTTGTTGTTGTTGTTGTTGTTGTTGTTGTTGTTGTTGTTGATTTTGTTTTTGTTATTGTTGTTGTTGTTGTTGTTGTTGTTGTTGTTGTTGTTGTTGTTGTTGTTGTTGTTGTTGTTGTTGTTGTTGTTGTTGTTGTTGTTGTTGTTGTTGAAGACGGGGCTCCCTTAATACCACGCCCCACCAGGCATTATCATTTTTTTTATAACTCACAGTAAGTTGCTTGCAGCCCTCAGACTCCCACTGTGCAGCTTCCATGCACATTGCTCACACATGGACTGCCAGTCACCCCTGATGGGGATGGGGGTGAGCAGTGCATCAGGGCGTTCAGCCACTTTGGAAGTCTCCAGCTTAGAAACTTGAAACCTGGTGGTTGGGGTGGTGGGTATGTAGGTGGGTTGGTCTGTTGGTGGATCGGGTGGTGGGTACGTAGGTGGGTTGGTCTGTTGGTGGATCGGGTGGTGGGCATGTAGGTGGGTTGGTCTGTTGGTGGATCGGGGGGTGGGTATGTAGGTGGGTTGGTCTGTTGGTGGATCGGGTGGTGGGTATGTAGGTGGGTTGGTCTGTTGGTGGATCGGGGGATGGGTATGTAGGTGGGTTGGTCTGTTGGTGGATCGGGGGGTGGGTATGTAGGTGGGTTGGTCTGTTGGTGGATCGGGTGGTGGGTATGTAGGTGGGTTGGTCTGTTGGTGGATCGGGTGGTGGGTATGTAGGTGGGTTGGTCTGTTGGTGGATCGGGTGGTGGGTATGTAGGTGGGTTGGTCTGTTGGTGGATCGGGTGGTGGGTATGTAGGTGGGTTGGTCTGTTGGTGGATCGGGTGATGGGTAGGTGGATAGGTCTATTGGGTGGATGGTTGTGAGCGGTGCAGCTAGAAATCCAACAGGTGGTTTGGTATGTGGTTAGGTGGTTGGGTAGGTGGGTAGGTGGTTGGGGCAGTGCAGCTAGGCATCAACAACCTTGTAAGCCTTCAGTTTAGATAGTTGATACCTGCTGGTTGGGTATGGGGTGGGTGGGTACGTGGTAGGTGGCTGGGTAGGTGGTTGGGTATGGGGTGGGTGGGTACGTGGTAGGTGGCTGGGTAGGTGGTTGGGTATGGGGTGGGTGGGTACGTGGTAGGTGGCTGGGTAGGTGGTTGGGTATGGGGTGGGTGGGTACGTGGTAGGTGGTTGGGTAGGTGGTTGGGTATGGGGTGGGTGGGTAGGTGGTAGGTGGTTGGGTAGGTGGTTGGGTGTGGGGTGGGTGGGTACGTGGTAGGTGGTTGGGTAGGTGGTTGGGTGTGGGGTGGGTGGGTACGTGGTAGGTGGTTGGGTAGGTGGTTGGGTGTGGGGTGGGTGGGTACGTGGTAGGTGGTTGGGTAGGTGGTTGGGTGTGGGGTGGTTGGGTATGTGGTAGATGGTTGGGTAGGTGGTTGGGTGTGGGGTGGGTGGGTACGTGGTAGGTGGTTGGGTAGGTGGTTGGGTGTGGGTGGGTGGGTACGTGGTAGGTGGTTGGGTAGGTGGTTGGGTATGGGTGGGTGGGTACGTGGTAGGTGGTTGGGTAGGTGGTTGTGTGTGGGGTGGGTGGGTACATGGTAGGTGGTTGGGTAGGTGGTTGTGTGTGGGGTGGGTGGGTACGTGGTAGGTGGTTGGGTGTGGGTGGGTGGGTACGTGGTAGGTGGTTGGGTAGGTGGTTGGGTATGGGGTGAGTGGGTACATGGTAGGTGGTTGGGTAGGTGGTTGGGTGTGGGTGGGTGGGTACGTGGTAGGTGTTTGGGTAGGTGGTTGGGCACGGGTTGGGTGGGTACATGGTAGGTGGTTGGGTAGGTGGTTGGGTAGATGGGTAGGTAGGTGTGTGGGATGGTGGATAGGTGGGAAGGTTGGTGGGTGGGTTGGGGGTTGGGGGTATGATGTATTCATGTATGATGAATGGAATAGACCAGGGGGTACCCGATTAGGCTGAAGGAAAACATTGATGGAAGACTCACCCCAACAGCTTTGCCTCCTCTGCAAGGCCAGCCGCCTACTCACCTACCACACCATCCCCACCCACCACCTACCCACCACCCCCACCACCTACCCACAACCCACCCACCTACCCCACCACCCCCAACCACCTACACCCCTACCCACCACCCCTAACCACCTACCCCCCACCCCCACCCCCACACACCTACTCACCACCACCACCACCACCACCTACCCACCACCACATTCCCCACCACACCACCCATCTACCCCAACACCTACCCCACCACCCCTCACCCACCCACAACCTATGTGGCTCTATCTGAATGCAACACTCACCCCAACAGCTTTGCCTCCTCTGCAAGGCCATGGCGATCCATCAATGTCAACATCTTTCCCAAGTTGTCCAGCAGAGCAGCAGCAGTGTTGACCACAGGCTCTTTATGCCCGGATCCCTGCAGAGAAGCATGCATTTACAATTTAAAAAAAAAAGTATTATTATTATTTTTTTTTTTTTTTTTTTTTTATTATTATTATCAGGAGTTGTCAAGGCCTCCAAAATTTGACTTATGCCGATCGATTTATTATGAGAATGGGGCTATAATGGCATGATTCATGGCTATGTTTTGGCCCAAGCAACAGCAACACTGGCACCTGCACCAACAACCACACCCAGAACAACAGCAACACCAAGAGCAACACTGCCACCAACACTGCCACCAGCACCAACAACCACACCCACTCTCAGACCAACAGTAACACCAATAGCAACAGCAACAGCAACACTGCCACCAACATTGGCACCAGAACCACCAACCACACCCACACCTATTCCAACACCATACCCACACCCATACCAACAGCAACACTGCCACCAACAACACCACACCACACCCACACCCATACCAACGGCAACTCTCCCACCAACACTTTCACCAGCACCGACACCCACCCCCACACCCAAGCCAACACCAAGAGCAACACTGCCGTCAACACTGCCACCAGTAACAAAACCCACACCCACACCAATACCAACAGCAACACTGCCACCAACACTACCAACAGCACCAACAAACCACACCCACACCCATACTAACAGCAAGAGCAACACTGCCACCCACAACCACAACCATACAAACACCAGCAGCAATAGCAACACTGCCCCCAACATTGCCACCAGTACCAACACCCACACCCACACCCATACCATCAGCAACACGGACATAAACTGCAACACCTCAACCAACACCCACAACCACACCCATACCAACAGCAACACCAACAGCAGCATCAAAACTGCCGCCAACACTTCCACCAGCACCAACACCCACAACCACACCCATACCAACAGAAACACCAACACCAACAGCACAAGCAACAATACCACAAAAACTCCCACCAATACCCACACCCATACCAACAGAAACAGCAACACTTCCACCAACACCAACAACCACACCCACACATTAACCCACACCAACATCAACACCAAAAGCAAAATCAACAATGCCACCAAAACTCCTACCAACACCCACACCCATACCAACAGCAACAGCGGTAACAATCGCAGCGGCAACACCTCAACAAAATACCAACACCAACCCTAAACCCTAAGGCAACACCTCAACAAAATACCAACACCAACCCTAAACCCTAAGGCAACACCTCAACAAAATACCAACACCAACCCTAAACCCTAAGGCAACACCTCAACAAAATACCAACACCAACCCTAAACCCTAAGGCAACACCTCAACAAAATACCAACACCAACCCTAAACCCTAAGGCAACACCTCAACAAAATAACAACACCAACCCTAAACCCTAAGGCAACACCAACTGACTTCCTTCTTTGATTTAATTAACCAAATTGTTTCAATCTCCACTATTTCTTAATATTGTAGAATTAAATTATCACTGTAGCACGAACTCAGGGCCCCCGTCGAATCCGCGATTGTTTGGGGCTCAGTTCATCAATGCTTGTTCTTTTTAAGCCCTTCCTATTCGATTGGTTAAGTCCCTTACCCTAATCCCACACTAACACCAACACCAGCTCAAAACCTCAAAACGCGCAGAGGGGCTCAAAAAGGCAGCGCGGCACCGCGCTGCCACGCGCGCTTAGTAGTACCCTGACTGCCACCACTATCCGCATCAACACCAACACTAGCTACAACACCTCAACAAACTACCAACACCGACCCTAAAAGCTTAACTAAAACTTAAACCAACTGACCGCCTTCAAGGACTGGATAAACCAACTAACCGCCTTCTGGGACTGGATAAACCAACTGACCGCCTTCTAGGACTGGATAAACCAACTGACCGCCATCTAGGACAGGATAAACCAACTGACCGCCTTCTAGGACTGGATAAACCAACTGACCGCCTTCTGGGACTGGATAAACCAACTGACCGCCTTCTAGGACTGGATAAACCAACTGACCGCCATCTAGGACAGGATAAACCAACTGACCGCCTTCTAGGACTGGATAAACCAACTGACCGCCTTCTGGGACTGGATAAACCAACTGACCGCCTTCTAGGACTGGATAAACCAACTGACCGCCTTCTGGGACTGGATAAACCAACTGACCGCCTTCTAGGACTGGATAAACCAACTGACCGCCTTCTGGGATTGGATAAACCAACTGACCGCCTTCTGGGACTGGATAAACCAACTGACCGCCTTCAGGGACTGGATAAAGCAGATTTCAAACTATTCTACTTCCACACTGCCACCGGCACAAACACACCAACATCAACAAAGTACCATGGCCAAACCTAAACCCTAAGCCCTACAAATCAAATCAACCGACCTCCTTCTGGAACTGTATAACCAGATTTCAGATTCTTGTACATCCACACTGCTACCGGCACAAACACACCAACACCAAAACCAGCTCCAACACTTCAACAAACCAACACCAACCCTCAAACCTAAAACCTAAAAACCAAATCCAAAACCCTAAAACTCAAACCAACTGTCCTCATTCTAGGACTAGAGTTCAAACTCTTACACATCCACACTGCCACCAACACAAACAAACCAACACCACCACCAGCTCCAACACCAACCCTAAACCCTAAACTTTCACCAACCCTAAACACTAAACACTTAAACTCAAACCAACTCACCTCCTTCTGGGACTAGATGAACCAGATTCCAAACTCTTCCAGGTCCACACTACCGACGACACCAACACCAACACTAAAACCAGCTCCAACACCTCAACAAACTACCAACCCTAAACCCTAAACCCTAACCCCCTAAAACTCAGACCAACTGACCTCCTTCTGGGATTGAATGAACCAGATTCCAAACTCTTCCAGGGTTCACACTACCACCAGCACAAACACACAAACACAAACACCAGCTCCAACAACTCAACAAACAACCAACACCAACCCTAAACCCTAAACCCTAAAACTGAAACCAACTGACCTCCTTCTGGGATTGAATAGACCAGACTTCAAACTCTTCCAGGTCTACACTACCACCAGCACAAACACACAAACACAAACACCAGCTCCAACACCTAAACAAAATACCAACCCTAAACCCTAAACCCTACCATTTGAGCCAACTGACCTCCTTCTGGGATTGGATAAACCAGACTTCAAACTCTTCCAGATCTACACTACCACCAGCACAAACACACAAACACAAACACCAGCTCCAACACCTCAACAAACTACCAACCCTAAACCCTAAACCCTACAATTTGAGCCAACTGACCTCCTTCTGGGATTGGATAAACCAGACTTCAAACTCTTCCAGGTCTACACTACCGCCACCATCCTCGTCTACTTCCTGGAAGATGTCAGTCGCCTCGTCATGTGCAAACCCCACCAGGGTTAACACCTCAACAAACTCTTTCTCACACAGACTGCCACTGCCATCGGTGTCATACCTGCAACGTGTGTGTGTGAAGTGTAAGGTGTAAGTTGAGAAGTGTAAGGCATATGCCACTGCCATCGGTGTCATACCTGTTGTATGTGTGTGTGTGTGTGTGTGTGCAGTGGGGGGTGTGAGGTGTGAGGGGTAAGGTGTGAGGTGTGAGGTGGAAGGTGCGAGGTGGAAGGTGGAAGACATATGCCACTGCCATCGGTGTCATACCTGCGGTGGGGGGTGCGAGGTGTGAGGCGTAGGGTGAGAGGTGTAAGGTGTGAGGTGGGAGGTGTAAGGTGTAAGGCATATGCCACTGCCATTGTTGTCGAACCGAAGGTGTGAGGTGTGAGGTGTGAGGTGTGAGGCGTAAGGCATTAGCTATTGGTGTCAAACCTGTGGTGGGAGGAAGTGAGCCCCCACTTCAGTTTAGGGGGGTAAGGGGGGTGCGGGTTTAGTGGTTTAAGTTTTGATTCAAAGGTGTAGGGGGTAGGTGGTATTAGGGTTTAGGGTTTAGGGACTAGGTAGGTTAAGGGTTAAGGGTAGGTAAGTGGGGGCTAACGTCCCCCTACCCGTACCTGTGTCCAGGTAAAAAGAGGGAGTTAAAGAGGGAGGGAGGTAAAAAGGGAGAGAGGTAAAGAGGGAGGGAGGTGAAATAAG
This sequence comes from Microglena sp. YARC, assembly GCA_022414725.1. Lineage (NCBI taxonomy): Eukaryota > Viridiplantae > Chlorophyta > Chlorophyceae > Chlamydomonadales > Chlamydomonadaceae > Microglena > Microglena sp. YARC. The sequence continues at coordinate 33,222,884 of CM039463.1, forward strand.
GGAGGTAAAAAGGGAGGGAGGTAAAAAGAGAGGAAGTTAAAACGAGGGAGGAAAAAAGAGGGACGTAAAAAGAGAGTGACGTAAAAAGAGAGGGAGGTAAAAAGAGAGGAAGGTAAAAAGAGAGGGAGGTAAAATAAGGGACTTAAAAAGAGAGGGAGGTAAAAAAGAGAGGGGGTGAAATAAGGGACGTAAAAAGAGAGGGAGGTAAAACGAGGGGGAGAAAAAAAGGGAGGTAAAAAGAGAGGGAGGTAAAACGAGGGGGAGAAAAACAAGAGGGAGGTAAACAGAGGGACGTAAAGAGGGAGGGAGGTAAAAAGAGAGGGGGGTGAAATAAGGGAGGTAAAAGGAGGGAGGTAAAAAGAGAGGGAGGTAAAAAGAGAGGAAGTTAAAACGAGGGAGGAAAAAAGAGGGAGGTGAAAAGAGAGGGAGGTAAAAAGAGAGGAAGGTAAAACGAGGGAGGTAAAATAAGGGACATCAAAAGAGAGGGAGGTAAAAAGAGAGGGGGGTGAAATAAGGACGTAAAAAGAGAGGGGAGGTAAAACGAGGGGAGAGAAAAAAAGAGAGAGGTCAAAAGAGGGAGGAAAAACACAGAGGGAGGTTAAAAGAGGCAAGGGAGCGCAGAGAGGTGAGGGGGATGAGGCTTGGGAAGTTGGTGAGGATTCGGGTGGGCCCAGTGAGGGGGAGGGGGTGGGGGGGGGGGGGGCTGAGGGAGATGAGAAGGGGGGGGGGGGGGGGGGGGTGGCGAGACATTGGGGGGCAATGGGGGGTGGGGGTTGGCAATACAAGGGGGGAAAGGGGTTAGGGGGGAGGGGGGGGGGGGGGGGGGGGGGCAAAGGGAATGAGGGGAAAGGAGATGGGGGGCACGTGGGGCAAGGGGGTGAGGAGGCGAGGGAGACGAGGGGGGCAAGGGGGGCGAGGGAGTGAGGGGGGTGAGAGGGATGAGGAGTAGAGGGGGAGAAGGGGGCAAGGGATGATGGGAGAGGGAGATGGGGGCGTGTGGGGGGCATGGGGGATGAGAGGGGCAAGGGAGGTGACGAGGCGAGGCAGACGAGTGAGACAAGGGGGCATGGAGGGTGAGGGAAGTAAGGGGGGTGAGAGGGATGAGGGGGTAAAGGGGGGGAGGGGGCAAAGGAGGTGATGGGGTGAGAGAGACAAGGGGGGCATTGGAGGCAAGGGGGGCATGAGATGTGAAGGGGGTAAAGGGTGCGGAGGGGGAAAAGGCATTACCCAATGATTTTTGGATTAACCCTTTTGTTCGTTGGCCCCATTGCAAGCAAACAAGCTGGACCCTCAACCTCATGCCTCGTCGTGAGGCACATTATTTATTTCTGTCTTTATTGGGGATGATGGCGGATCAGAGAGCTGGGCCGGTATTGGAAAGCAGTACAAGTATTACAAGCAGTTCAAAGTGCACAAGCAGTAAAAGCTGTACAAGTAGGACACAAAATTCATTTTTGGGGCTACGTGTAGCAGCTTCTAGGCAGCCCCCGTCCCCTGTCCTTGAGCCAAACCTGAAGCTATCTGGTGTGTTTGCATCGTTGCTGATATGACAAGCATTACAGTGCAGCTTCAAGCATTGGGTTCGACCCAGAGGCTGACTATTGGAGCTGGCAGGAAGCTGCCATGAGTAGCCTACAATGAAACATTGATAGGACAAGCAGTACAAGTAGTACATGCAGTACAAGCAGCGGTACCTACGTCTTGAATATGTCTCGCATCTCATCGAGCATCTTGGCATCACAGTAAATCTCAGGAATGTTAGACAGAACCTGCTGCAGGTATGCATACTCCCCCACCTGTGTGTATGTGTATGTGTGCGTATGTGTGTGTGTATTTGTGTAGGTGGGTGTATGTGTGTGTGTGTTTGTGTTTATGTTTGTGTATGTGTGTGTATAAGTGTGTATGTGTGTGTACGTGTGTGCATGTGTGTGTATGTTACAGTCCAGGGGAGGCCAAATAGGCTAAAGGGACTTGCCCAACTGTGACAGGAAGGGCTAAAAAGAAAAAACATTGATGAGCTGAAACCCAAACAAACGCTTTACGGACAAGGGTCCTGAATCCCCCTCCTATGTTCAGATCGAGGGAAGGTATTCGTAGTAGGCCAGACTAAGAAGGACAGGGGGAAGGAGGAAAGAAGGAAAGGTAGAAAGGGGGAAAGAATTAAAGGAGGATAGGGATGAGGAAGGGAAGATGTAAAAGAGGAAATTAGGAAAGGGGGAAAGGGGGAAAGGAGGAAAGGAGGAGAAGGGGATGGAAATTAAGAAGTTAAGAAGGAAAGGGGGAAAGGGGGGAAAGGGAGGAAGGAAATAAGGAAAAGAGGGAAAGGGGGAGGAAGGAAAGGAGGGGAAAGAAGGAGGAAAAGAAGTAAGGAAAGGAAAAGGAAAGGAAGGAGGAAAGGGGAAAGGGGAAAGGGGGGGAAAGGAAAGGGGGAAAAGGAAAGGGGGAAGGAGGAAAGGAAAGGAAGGAGGAAAGGGGGGAAGGAAAGGAGGAAAGGAAGGAGGAAAGGAGGAAAGGAGGAAAGGAGGAAAGGAAAGGAAAGGAAAGGAAAGGAGGAAAGGAGGAAAGGAGGAAAGGAGGGAAAGGAGGAAAGGGAAAGGAAAGGAGGAAAGGAGAAAGGAGGAAAGGAGAAAGGAGGAAAGGAGGAAAGGAGGAAAGGAGGAAAGGAAGGAAAAGGAGGAAAGGGGAAAGGGGATAGGTAGGAAAGGGGGGAGAAGGAAAGGAGGAAAGGAGCAAAGAGGAAATAAAGAAAAAACGAATAAGGGAACAAGGAAAGAGGGGACTGCATAAGAAAAAAACTAACAAGCTACCTGTTTACATATGTTACAGTCCAGGGGTAGCCAAATAGGCTTCAGAGACTTGCCCAACCTCGATATCAGGAGGGGCTAAAGCAAACACAAGCACTGATGAATTGGATCCCAGCAAATCGTTTACCAAAAGAGGCCCTAAGTTCGAGCTATAGAGATAAGTAAAATGTAACACGAGGCCCGGCACATCAGCCAACTGTCTCTTAACTAACTGGCTTCGGTCCGCTCGAGTCCGTTGAAACCAGGGTACTTCCAAGCGCACGCCTTTATGAGCCCCACTGCGCGTTTTGCACAGTTTTTTGCAACCCCCTGCGGGCGCAGCAAGCATTTTTTGCACTTTTTGCACTTTTTGCACTACAAAGCACAATTTTTTGTTTTTAAGTGCACTACAGCGCTGGCCAATTTGGTCAATGGAAGTACCCTGGTTGCAACCTGCGTCTCAGAGGTGTTTCCACCTGTCGCTCCGATAACACTCTCCGCCGATTGTCCGCGCAGCTTGCGATGCTGCCCAGGACTAGTCTATTTTAAGAAAGGACATAACAACGTACCTGAAGGAGAGCATTGCAGAACATCCCCAAATCCTCCCAGTCCTTGCTCCACTTAAAAGTGCACTGCATGCACCTGGACAGGGCCGCACCTAGGAGCTTGTGGAAACGGGACATTCCCACAGTTCCCTTGACCTGCGGATCCATGGGGGCTTAGGGTTCAGGGTTCAGGGTTCAAGGCTAAGGGTACACTTAACTTGCGGATCCATGGGGGCTTCGGGCTCAGGGTTTAGGGTTTAAGGCTTAGGGTACACTTAACCTGCGGATCTATGGGGGCTTTAGGTTCAGGGTTTAGGATTTAAGGCTTAGGGTACACTTAACTTGCATATCCATGGGGGCTTCGGGTTCAGGGCTTAAGGTTTAAAGGCTTAGGGTACACTTCACCTGCGGATCCATGGGGGCTTCGGGTTCAGGGTTTAGGGTTTAAGGCTTAGGGTACACTTAACCTGCGGATCCATGGGGGCTTCGGTGTCAGGGTTTAGGTTTTAAGGCTTAGGGTGTACATTTACCCTGCGGATCCATGGGGGCTTAGGGTTCAGGGTTTAGGGTTCAGGGTTTAGGGGTTTAAGGCTTAGGGTGTACCCTTACCCTGCGGATCCATGGGTTAGTGGGAATAATAGACTACGACTTATCAGCTTGTGGAAACGGGACATTCCCACACTTCTCTGCACTACCTCTTCGTACCCAATAAAATACTCTACCCTTCCCCTTCCAACTCTACACTGCTTCTTCCTACCACAGACACTACTCCACACTACCCCTTCCTACCCTCGACCTGCGCATCCATGGGGTGGTGGGTATTTGAGACTCTGCTTCTTGCCAAATTCAAGATGTGTGCGCTCTTGGAGTGCAGGGGGGTGGATCAAATCCTGTCAACCAACAAACCTCAACAAACCCACTTACCTCGCTCACCATCTGTGTTGCAGCAAACAATGCACACACACACACAATCCAAACAACTACAATGAGTGTCTAGTCAACCACCCCACATACCTCGCTCACAATCTGCATTCCATCGATCCTGTCAACCAACAAACCTCAACAAACCCACATACCTCGCTCACAATCTGCATTCCATCGATCCTGTCAACCAACAAACCTCAACAAACCCACATACCTTGCTCACCATCTGTGGAGCATCAAACACAAACACAAGCACACAAACACACAGTCCACAAAACCAAAATGTGTGTGTATCCAACCAACCCACGTACCTCGCTCACAATCTGTGTTGCATCAAGAGGCTTTGAGCTGGATGCTCGCGGCAGATGGAGCTGATTCACAAGATCTAGGAACTTGACCAACAGGTCAGCACTCCGGTCCGCTGCGCGTGGGATAACGTTAAGTGAATGAAATAGTTTAGTGTCATATATATATATATATTTTTTTTTTTTTTTTTTTTATATAGGGGGCTGATCCACAAGATCAATGAACATTTAGTGTCATATATATATATATAAATATATATATATATATATATATATATATATATATATATATATATATATATATGTTTATATAGGGGCTGATCCACAAGATCAATGAACATTTTTAGTGTCATATATATATATATATATATATATATGTTTATATAGGGGGCTGATCCACAAGATCAATGAACCTGACCAACAGGTCAGCACTCTGCTCCCATGCACATGGGACTGCATGAAGTGAATGAAATGTTTTAGCGCCATTCAGGTGTCATATACATATGTAGGAATCGGCAATGTGATATCATATGATATCATGTCATCATATGATATCATATGATGCCGGCGGTCTGACTAGGTAACTTTGGCCTGGGGCAGCATATCATATGATTTTGTATGATATCATATGATATCACACTCGTCTTTGGTCAACATCATATGATTTGCCGTTCCCTATATATATGGGGCTGATTCACAAGATCCACGAACTTGAGTACTTGACCAACAGGTCAGTACTCTGCTCCCAAGCACATGCGACAGCATAAAGTGAATGAAATGTTTTAGTGTCATATTTATTGTTGTGTACGGTTGTATACCAAAATTTTAACGCAAGCCTGATTTGAGTTCTGGGTTGGGAGCAGCTATTTGCACTGGGTCACACACCGAGTTGCTCAATTTGCGATGCGTTGCACAGTTACAATCAGTTAAGCCAGCAGTATCTCCTATGCAAACAGTTTTTCCGATGCATATCGCAACTGCATCA
>CM039463.1:33230925-33235925 GCA_022414725.1 Microglena sp. YARC
ACGGAATGGCAATGCACCATTGAAAAGAACAGTGCATATCACATATGAGTATATCACACATATTTTTAGGGAGCGGCAGGTAGCCCTAACCGCGGCCAAAAGTAGGACTAATAGTCCTAATAGCTGGGGTAGTCCTTATAGCTGGGTGCTACCTTAGCCAAATGTAGCCATTGAAAATCTTACCATGAGAAAGGCTAGGTCGCGATAGGCTCCGGGTTACCTAGCTGGATGAACGGAATCACCCTTCGCGAATGCGAAATTCGGATTCCTTGTGAAAAGCTATACATAATCGGTACCAAATAGCAACTTCGAGGACAAGTTACCGACATAAATAGCTCAAAACCAGCTATGCGAGCACAGCAGGTAGCGCTAGGTAGATACCCCCCCCCTGCCGCTCCGCTCCTACATATTTTCCTCAGTCCCACATGGCTAGGCTTTATCAGTTGTGCCCTTGCCTAATTCCTCCCCTATCAGAAGTATCCTTTCCTGATTCCTCCCCTAATTCATACCCTTTCAAATGTACCCTTGCCTAATTCCTCCCCTAATTCCTTCCCAATCAGATGTGCCCTTTCTTAATTCCTCTCCTAATTACCCCCCTCTATTGGAAGCGCCCTTTCCTGATTCCTCCACTAATTCATACCCTATTCATACCCTTCAAGATGTGCCCTTGATTAATTCCTACCCTTTCCTATTTCCCCCCCTATCAGAAGTGCCCTTAGCTGATTCCTCCCCTGATTCATACCCTAATTCCTACCCTTCAAGGTGTGCCCTTTCCTAATTCCTCCCCTTTCCTAATTCCTCCCCCTTCCTAATTCCCCCCCTATCAGATGTGCCCTTTCCTACTTCCTCCCCTTTCCTAAATCCTCCCCTTATTTCTCTCCTGACAAAGCACACAGCCAAGGAAATCACACGAACGAATTAAATCACTCACCCTTAATACATGACGACACACAGTTGCGGATGTGACTGAGGTCTGTGCTTGAGTTCATGCTTGTTGCAAACTGGTTGAGCGCCACCCAGTCCAGCCAAACAAAAGTTTGCTTTAGCTTCTCCTTTGTCTCAGCGGGTGTGTCATGCTCTGCACAGTACACAATAGCAGTACATGTCATGAAGATAGAGCCTGATGTACATGTCATGAATATAGAACATGATGTACAACATGTCATGAAGATAGAGCCTGATGTACATGTCATGAATATAGAACATGATGTACAACATGTCATGAAGATAGAGCCTGATGTACATGTCATGAATATAGTACATGATGTACATCATGTCATGAAGATAGAGCCTGATGTACATGTCATGAATATAGAACATGATGTACAACATGTCATGAAGATAGAGCCTGATGTACATGTCATGAATATAGAACATGATGTACAACATGTCATGAAGATAGAGCCTGATGTACATGTCATGAATATAGAACATGATGTACAACATGTCATGAAGATAGAGCACGTTGTACATGTCATGAAGATAGAGCATGATGAAACACTCTAAGTTAAATGATCGACATAGAACTTGATCTTGTAGGACATGTTCTTGTGATGGTAGGACATGTCCTGGATGGTAGGACATGTTCTTGTGATGGTAGGACATGTTCTTGTGATGGTAGGACATGTTCTTGTGATGGTAGGACATGTTCTTGTGATGGTAGGACATGTTCTTGTGATGGTAGGACATGTTCTTGTGATGGTAGGACATGTTCTTGTGATGGTAGGACATGTTCTTGTGATGGTAGGACAAGTTCTTGTGATGGTAGGACATGTTCTTGTGATGGTAGGACATGTTCTTGTGATGGTAGGACATGTTCTTGTGATGGTAGGACAAGTTCTTGTGATGGTAGGACATGTTCTTGTGATGGTAGGACATGTTCTTGTGATGGTAGGACATGTTCTTGTGATGATAGGACTGTGACATTCTTGTGATGATAGGATTGTGACATCTTGTAGGACATGTTCTTGTGATGGTTAGGAAACCAGGTACCTGGAGTGCTTGTTGTTAGTATGTATGTATGTCAGGGTACTACAAAGCGTGCGCGGTGGTGCAATTTTGCACACGCTTTTTGAGCCCCACTGCGTGTTTCGTGCAGTTTTTTCAACCACCTATAGGTGCAGCGCGCAGTTTTTGTGCTTTTTGCACTTCAAAGCGCTGACCAATTTGACGTTTGTGCGCTTTAAGCGCTGGCCAATTTTACAAAATGTAGTACCCTGATGTGTGTATGTTACAGTCCAGGGGTAGGCCAAAAAAGCTGAAGGCACTTGCCCAACCGTGACTGGAATGGTCAAAAAGAAAAGAAATTGATGAACTGAACCCCAAACAATCGTTATGCTAACAATCAGTGATGAACTGAACCCCAAACAATCGTTATATTAACTATCATTGATCAACTGACTCCCAAACAATCATTATATTAACAAGCATTGATAAACTGAACCCCGAACAATATTACAACACCTCCAGGATTCGACCAGTAAAGTGGGAGTAAGTTCTGTAAGGTTGGTAAGTTAGTTATGCATTATGCATTACAGGTGAAATTTCGACTTGTGGTTTCGACAAATCCCGACTATTACGCCAATTTGATCAACTGTATTGTGGTGTCGCTGCATAGGTCTAGCTACCTACGGGCCAACCAACCGAACCCCAAACAATATTACAACACCTACAGGTACTTTGGAGTTGATCTTAATTGTCTGAGGTTGATCAAGTCCATTGCTAATTTATTATGCTACGTGAAGCAGCTTCTAGGCAGTACCTTTCACCCACCCTTGGGCCAAATCTGAAGCTAGCTAGTGTGTAGGAAATCTGGCATGACAATCATTCATATACAGCAGTAATATTTGGTCTTGACTCAGCTGCTGGGGAATGGAGCTGGGTGGAGGCTGCTACATATAGCCCAAAAAAGAAACAGTGGATAATTCTCTTTGCCTTATTCTGCTACAACTGAACTGTGTGTGTGTACACAATGATTCCTGAGGTAAAAACGGCCAAAGCCCAGTTTTTATTTTACCGTTATATATAGCGATCGCTAGTTTTGACCCCGTTTTGGCAAAAATAACGCCATAAAAGTAAAATAAAAAGTTATGTTTTGCCCTTGAAAACCTTAAAAGCTAGAAAAGGCTGTAAAAGCTTTAAAATCTACAAAGAGCACTAACACGCTGTCCCTGGAGGAGGCCTACAACCATAGAAGCTAAAAAATACCCACTTTCAGGTTTGGAAAAAAATTCTGCCAAAGCCGCATGGTACGGATCAAAAATAAAAACTCTTCTACAGGACCTGGCTCGGGTATTGGAGAAAGATGAAGTGTAGCGCAGTAAGTTGGCGACCTGAATTCCTCAAATAGCCCAGTGTGGAAGGCGAAAGGTACAGAAAATCTCGGTGCGTAAATTAATTTTCGGCAGCATCGGGCCTTTTGAACAAGCCTAGCGATTTGGGTAGGTGGCCCGAAGGGTCGCCATGCCGGGCTGGCCCGAGGGGTTCGGGGGGCGGGTAGGGGGAGTCTCATGGTAGCGGAGGATTTGGCCAAAACGCGGTCCCAGGTAGCGATCGCTACCGGTAGCAAAAAACAAATTATAATTTGATCAACTGGCTGCAAGCAAGATAAGGCAATGCGATAAGTAGAATGAGCAAACTAGATATTGTTGCTAGCATTAATAAGGCCTGGCTGTATTATCTGTGTGTGTATGTTACAGTCCATGGTTAGGCCAAATAGGCTTAAGGGACTGTTATCGGCTGGCGTAGGGTAGCGCATATAAGTAAGCGGAGATATTTCAATAGGCTTAAAAAATAGAACAATACACGGTGAGCAGACTATTAAAAAACTATTAGAAACTATATTTAAAAAATGGGGTAGCCAGCTCAGACAGCAGTCCTAACAACACTGCTCCATGGGTCCTCAGATTATATAAAAACATAAAAAAACTATTAAAACCTATTTTTAAAATACATTTTGAAAATGGTTAGCCAGCTCATGCAGCAGACAGCAGTCCTAACAACACTGCTCCATGGGTCCTCAGTTTTTCTTTGAACTATAAAAAACTAATAAAACCTATTTTAAAACTATAAAAACTTTTTGTTTTTTAATGGGTAGCCGGCTCATGCAGCAGATGACAGTCCTAACAAAACTGCTCCATGGGAACTCAGGTTGAATGCACAGTGGGCAAATACTAGAATAATATGTGGATGCATGCAAACATGCGTATGCATATACATGTACATATACATATCCATATACATATACATAAACATAAACATAAACATGCATATACATAAACATAGACATAGACATAGACATATACAAGCAAATGCGCACCATCTGTTACAGTGTCAATAAGCCTGTCGACGACATATCTGATAGGCATCTGCCAGCTGTACACCAGGTAGTATTCGGGGGGTCCAGTGTGATGAGGGGGGATCAAGTCGAAGTATCTGTGTGTGAGGGGGGGGGGGGGGGGGGGGGCAAGTCCAAGTATATGTGGGTGGGTGAGGAGACGGGTTAAGAGGTGGGGAGGACCAGGTCCAATTACATGTGGGTGGGTGGCGGATGGGTGAAGGGGGTGAAGGGGGGGGGGGGGGGGGGGACCAAGTCCAAGTTTATGTGGGTGGGTGACGGATGGGTGAAGGGGGGAAGGCGGGGGGGACCAAGTCCAAGTATATGTGGGTGGGTGAGTGAGGGTGGGTGAGGGTGAGGGGGGACCAAGTCGAAATACATTTGCGGTACAGACACAACAGTGAGCATGAAGTAAGATTTCAGGTTTGCGATCGAGGCTAGTTGTATTATCTTGATGCCCTGTTGGAATGTGCCCTCCTGCAAAAATTTTCGCATTTTGACCGGGCTCAAAGCACTGCTCATTTGGAGGATCTACGTCACCCTTTTATTTGGCTAAGGTAAGATTGCCAGTTACTGTTACAGACGGTAGGGCATGCCTGCCCCCGGACCCCTGCCTTGTCATGTGATACTATAAATTATATGATCACTTTAGCACAAACTCAGG
>CM039463.1:33238425-33284572 GCA_022414725.1 Microglena sp. YARC
GGGGGGGGGGGGGGGCTCTACACCTCTCCGTAGTCCTTACCTAGCCCTCTTGTTCCAGGGGGGTCTCGCTGTCACCCATGTCACGACTTTTGACACAGCGCTCGTGGTGGAAACGACACTCTGATCAAGGGAGTCGACAAACTTCTTCAGATAGTGGACAGACACCCCGCTTCGGTTGACTGGGGTGCTAGACTGTTTGGCGTTGGGGCTCGAGGCGATCAGCTTCCAAGGCATGGCCGTCTGAGCCCAGCTGGATCCCACCGTGGATGGACTCGACCCCGAATCCATGCTTGCCGGGATGGCCACGGATAAAAGCGGGGATAGCGACGGAGCGAACTGGGCCTACAACGGAGCGAACGGAGTTCACAGCGGAGAGAAATTGGGAAATCAACAGAGGCTGGGGGACGCGTCTGTTAGGAAAAGAAAATATAGCAGTACGCTAAATCGGATTCGAGATCGAGGGCACTAGCGAGAGAGGAGGGCAGTCACACCGTCCTGCCCCGTTGTATTTGACGAGGGCAAAAGCGCCAGGTCACTCCGACGTTGGGTGAATTGTACATCTTGACCGGTGGGGACGCCCCTTGTCAGCGCCTGCAGGACAGATCACATCAGATCAGAGTACGGATGAGTAATGTTTCTCTTCCAAACAATGGCAGTCAAACGGTTACGAGAGCAAGGACACCAGTCGACAGTAGGCACCACCAGCCTACAGCAGCTGGCAGGACCAGGAAGGCCGAAGGCATCACCTTCCGAGGTGTCAGTCCTCAGATTTGGGTGTCGCACCCACAGCGAGCGAGCGAGCGTTCCCGCACCTTGCTTCCCAACCAGCACAACCGCCATAGCCCTGGTAGATTTGCCTCAAAGAAAGGAAGATGAATGGTGCTAACCGCCCCAACTGCCACCAACCTCCGAGTGCCAGAAAACTGCGATGCGATGCGCGAAACTTTAGATGGTTCGAGGCTGGTTCGAGGCTCTTGCAATCGCGCCATCTTCCATTCGACTGAGAGGCGATTATCTCTGTGGAGATCAATTTGCCTCTGAAAAACAACTCTGAAAAGGAAAATTAAACGCAATTTCCGGAGTTTACTTCGTCGTTTCACCTCCTACCATGCCTTCAGGGGAAAGCTACCAGAAAAGTGCCGAGCGTACACGAGGTGGCGAGGGTACGTAAGTGACTGCCGCGAGCTCCGCAGATCACAGATCGAGCCAGAGAATCGATAAATCGCCATCAAATTGTGCCATCCATCACTTTGCCTGAAGCTCAATTGTCAGAAACTGATCTATTCTGCCCCTCGACCCGACTGCTGCGGGTCTGTATGCCAGCCTGTAAGGGCTGAAAAATGCCTAGTGTGGTGCAGGTAAAATCTCCAATTTTCGGTGGCCTTCTCAACTTCTAAATAAAATCCACCTGGTTAGAATATGCTGGGAGGGTTCAAACTAGCGACCTGCATCAGGAATTGTGTATCAAACTTGTGTAAGGCTCCTGAAACCTAGTATGTTGGCACATTTGGGGCTGTTCGGGGGCAAAATATGAGACATCGGCCTTGTCTATTCTGCAATTCAAATACGGGCCTTTCAAATTTCTTACCAGTACCGTATTGGACATAATGGCGATGTGTGTTATTAAGTCGAGAATACAATTTGACTCAAATTTCGAGAAAGGGCTGGAAGAGTAACTGTTTGCTTGATTTCAGCTTTTATAGCCATGCTGGGGGCAATATTTGGAGGGGCGCCGTCGAGTGTAATCGGTGCATTTTTGCGATACTTTACCGTGAGGGTGTCGACTACTCGACTGACGATCTACCCCCCCAAAATAACTTTAGGATATCATGGAATTCCAGTATCTCCATCAAATATTTGTATGGCAGTTCTGAAACTTCCTGCTATCTCGAACTCTGTCACACTCCCTGTTTTCCATGGCTATCGCATTGGGGGGGAATATTGTATTATCTATGTATCTATAATACCGGTACACCCAGCTTCGATGGATCTCTGATACCGGTATTGCAATTTTTTGATGCACTCATGAGTCATGACACGTTATACCGGTACTCATAAGTAATGTCGTGAGGGGCTAACATAACGTTGTGTTGTTTAGCTGTGGTTTCCCCCCACAGCAGCCATCTGATCAGTCGCTTTGTGGTAAACCCACAGCTCAACACCAATATGCTTTGGGGTGGTTGGTGCTTTTCTTGGTGCTACCAGCAGAGACAAAGTAGCATCTGCATATATTCACATGAGGAATGCTGGGTTTACGAAACATGTCCTGGAAGTGAAGCGATCTGTTCCCCAACACATCGCGTTGAAAGAAACAGGTCAATTCCCAATTCATTAAAACTGGTTGAAATCAGTTATTAAATCTGGAACTCTATTGTGAAATACTTTGATAGTAACTCTGGTACGATGTGGGACGTGGGCACGTGGCCCTTGCCGATCTCAATATAGCTAGAGAACGCAAAGATGTTGGAGCAAGGATGTGTTCATCTGTCTCTGTGTCTGATGCACTAGCGACGTTGTACTCCTTGGAAGATTCCCAGGGTGAATCTCTGACCACCAATTTACATTACATTACATTACATTACATTACATTACATTACATTACATTACATTACATTACATTACATTACATTACATTACATTACATTACATTACATTACATTACATTACATTACATTACATTACATTACATGTTAAAGTCTACTTGACGCCGCGAGGGTGTATGAGACTCTGTGCTTTAAACAAAAAGAAAAAGCACCCACAAAGCAAAAAAACCCATTACATCAGGGGTGTGTCGAGGACAAACAAACCAAACTCCCAACCACCGTTTTGGTGGCGTAGGTATTAAACCCCCTAGAGCAGGACCCAGATCTCAACCACTTACAGTGGCGGAGGTAAGAAGCTAACAAATGAGAAGTCACAAGAAGAAAAAAAGGGATAAAAAATTACGGTGCCACTAAGCAGTCCAGGGCTTCCTGTCTTGCTCTTCTACAAGTAGAAAGATAGTCGGCTAGGTTGCTCCAGAAAGTCTTAGTGCCATTTCCATTCATAAAGGTTCTGAATGTGGAATCGCAGAATTCCACATTCCATACGGTTAAGTCGGTATCCTCATGGACATGCCTATAAACATCTGTAAACAGCTTCTGGTAGCGGAGGCGAATATCATTATAAAAAGGGCACTCAAACATATGCATTTCATCCTCAGGTTTTTGGAACCCACACATTTGATAGTGTCTCATTGAACGAGGGATGTGTGCTCTATCCACCACCCTCATTCTTTCTGTGTTCAGCCAATGGGAACCCATTCTAAACTGTGCTATAGAACGAATCCTGCTTATGTAAGGCAGATGTAAAGGGAATCAAGCCATTCTCATCATTGCTGTTGGCTGCGAACCATTTCTGGTATCGGAGGCGTTTAAAGCCAACCCTTCTCTCATCAGGGATGTCTCTGACTGCATTGGTGTCACTTGGGTACTTAAACCTCCATGACTCAAAAACTTCAGACATAATACCTTCGACATCGACAGCCTCCAAAATGTTGAGGTTTGTACTGGATCCTAAGTTTTTACTGGATCCTACATGGAGGTGTGGGACTGTGGGACCTTCAAAACTTTATTACTTTAATCAGTAAACTGGAATAAAGTGGAGAAGGTCCTATTCTCCAATCATTTTTTAATTATAGCACCAAGTAATCAGATACGCGTCCTAGAGATGAAAGCTCGGGATCTCAAGAGAGTATCAGCTTGGATAACACTCCGGAGAGTGGACTTTGTGTGTGCAGCACGCCAATCTATGAATGCGGAGACGAGAATAAGTTACAAGCACAGGAGACCCATTAAGGGGCACCAGTGGAGGAAAGGGGGCGGTAGCCTGGAACCTGATCAGGGTACAGGCTAGACAGCGCGTGTCAGAAGAACCGATGACGCAGTCAACAGGAAGCTGACATAGTACTGTCAGGACCGATAGTTCTAAGGGAGTACACAAGGAGTCACCAAGACATAAAACAAGCGAGAGCACCGCTATTCATGCTGATAGAGAGAAAGAAAGCTGTGTACCAGACTTAGATGTCCTCCTCATGGGATGAAAGTGGGAAAACTGAGATGCCTAATTATCCCAACTGAGAGTCCGAGACCTATCTCACAAGGTGGTGCGTGATGTGCAATTACGCACCTCAAAAGGTGGTACGTAATGTGTGAGTTAGAACTTCCTCCCACTACCTAAAGGTGGAAGTTGATAGATGTAAACGTCCAATTGTTCCCTGGAAGGATCGAGTGTGATACCTACGAGATTCTGGAACCGTTCAAGATGGTTTGTTTCATCGTGGGTGTTAAATATGTGGTACTGGAACCGTTCACGATGACTATTATGAGATCTTTAAATGTACTGACGAACCCACACTTAATTTGAGAAGAAAGTACCGGTATCAGCACCAGAATAGCAAATCTGAAGCAAAATAATGTGTCTACATTACCTGATGTGTAGGGCTGTCAAGCTTTATACCTTCCGGTATCTATTTTACCGTGTACCGTACGATATATCGTACGATACAATAAGCAAACCGTACGGTTTTTGGGGATCCATCATACGGTAAACACGATATATCGTGTTTACCGTACGATATATCGTATTTGGTCCAAATCGGCTTTGGCTTTGGCTTTCGACTCGGCAGGTCGGCGGTTCGATTTTCGTCAGAAGCACCTGAGTCTGGGTCAGGGAATTTATACCGTACGATAAATCACGATATATCGTACGGTAAATGACCACGATATTACCGTGTTTTTGTATCTCCCTCAGTATTGGTCCATTTGACTTGATTTTAAGTGTATGGACGTGTAAACGGTATTGCCTGTTATACCCCCTTGGTCTTATACTGATTTTCCAAAAAAAAGGTATAAATATACCGTACAGTATCGATACCGTACGGTATATCACGATATATCGTACGGTAATTGAAAATACCTTACGGTATTGACAGCCCTACTGATGTGTAATCCAGAAGTGGAAGGTCATGCGAAGCCACCACTGTTTGTCCATGGAAGTATGAAGGGATTGGATCAAGGAAAACAGATATGAATACTCTGGGGATACTTTGTTTGATTTGATCACGTTTACATTTCCCCTCGTAATTAATTTTAAAATGGACGACGGAGGGCAGCCAAATTGCTGGCTGGAGCCACGTAACCAATTTAAAGTTCCACTATCCAGAGACACGGCAGATTCATAGTGGAAGACGGGACCAGGTTTGACACATCGTACTAACTTAAATAACATCAAGCCTACACGCAGTATCAACCGAGCCGTACACGTCGTCTGTTCAATCAGCGAAAAAATATTTGAACACAAAATGACAACAAAAATTCTTCTCTCGAGCCCAAAATCGTCCCATAGCAAACAGAAGGAGAGTTCTCCAGGTATTATGCAGCAGGGTTGGAAGCATATGCTTATCGTCCACGTGAAAGGAACAGGGCAGCGTCATTCAGCTCCTGCAGGTGTGGAAGAGACGAGGAGATTAATGGTGTAGGAGCTGGTTGTGGTGTTGATGATTCTGATCCTCCTTGCAAAAAAATGATTGTGGTGTTGGCAGTGTAGGTGATTATGGTGGTGATAGTGATGGAGTGTGTGGTGGCGGTACTGGCGATTATAGTGTTGGTGCTGGTTGTGGTGCTGGTGACTATGGTGGGTGATTGGTTCCACTGAGTGTTGGTGGCGTGAGATAGTAGAAGCCGCATTGGAATGCTTACCACATCAGCTTTCAAATGCACTAGCTAGCTTCAGGGTCGGCTGATGGACAGGGAAAGGGAGCTGCTTCACGTAGACTAACAAAGAAACAGTGGCGGAAGAATCCAGGCTGCCTCCCCGGAGCAAAAACAACCCAACCCAGCATAATTCCCACTGATGCTATGTCAATGCAGCAGGTTTGGAATGCTTCAATGGGATGCTCAATTTCAACAAGCATACAATTAAATTATTATAAAACTACTACACTGCCCCCCCTCCCCCCCCCTTCCCTCCCCGCACACAATATTTAGCAACAGTTACATCAAACAAATAGAAAGTATACAGATTAAATACCTTGTTGACCCGCTCGAGGCGCTTCTTGGGCAGAGGGGCTGTTGCACCAAAGCTGTTGTAGTGTCCAGCCAGGGCGTTCAGAGCAGAGTAGGTCTGGCTGCGATTATGAGGGATAGTGAAAGAAAATCAAGAAGGCATTCAGAGCTTAGTAGGTTTGGCTGCAATTATACAGGAAAGTGAGAGAAAATGGGAAGGGCATTCAGAGCTGAGTAGGTGTGTCTGCGTGTGAACAGGAATGTGAGAGAAAATGGGAAGGGCGTTCAGAGCTGAGGAGGTCTGGCTGCGATTGCACAGGAAAGTGAGAGGAAATGGGAAGGGCGTTCAGAGCTGGGTAGGTGTGTCTGCGAGTGTTCAGGAAAGTGAGAGAAAATGGGAAGGGCATTCAGAGCTGGGTAGGTCTGGCAGCGATTATGAGGGACAGTGAAAGAAAATCAGACAGGCGTTCAGAGCAGAGTAGGTTTGCCAGCAATTGTGCGATTGTGTGGAGTGCAACCAGGGGGTGCAACCAGGGGGTTCTGAATGAGGGCTCCTGGGCACCCCAAAGTAAACAGACACCCATACATCGTGGCTTTGGCCACACTTGGTGGACATGCCTAGCCTACAAAATAAAATATATTTAGGATTGTATTTTCAATTAAAGCTTGTAAACAGCATGAAGTGCTCTTGTGCGATTGGCGATAATCCCAAGCAGACCCCAAAATAACAACAAATATGGAGACAAGAAAAGCAGTGGAGACTGAGTCAAGAAAAGCAGTGGAGACTAGGGTCAAGAAAAGTAGTGGAGGACTGTAGCTCACCCATATGACTGCCTGCCGCCAATCTTGGGCTCCCTGCGGTACTCAGCCACCCAAGAGTTAATGTCAGTCCTCAATGCCTTAACCGCCTCCTCCTTGGTGGGGTCATCTCGGGCCAGGTCAAGGACCGTACGAACCTCGGCCAGGATGTTGGTCTGTACAGAGGATTGAGTGAGGCAAATTAAGTGAGTGAAGAAGATTGATTGAGTGGGGGAAGTTGATTGAGTGAAGCAGGAAATTGATCGAAGATGGAGTCATTCTGTATTCAGTCCAGGGCAGACAAGCACCACAGGCCACTAGCAGGTGGTCATGGGTTAAGTTCAGTGCCACACAAACCTCAGCTTGGATGGCGGTCTGTTCAGAGGCATGACTGAGTGAGGCAAATTGATTAGGTGAGGGAAATTGATTGAGTGAGGCAGGGAATTGATCAAAGATTAAGTCATTATGAGGTCAGTTCAGGGCAGGCACGCCACCAGCAGGCTGGACGGGGTGGTCACGAGCCAGATTTCAGAATGCAGGAACAAGAAACACTGCCCAGCCCAAAGTGCTAGCTATGATACAACGCACCAAACTTTGCTACAATTAGCCTGACCACTTTTCCCAAATTCACATTTTCATAATGTAACCACGAAAACATTATTCATACACCAAACACTTCGAGAAACGCCTCCCGACGACACACGCTGTTCGGTCTACAAAAGATGAACAATTGTAGCACAGCACACTGCCCAGCTCAAAGTGCTGGCTACAATACAACAAACCAAACTTTGCTATAATTCGCCTGACCACATGTGCCACTTACCGGGAAAAAAGTACGTTGAGTCTAGCAATGCGTGTACAAATATGTTTTGCAGTGAACTATTTTATTTACCCGCCCAAACATATTTGTACACGAATTACTAGACTATCCATGTTCACAAAATATCCAGGGGATCGCAGATTGTCATAATTGTTTGGCTGCTGCATGATACTTAATGGCATAGCTGATTGCTGCCTTCAATTTTTGACATGATCAGCACTCCAAGCCCTCTACATTTTGCATGAGAAACCAAGGCCAAATTAGCGAAGAGAAAATGCAGACAAATGCAGGGGAGCTGATGAAAGATGGGGAAATAATGTTCGAATCCAGGCCAGGCAAGCACAGAGCAGACCAAACGGAGTGGTCATGCGTCGTCATAAGACTGGCTCATAGCAGAATAGCAATCTGAGTGGAGGCATGAATGCACCATGCAAAAAGCAGCAAATAATTATGCAAATACAGGTGTGAGGATGATAGCATGCACCACTGTGTATACAGGTTCATGGCAGGATAGTGATTTGTGTGGAGGCATGAATGAATCATGCAAGTAGCAGTAAGTAACAGGACAGGGACAGGTGTGAGGATAATAGCACGATGATACTGACAATATTAGATGGTAGCAGGATTGTGATTTGTGTGTAGGCATGAATGAATACAGCAAATGCAGTGAATAACAGGACAGGTGTGAGAATAATAGCACGATGATACTGTCAAGACTGGATGGTAGTACCATGACTGAATCAAGCAAATGCAGGCACATGATGATAATGCTTATATCAGTCTGGTAGAGACCAAATCCTATCTGTTTGTTTTTTGCTGCTTGCTTTTTTTGAGGCAGCTCCCTTTTCCAGTCCTTGGGCAAAGCCTGAATCTCGCTGTATGTCTGAAAGCTGACATGAAAGGCATTCCAATGAAGGTGAAAGCTATGGGATTTAGGCAGTGGCTGGCCAATGGAGCTAGCTGGAAGCTGCCATGAGTAGCCCAAAAAAAGAAAAGGCGCAAATACTTTGCATAGAGGCTTGGTTGAACCATGCAAATACAAGAACACAGAAATAGCCCAATCAGAGATTGAGAGGAGTGGGGAAACTGGAGGGGGGAGGTGAGCTAGGTTCTGTTGTATTGCTTTGGTTTCATGGGTAAGGGCAAGGGATAGTGGTGGGTTGAGGCCTTGGGGGATGAAGGCTCCCAGTGCATGATAGGGTAGTACAATCAGGCTCATTCACTCACGGTGCGCTTAGTGTACTCCTCAGTCATAGCAACACCATCGTCACCGAAACCCAGGAAGGCCTGAGCAGGGGCAGCTTGGGAGAAGACGCCCAAGGTCACAACGGAAGCAGCTAGGAGGTCCCTTCGGGTGACAACCTGAATGGGGTAGAGCCACAAACGACAGTGATTAAGTAGGTTGGCGGGCACCAAAGGTAAGGCAATTCTGACAGGCTTTATCCCCCCCCCCCCCCCCCCCCCCCCCCCCCCTGCACTCAAGCACACAAACAGTAGCAGGGGTTGGGACAAATGGAAAGAAGATACAGTGAGAGACGAGACGAGAGGATAAACAAGAAAACTTGAGGCAGTACTTAGCAGTATAGCGAAAAGCTTGATAGAACTGTGGGCCTAAGGACAGCCTAGGTGAAACATAGTGGGAATTAAGACCACTAACTGCGTGACACATGTAAGAAGAGGTTCCAAGATTTGGAAGATGGGGAACTAGAAAACAACGGGGAAAAACAATATAAATAAAATTGGGAGGAAACTATACTGGCTAATTTACCACAGGTGGGTATAAGCCAGAATCTAAAATTGTTGAGAGAAAAACTGAAGAGGTTTCTCTATGAAAGAGATGAAGGGTTGGGTATAGTAGGTAGCATGCCCAGTCTAAAATCCAGAGAGCGCCTTGCTTTGGGTCTACGCATCTGTTTTTAGGTTAGGTTAAGGTACGATACCCCACCGGTTCCAAAATCGGTCTCACATGTACCAAATATTAAGTCACGACATATTGGCGATGTCAGGTCAGCATCAGGTTGGCGACATGGTGGTAGACAGTGACGATTTCGTTGCCCAACCTGCATGATCACTGGCACATCAACCGCCATAATCGGTTTCCGAGGATGGGGGTAGGTAGGGGGTGGTTAAGTGGGTGGGGTCGGGTGGGGTGGGGTGGGGCGACCATCCAATTCCCAGATCGTTGAACTGATTAGATGTGCGAGGCGCGTGGTTGAAATCGCTGCGGTGAACTAAGCAAATCGCTGCTCTCTAGTTCCTACACACGCCAGTCCTGCGCCATTTTGGTTTCACCATCAAAGCTTGTTTGGTCTCAGCTTAGCACTATCCGTAGCATTCGCTGTTTATATATTCGCTGTGAGTGTACCATTACTCAAACTTGCTATCACAATTCCGCAAAGATTAATACCCACCTCGGAGTTAGAGGCCGCGCAGCGGATGGCCCTGGTAGGCTTTGAGACAGGAGAGAACCTGCGAATAATGAATCCCGCTGTTGATGCAGATGATCGTGGCCCTGGATAGACGTAAATCACCCTCAGCACGGAATCTCACACAGCTCCGGAATCGGTAGCTGCGCTTACCTCGCGGGGGTCCTGATCTGCTGAGCAGTGGAGACGGAGGATGCGATCTTGTTGGAAAGGGCCATGGTGGGAGATTTTTTTTTTTTTTTGCGAGATGCTGACGCAAGGAGTATGTGGCTGAGTGACGTGCAATAGATTAGATTATATTAGTTGACTGGCTTGGCTTGGCTTTGGAAAACCCGCACCCCAACAACCACCGCCCATCCGCCACAAGGATCCGCGCCATCCGCGGCATCTGTGGCATGCATGAGTGTCTAAGCAACGCCACACAATGCCGCGGCTAGAAGGACGGGTGAAAGGCTCTCAGTACTCTCACCGAGAGCGTGTTTTCACTGATGTTTGACAGACGTGCGTGTTTTCACGCACATTATGGGGGAGGGGGGGGGGGGGGGGGGGGGGGAGGGGGGCATCCATCGGTTCAAAGCGTCATCGGGTGTTACAGGCACAGTGGTGTATCTGACGCAAGCCCTTCCGGAATCAGATGTGCAACAAACACCAGCACCAGGCGGGCAGGCGGGCGGGGCGGAGCGGTGGGGCGGTGTGTGTGTGGGGGGGGGGGGGGGGGGGGGGGGGGCAGAGGGGGAGCGTTCTCCGACATCAGTGGCGAGTCGGTTGAATATAGCGTACCCCTCTGGCGTACCCTATGCTACCGCAGGCCTGAAGTCTCATGCCCCCCCATATCCACGCGCCCCGCGCCGCCCGCCTGCCCTATTGCCCCGCCCGCCCGCCTGCCCTATAAATGGGGGGGGGGGGCTGTGGGTGTGTCATATTAACTCTGACAGGGCTTTGAACAACCCTGATGGTGACAAAGCTGCTGATAATGCTGCTGCTGGTACCGGTACATGAAGTAAAAGTGGCATCCTCATGTCATGAATTCGTCTGTCGATTAATGTTGTGCAGGAGACTGTGCGAGATTCAAATTATATGAGGTCAGCTGAGCTGAGGCCTGAAGTGATTTATTCAAATAACTTCTTCGTACATTCTGGTCCGTGTAATTACTAAAGATGGAGAGGCACAAACAAACTCGAATTTTAAAGGGGGGGTCGATTTCCTGACGGTTTCGACAAATTCTGACGAGGTCGGATTCGAGCCTTGTCAGAGCGTACCCCGAGGATGCTGTGCTTGATGTTTGTAATATATTTGTTTTATTTTTGCCACAAACTTGTTGGGTTTTTTAGCCATGTGTGCAGGTAAATAATTATAATTCTGATTAAAAGAGCTATGTTTGGGGTGTATGCCAAGGTTTAAATCGAGGCATGCCCTTGGGTCATTGCCATTGCCATGGGGGGGTCCTCAGCAATACATGTCCTGCCGCTACACCTTCTACCTACCTCCGCCTCCGTTGAGTTGTTTGTGAGTGACTGCATGCGGTGCTTGCAGAGTGTGCTGGTGCGTCTCTTTCCCGTTCTTTAACCTTCGCCTCCTGGATCCCCTTTATTTAATTCCGGCCTCTGTCTGGGACGGTTCGTCGCCTCGTTCGTGATTAGGCCTCGTCTCGTGGCTTCTTCCCTCGGACTTGAGTTGGGGCCAGTGGGAATAACACGTCAGGTACTAGAAGCCAAAGAAGATCGTTTCACGAGTCAAGTGTCTGTTGAAAAACGAATAAAGCACGTCAAGAGTATTCCCCCTGTCACCTTCCCCATCGCCACGGTTGCTCACGCGCTTCCACACGTCCACACGCCTCCCAGGCCGTCCCCCCATGACCCCCCAGGAGGTCGAGGCGGAGCTAGAGGCGCTGGTCGCCGTGTACGGAGAGGAGGCCGTCCACACGTCGGAGCAAGACGATCCCACAACGATCCTTGTCGACCTGTGCCCCTCGACAGCCTACGACTCGAGCAGCCAGTTTGTCCAAGCCTCGTTGAAACTGCAGTTGGCTGACCGGGTGCAGGGGGAGGCATTCCCATGGATGGTGTATGTAGCAGAATCCAAGGGCTTGGGTGATGGACGTAAAGCTAAGCTGCTGGATCTGCTGCGAGCGGAGGTGCTGGATTTGGCACTGGATTGCACTTTGGGACACATATGCCAGGTGATGCATGTTACAGTGTGTTGAATGTTGAGGCATGGGCGTTTGTGTTGATGCATGCAAGCGTGTGTTGATGCAAGCGTGTGTATGGCGATGGGTGTAGGCCTTTGTTGGAATATATGGGCATTTGTTCTGATGCATGCATGCTTGTGGTGATGCATGTGTGTGTGTGGTGCAGTATGCATGTTTGTAGGGATGCATGGGCATTTCTGTGGTGGTGCTAAGGCATTTGTGTCCATGCATGCGTGTGTGTGGAGACGCATGCATGTTTGTGCTCATGCAGGCAATCATGCGCTAGCTGCTACTAGGGTGTTTGTGTTGATGTCTGCATGTGTGTGGTGATGCATACATGGGTGTGTGCAGATCACGGAAATTGTAAATAGATGAACCGCGTCGCTTAACTAACTGGCAGTCATTTTAGCAATTCAGGGGATGAATCGGGTTCAGAGGTCAGACTTTGTACTTGTTCTCAAGCAAAATCTCCCATAATTTCCCCATAATTCTCAGATGTCAGGCAAAATTCGAGATACTATGTCCAAACTCGGTATTTTTTCGAAAAAACAACTCCCAACCATCCCCCAAATTGCTTGAAGTTATCTGTTCCTGTACTCAAGAAGTTCGAAAAACCAACTCCCAACCATCCCCCAAATTGCTTGAAGTTATCTGTTCCTGTACTCAAGAAGTTCGAAAAACCAACTCTCAACCATCCCCCAAATTGCTTGAAGTTATCTGTTCCTGTACTCAAGAAGTTCGAAAAACCAACTCCCAACCATCCCCCAAATTGCTTGAAGTTATCTGTTCCTGTACTCAAGAAGTTCGAAAAAACAACTCCCAACCATCCCCCAAATTGCTTGAAGTTATCTGTTCCTGTACTCAAGAAGTTCGAAAAACCAACTCCCAACCATCCCCCAAATTGCTTGAAGTTATCTGTTCCTGTACTCAAGAAGTAACTGATACATTTGATGAGTGTATAAAGAGAAGCTGTTGCCCAACTTATTGGCATTCAGTCATGGAGCTACTGCACACCCCAATAGAATAATGCACCCTTACCAGTGTGTTTTTTTAAAGCTAGTGGTAAGAGGTGAATAAGATAGTATTTGAGAATATAAAGAGAAGCTGTTGCCCAACTGGTTGGCCGTCATTCACGGAGCTACTGCACACCCCACTGCTGAGCCATCCATACATCCAATCAACCACCTACCCACCCATCCATCTATCCATCCAACCACCCATCCTTGCATTCATCTATCCATCCAACCACTTACCCGCCCATCCATACTTCCACCCATCCATCTATCCATCCAACCACCCATCCTTGCATCCATTTATCCATCCATCCACCTACCCATCATTCCACCCACCCATCCACCCATCCTTCCACCCATCCATCCCTCCATCCATCCAGCACCTCATTTCTGATCAACCCTCTGAAATGACAGAGAGCCCAAGACTACCTCACAAATGAGAACTTTCCTGATGGGCAGTGCACCATGTGCTTGGAGGGCATGGTACACGATGCAGATAGTAGCACGCCTCTGCTAGTGAAGCTCAGTTGCTTCCACGTGTTCCACAGGTAAGACATGATACACTCCTCAGCTAGTAGCTAGTAGCTAGTGAAGCTCAGTTGCTTCCACATGTTCCACAGGTAAGACATGAGACACTCATCAGCTAGTAGCTAGTAGTAGCTATTGAAGCTCAGTTGCTTCCATGTGCTTCACAGTTAAAGACATGATACACTCATCAGCTAGTAGCTAGTGGTTAGTAGCTAGTGAAACTCAGTTGCTTAAATGTGTTCCGCAGGTAAGACATGATACACTCCTCAGCTAGTAGCTAGTAGCTGTCGAAGCTCAGTTGCTTTCACGTGTTCCACAGGTAAGGCATGATACACTCATCAGCTAGTAGTTATTAGCTAGTAAAGATCAGTTGCTTAAATGTGTTCCACCGATAAGACATGATACACTCCTCAGCTAGTAGCTAGTAGCTAGTGAAGCTCAGTTGCTTAAATGTGTTCCGCAGGTAAGACATGAGACACTCCTCAGCTAGTAGCTAGTAGCTATTGAAGCTCAGTTGCTTCCACGTGTTCCACAGGTAAGACATGATACCCTCATCAGCTAGTAGCTAGTAGTTAGTAGCTAGTGAAGCTCAGTTGCTTACATGTGTTCCACCGATAAGACATGATACACTCCTCAGCTAGTAGCTATTGAAGCTCGGCTGCTTCCATGTGACATTCCGCAGGTAAGACATGATGCACTCCTCAGCTAGTAGCTAGTAGCTATTGAAGCTCAGTTGCTTCCATGTGCTCCACAGGTAGAGACATGAGCTGGCTAGTTTTTCGTGAATCCATACCTTCATTGCACTCATTTTTCTGGAAGAATAGTTAACCCGCACCCCTCCACCGCCTCCTCCCCACCCACCCCACCCCCACCCCCACCCCCACCACACCCGGAAGCTGTGCTGTGGAATTGTCTTATATCAGCTCTGGCCTGCTAAGACATAGCAATATATGACTCCCTGTATTGCAATCTTGGTGGGAGTTCAACCCCCTGTTGAGCATCCAAAGAACCCAGCCTAACCTTCAATGCTCTGTACCAACTCTACCAACGCGATTGCATTATGTTCCCTGAAGTTTGGTGCAGTACCACAGTATTTAGCCCCTTTCAGCGAATCATTTGGTCTAGTGGTACACCAAACTGCTTTGAGAATCCAGGGTCGGTGGTTCGATTCCCCCTACGGTCGCTCTGAGCGTTGCAAGTCGTTGTCAACCGCGATGGTAGCTTGTCCAGTTGAGGTAGAAGACCGCTCTCTACCCGCGAACGATGGGTTCCCTTAATACCACGCCCCACCAGGCGTTATCATTACCACAGTATTTGCACTACCCATGCTTGCTCCGCCTACTGACGGTGAGTAGCCTAGAGGCTGTACGACAAGCCAATTAATCCAATCCAATCCAATCCATATATCACACACGTGACCTGGTTCCCCACAATTTGAAATTGTGTGCAGGCAATGCTTGGTGGAGTGGTGGTCGTGGCAGCAGCACCGTTGGATGAGTAATGAAGCCACGTTGATAGCACACACAGGCGCGGCCTCCATGTCCTTAGGCCTGCCCGAGCTGTCTCTGCCCCCCAAGGACCAGCTGCCCCCAGAGCTGCAGAGCGAGCTGCAGAGACAGACAGAGGGGGATGATGGGGAGGACTCAGATGGCCCTACTTCAGGTGTGCCCGGACTCCCTGTGATGACGAAAATGCCTGTGATGATGCCTGTGATGATGCTAATGATATTGCATGTGATAATGATAGTGCCTGTGATAATGATACCTATTTGGGATGATGATATAAACACCCATTTAGGATGATGATATAAACACCTATTTTGGGATGATGATATAAACACCCATTTGGGATGATGATATAAACACCCATTTGGGATGATGCTATAAACACCCATTTGGGATGATGATATAAACACCCATTTAGGATGATGATATAAACACCCATTTGGGATGATGATATAAACACCCATTTAGGATGATGATATAAACACCTATTTTGGGATGATGATATAAACACCCATTTGGGATGATGATATAAACACCCATTTAGGGTGATGATATAAACACCCATTTGGGATGATGATATAAACACCCATATAGGATGATGATATAAACACTCATTTGGGATGATGATATAAACACCCATTTAGGATGATGATATAAACACCCATTTGGGATGATGATATAAACACCTATTTACCTGAGGGGGGCTCGGATTGCCTGAGATAACTGAATGTACACCCGTGTACCTTCTGTGTGTCAGGACTGCCTGGGCTAACTAAATATAACCCCATTGAAATATAATGCCATTTGTATTAACCATTTTTTCATTTTGGTGTATCAGTACTGCCTAAGGAGATGAAGTACTATCAATCTAGCTGTCCAGTCTGTCGGGTCCCCTTCCATCTTGCGGATTTCTCCCTCCCCGTGCTTCGCTCTATGGTTGATGCCTGCATGGCATCTGTGCCCCCCTCCTCTTGTGACCATTCTGCCAGCAGCTCTGACAAGCTTCCTGCAAGGCCTAGCAATGGCTCGGACACCTGCAGCCCTGGGGCAGAAGCCGGCACTGATCAGAGCATGGCAGCGGGTGCTGGCTGCAGCCTGGCTCGGTACCTGTCCGAAGCTGAGGTAGCTGCGATCAAACGCCAGGTGCAGGACAGGGAGGTCCTGTATAGGAAGCAGCAACAAAGTGGGGGAATCATTGAGGAAGCGAACTACTCCATCACTCACACGCCCCCCACCCCACCCAAGGCGCCAACACCAGCCAACCCCTGTGCAGGGGCAGCTGGTATTCCTGGTGGAAACAAAGTCTCAAGGAACCAACGTGCAAACACTCCTGGCCAGCAGTACAGTATAAGCAGTACGCTAGCAAGTGCTGACAGAGGGTCGTCGCAGTCGCAGCAACACCAGAACCAGAACCAGCAGAAGGGAACACAGCAGGGCCAATGCTATGACTTGGAGTCCGGGAGGAGGCGGGCAGCAGGCAGTGGGCATAGTGGCAGGAGCACAGGGGGAGGTCATTCTGGTGCACAGGATGGTGAAGCGCGGGGGCAACAAAACAGGCAGGCCCGAGGAGGGATGGGGGTGTTGGGGGTGGGGGTGGGCAGCAGAGTAGAGAGGATAGTGGAGCGCGGGGGCAACAACATAGGCAGGCCCGAGGGGGTGTTGAGGGTGGGGGTGGGCAGCAGAGTAAAGAGGATAGTGGGGCGGGGGGTCGACAACACAGGCAGGACCGAGGAGGGGGTGTTGGGGTGGGGGTGGGCAGCAGAGTAGAGAGGATAGTGGAGCGGGGGGTCGACAACACAGGCAGGACCGAGGAGGGGGTGTTGGGGGTGGGGGTGGGCAGCAGAGTAGAGAGGATAGTGGGGCGCGGGGCCAGCTACATAGGCAGGCCCGAGGAGGAGGTGTTGGGGGTGGGGATGTGCAGCAGAGTAGGGAGGATGGTGCAGCTCATCGAAGTCATGAGGGAGGAGGGGGGGGGCAGAAACAAAACAGTGGCAACGGGGGTCACCAGCATGAGGGGGGAAGGGAGGAGGCAAGAACACAAGATCTCTGGTAGGGGTCACCAAAACGGGCTGAGAGGAGGGAGGGGGCGTGCAAGTGAAGACAGCAGGGCAGGGACCAGTTCAGAAAATGGGCCCGAGGAGTGGTCTCTGGGGCATTTGAAGGAAGAGCCCAGGACCGATAGGGGCCGAGGGGCAGGGACCAGTTCGCAAAATGGGACCAAGGAGGGGTCTCAGGGGCATCCAAAGGAAGAGCCTAGAACTGATGGGGGCGGCGGGCCAGGGACAAGTTCACAAAATGGCACAAAGGAGGGGTATAAGGGGCATCCAAAGGAACTGCCTAGGACCGATGGGGGCCGGGGGGCAGGGTCAGGTTCACAAAATGGCCCCAAGGAGGGGTATAAGGGGCATCCGAGGCAAGAGCCTAGGACTGATGGGGGCCGGGGTGGTGAGACAGAAAGCTCTGGTCCTCAGCTTCAGAGCGGTAGCCGTGTTGCGGACATTCCGAAGAAAGAGCACAACCATGTCAAATCTGGCGCAATCCCGAGGAACGGGTCTAGCCACGCCCGTCTAAAGCACAGTGAACAGAACCACAACCACGGCAAGCACCCAGATCAGAAATCCCCTTGGGGTGGAGAGCATTCCCCCATAGCTTCTAACTCAGCTGAGTCACAAGCCAGTGGTCCAGCTGGGCAGTGTACACAGGGGGCAAGCCAACCATCACGAGGACCAAGCCAACCATTGCCAGGCTGTCATCAAGAAGCCTCAACGAGTATACTTACTGTCGAGCCTGGCCCGCAGAGTGGGGGCAGGCACCAAGGTGCATCAACGAGTAGACCTACAGTGGAGTCAGGCCCCCAGAGCGGGGGGATGCACCAAAGGAGGCAGCCAAATAGACCAGAAGCTAGTGGGCCAAAGTAAAGGAGGGTACCAAGTCGGCAACAAACTTGACGTTATTTCAATTGAGGTGAAGCAGCAAGGTAGGACCAGCAGCAGCAACAACAACAGCAGCAACAACAACAGCAGCAAACTTGGGCCCAGATTAAACACATGAGACGCCCTCTAAGTGATATTTGCAGCGCTTTTTTTTGGTTGTGGAAGGTATTTCACCCAGGAGGTGGGTCTCCCGACACAAGCCAGCGACGCAGAGGATTCAGTTCGATTGGCGTCACCACTCCTACAGAAGAGCAGTCTAAGTTATGCTTTTAACCGGCGGTGACTTAATGGCTGCATAGTTCTGTAAATCTGGAGAAATGATTTTATCCCAGCACCTTTTCTTTTCTATTAGCCCACTTAGCCCTATAAGCCCACTTAGCCCTTGGCGCTTATAAATTGAGTATATATGTTCACCGGTTCAATAGTCCCAAGTAGTATCAGGGTACTACAAAGTGTGCGCAGCAGCACAATTTCGTGCACGCTTTTTGAGCCCCACTGCGCGTTTTGCACAGTTTTGTCAACCCCCTGTGGGCGCAGCGCGGATTATTTGCGCTTTTTGCACTACATATCGCTGACCGATTTGACGTTCGTGCGCTAACCAATTTGACAAAATGTAGAACCCTGAGTACCGTAGTATGCTGTATGCCAGTGCTTTGAGTCCATGGGTGGTGGCTTCATGTGGTGGCTTCACACAAAGCAGTTGCGGGAAATCTTTGCTGGGTGTCTTTGTTTGTGTGCGTGTGGCCGTGTGCATAAGAAACAACAATCTGGTCTTTCGTTTTCAGAGCCGGAAGTTGATGGGCATGGGCAAAGACATGCACCGATTGGTTTTTGTTTGAAGAGGGGGGGGGGGGGGGGTATTCTTCTTCTTCTTAATGGGGGGTTCTCACCCACTGGGTGAGTCTCTCGATACGTTCTGGTGACCTACACCCGTGCCAAGTTGTTAAACTGTCAGTGTAGAGACCTGGCCATGTCCATAATATGTTTTGAGTTCGAACCCTGACACACTCCCTGGTTTCCGTGGCTATTGCATGGGGGGGGGGGGGGGGGGGGGGGGGGTGAATTATGCTGACGGTTAGACGCCGAATTGCCGGCATAGAGAAGCTTGTAACAACTATTCTTCTTCTTCACCCGTGTGATTGCACTCTGTACTAACAACTATTATTCTTCTACTTCACCCGTGTGATTGCATTCTGTACTCAGGAGAGTGGTGTAGTAGCGTTTATGCTATCCATGTAAACTCTGCCCGCATATGTTGAGCAGCTATAATGATGATAGATTGATAGACCATGCCACCAGATCAAACCAAATCAGTGATCCCAGGAATCGCAAAAGGACTGTTCATGCATCCTCAGTAATATTCAATATTATAGTATAGTCTTGTTTCAAAGCTAATGAGCTAGACTGGAGTACTGGACATGATTGTAACATGCCTTTTCAGCCAACTCTCTGGTGCTCTCCGTTTTCCAATTCCAAGGTCCACTTGGTCAAGAGCTTCCATTTGAACTTGGATTCGAATTTGAACTTGGTTACATGACTTCAGTCTTTTAAGGCTACTCGCTGTCGCCGGCAGTAACATCAACATTCAAAGCATTGTTCATGTACAAAAATGCTTGACCCAATCTCTTCATACACCTGGCCAGAGGGGCAGCCTGCGCGATTGCATCATGTAACCCGAAGTTTGGCGTAGTACCACAGTATTTAGATTTAAGACTACCCATGTCTGCTCCGCCAACTGACGGTGAGTAGCCTGGAGGCTGGTAGACCATCAAAACAATCAAATCCAATCCAATCCAATCTAATCCAATCCAACCAGGGGCCTAGTATGCTCCCTGGTCGCTCAGGGGGGTTTGGAATTGGGAGACGGTGAGCAGCCCAGATTTGACTGAAAAAACAATTAACAATCCAAGCCAATCCAATCCAGTCAGGGGCCCAACTGAATAATTGATGTGACACCATCTATTAGGCGAGTATGCAGGACAACAACTTTAGCGGAATACCACCACCGCATTTATGTTCTATGCTCTAGATCCTTGGGCACGTCTTTAAACTGTCAAATCCGCATAGCTTGCTCCCTGGTTTCCGTGGGTGTCGAACGGGCTGGAATTGGAAAACCGAGGACGGTGACTAGCCCAGAGTTGGCTGAAAAAACATGTAAAAACTAAAATTCAAATTAGATACCCCTGTGTTCATTGGTTTGTGTGGAGGGTCCCACTGTCTTGAACTAGAACTCGGTTACATCGCTCAAGCCTTTAAGGCTGCTGGGCGTCTTTGGCAGTAGCGTAGTCAATTCAAATCAAAGCATTATTATCGACATAAAATCGATCCAATCTCTTCCTACAATCATTGATGAACAAAGGCAACAGTTCACGACCTTTCACTCTCTTGGATGAGAATCCTGCCAATACAAAAATAATGAATACACAGTTTGATAGCCTAAGGCTAAATATCCTTGTGCAGGATCTAAATTCTGTTAAACAGTTTGAGAGCCTAAGGCTAGATATCCTTGTGCAGGATCTAAATTGTGTTAAACATGATCTAAGTTCCCTTTGATAGGATCTAAATTCCTTTCGAAACGACCTCTACAGCTAATATCCTGGTGGCAATATTTGGACCTCTGCTTTCTTTTTCAGCTACTTTCCTATCTCGGTTGGGCAAGTCCCTTAAGACTATTAGGCCTACCCCTGGACTGTAACATACATACATTCAGCTACGAGACGTAGCTTCTAGGCGGCCCTGCTGGCTTGCTATCCAGTCAACACTGAAGCTACATGCGGTAGTGCACCTGGAAGCTGATGTCACCAGCTTTCTGTCAAAGCTATGTAGTGCGCAAATATAGTTCAGATGATGCACTAAACTGCATGGAAATACTACAGTAAAAACTTCGGGATTAGCGCAGTGGATGGCACAGGGAGCTGCCTAGAAGCTGCCAATAAATATCTTGGGGCGGCGCAATGGATGGCTCAGGGAGCTGCCTTGAAGCTGCCAATAAATATCTTGGGGTGGCGCAGTGGATGGCTCAGGGAGCTACCTTGAAGCTGCTGTCCAAAGCCGAGAAAAAACGCTATCCTGACGATTTCTAGAACAAAATCCTTGTACTACATTAATGAATCTACAACTGGCCAGTCCAAGCCAGCTGGGCTCTCATACTCTCACCAGGGTACTTCCAAGCGCGCGCTTTTGCGCACTGCCTTTTTGAGCCCCACTGCGCGTTTCGCGCAGTTTTTTGCAACCCCCTGTGGGCGCAGCAAGCAATTTTTGCGCTTTTTGCACTACAAAGCGCAGTTTTGTTTTTCTCAAGTGCGCTAAAGCGCTGGCAAATTTGGTCAATGAAAGTACCCTGACTCTCACGCACCTAGGAGCAATACTAGTGCTGCATAGCACGAACTCCGCCCCCTCCCCCCCCCCCCCCCCCCCCCCCCCCCTCTCGTTGTTTACGATTTGTAAGGGTTCAGTTCACAAGTGCTTGCTTTGTATACAATCCTTCCCAATATTCAGGTTGGGCAAATACATTTAGCCTATTTGGCTACGCCTTACACGCACACGCTAGTATAGACAACCTGTTCACATATTAAGTACTGCGGCACGAACGACTCGTAAGTAGCGAGTAGGTTCCAGGTATCCATGATGACATTCTTTATACAGTACTGGCCAGATTTCTAGCATTGCTGAAATCTTGGGACGTAGACCCATGCCCGTGTATAATTGTTAGGTAGTCTCGTCATGCCTGGCCAGACATTTCTTGTACGTGGAATGCATCATGTTCAGGTTGCTAGCAGACCCTTGGCCGCCTATATAGGCATTGTACTTATTAGATACCAAGCCAGGCTGTCGCCTGGCTGCCACCCCCCTTGCTGCCTCATCCTTGGGTATGCCCTTGCAGAAGTTACTTACAGTTTGGTCATGCCTGGCCAGACTTGTACTTGTGCGTGGAAGGCCCTATGTTCAGGTTGCTAGCAGCCCCTTGGCCACCTATAGAGGCATTGTACTTATCAGGTACCATGCCAGGCTGTTGCCTGGCTGCCGCCCCCCTTGCTGCCTCATTCTTGGGGATGCCCTGGTAGAAGTCAGTCACAGTTTGGTCATGTCTGGTCAGCCTTGTACGTGTTAGGTACCATGCCAGGCTGTCACCCTCCCTTGCTGCCTTGTCTTTAAGGATGCCCTTGTAGAAGTTAGTTACAGTTTGGTCATGCCTGGCCAGCCTTGTACTTGTTAGGTACCATCCCAGTCTGTCACCCCCTTTGCTGCCTTGTCCTTGGGGATGCCCCTGTAGAAGTCAGCCACAGTTTGGTCATACCTGGTAAGATTTGTACTTGTATGTGGAAGGCCCTATATTCAAGTTGCTAGCAGCCCCTTGGCCACCTATGGCCGCATTGTACTTATTAGGAGCCACGCCAGGTTGTCGCTTGGCTGTCGCCCCCCCTGCCACCGTGTTCTTGGGAATGCCCTTGTAGAAGTCAGTCACAGTTTGGTCATACCTGGCCAGACTTGTACTTGTATGTGGAAGGCCCTATATTCAGGTTGCTAGCAGCCCCTTGGCCACCTATGGCCGCATTGTACTTATTAGGAGCCACGCCAGGTTGTCGCTTGGCTGTCGCCCCCCCTGCCACCTTGTTCTTGGGAATGCCCTTGTAGAAATTGGGCAGCCCCCCTCGCCTGGCAGTCTGCTGGTTCACAGCCATGTTGGCCTTACCCAAGGACATATTACTAATAGGGGGGAGCGAGCTCTCATCATCTGCATCGGCTTGCGATTGGAAGCTTCCCTGCATCTGCCCTTCGTCTCCACTTGTCACTCCAGAGGCAGTGAGGTGTGGGGCGTGGATGCTAGTGAGGTGTGCTAGTGGCTCGGTGTGGTGCTTGGCGTTGATGGAGGGCAGGCCCATAGGGCCTGCGTCTGACTGCCTTGCTGTCTCTGCCGGAGATCCAGGTGCCCCCTGAGTGTCGAGATGAGGGATGGACTGCGAGCAGGATAAACGGAGTTATTGCTTAGTATGGAGTTTAGTATGAGATGTAATGTGTGATGTAGTATAAGTCGAAAACAGTAGCTGATTAAACAGGAGGACTTAAAAGAATACTAAGTAGTAGGGTGCCCTGGTGGGTCCCCTGGTGGTCGGCCCAGGGGCTCGTGTGTTGTTTTTGACTTGTGTTGAAGTTCGTGGCCGTGAGGTGTGTAAGGGTGGCCTGCAAGGCTAATGAAGTTAATAGCTCAATGACTCCCCGAAGTTCCATGGAGGCAGGTGCAGCAACTCCCGAGGCTACAGTTGCTACTGCGCTACCTCCCAGGGATATTTTTTTCAAATCAAAAAAGAGGAAATCTTATTCCTCCCCCCCCCCCCCCCCCCCCCCCCCCCTTTTTCCTCCCAAATCTTATTCCGATTTTGGTCGATTTGGGTCATTTTTAGTCAATTTCAGTAAGAAAAAAAACCTTTTTGGGTTTATTATTCCGGCAATTGGGGGCAAAACGGGGTCTCATATTCCGATCGGATTATATGCCGAAAAAACATATCCCAGCTACCTCTTATCCTGAGTCCTCTTAGTCCCAGTTGAACCAATCACTTTTTTTTGAAGTTATGAAAGGAATTTTACTCCAGGAGGTGGGTCTCCCGACACAAACCAGCGGCACTACTGTCAACTACCTCCCAGCAGCCCGTTCCTTACCGCTGTAATACGGGGCTTTCTTAATACCACACCCCACCAGGCGTAATTGTCACTTACCTCCCGTCGAGAAGTAGAGTATCTCTTAAGCTCCTTGCCCTCCTCGCCTGCCGGGGAATTGAGCAGGTTTGTCACCTCGGGAGTCATTAATGCCTTTTGTCGCTTTTCGGCATCCCGCAGCTCCCGGAAGTAGGGGTGCCGCAGCGCCTGCCTGGCCGACAGCCTGTCGTCCGGGTTGTAAGCCAGCAGCTTGACCACCAGATCGATGCACTCTTGGCTTGCGTGCGGGATGAGCTTTGGAATACCCGTGCCCTCTTGTGCGGGGAAGTTAAAGTCTATGTGCGCGGAGCGCTTCTTCATCTTGGCTAACAGGTCCGCCGGTGGCGTGCCCAGGATCTTGTGTATCTTCTGGATTTGGTCTAGCTCGTTGTTGCCGGGAAAGAGGGGGAAGAGCGACACGATCTCGAAAAACACGCAGCCCACCCCCCACATGTCCATCTTGTAATTATAGTAGCCATCTGTGAGGAGGCACTCTGGCGCTCGGTACCAGCGAGTCGAGATGTACTCGGTGTAGGGCTGCTTGGAGTAAATGCCTCTGCAGGAGCCGAAGTCGGCCAGCTTGAGGCAGTCATCCATTATCAACACGTTCTCGGGTTTGATGTCTCTGTGGAAGATGCCGTTGCGATGCATGTGGTCCATGGACTTCATCAGCTGATACATGTAGTTCTTCAGCCGCTCCTCAGCTACGTAGTGCCTTCGGCCTCGAATGAGCTGTGCATGGAAGGGGGTCAAGGTCAGGAATTCTGTGGTGTGTCGTGCGGTGCTGTATGGTGGTATGTGGTGTGTGGTGTGGTGTGATATGGCATGAGTGTGGGCTGCAGGCACCAGCACTCCCTCTTTTGCAAGGCTGTTGCCACACTGTTAATTTTTTAGCTATGCATAGCAGCTTCTAGGGAGCTCCTTTTCCCCATCCTTGGGCCAAACCTGAAGCTAGTTTGTGTGACTGAAAGCTGGCATGACAGGCAGTCCAATGCATCTGAAAGCTTTGGGATTGGCTCAGTTGCTGGCTAATGGAGCTGGCTGGAAGCTGCTATGTGTAGCCCCGAAAAGAAACTGTGACTCTAGCTTCACGACGACTGTTAGACGGAACCATCGATCAACCATGCTGCATTTAAACATCTGATATCCTATAAAGAGACCTTCTTAATACTTCCTGAAAACAAGGAGGCACCGCATTGAGGACCGAGGTAGATCAAGCCTCGCTTGATTTATGGGACTAAGCCAGGGATATTTTTTCCCGCTATATATAGCGATCGCTAGTTTCGCCCCCGTTTTAGCGAAATTGTCGCCATAAAAAAGTTAAAAAAAAGTTTTATTTTATTTTGCCCCAAATGGCCCCCAAAAGCTACAAAAAGCTACAAAAAACACTATAACGCTGTCCCTGGAGGAGGCCTGGAACCATACAGCTAGAAAAAAACCACTTTCAGATTTGAAAAAACAATCACTGGACTAAGCGGCCCATGTGTCTATTATTCTTTCTTTCCGACTATGCCAATATGGCCGTCATGTGTGCATTATCTCATAGCTAGTATTTATTTATTAGGTGGATTCTAATTTCCGCAACGCACACTCTTTTTGCAGCACACACAGCACGCAACAGCCACCACACATAGTACCATCCCACACAGCATCAACAACTGACACAGGCACACAGCACACACAGCTCAACATAGTTTTTTGGCGGAGCCCCCCCCTCCTGGGGGGCGGGAGCCCCCAGATTCACCCTGTTGTACGTGTGTGCGTCTGCCCATCCGTCCGTCGGCGCTCCGTCCGTCCGTCCGTCCGTCCGTCCGACAGAAAAACGAAGCTTGACACGTCAGCCAACTGTCTCATAAGTAACTGGCTTCGGTCATCTCCATCGTTGCCACCTGTCGTTCTGTTGCCGACACCCCCCGCCAATTTTCAGCGTCGCAAGCGACGCTGCATAAAACTTGTCTTCGTCTCAGAAAGGGGGTCCCTGGTAGCGATCGCTATTGGAAGCGTATGACTGTTAACAGAGAGCCAGGAGGCGACAGGGATTTTTTCCCGGAATACATTCCGTTCGGAATACGAGACCCCGTTTTTGCTAAAATTGCCGGAATAAGAAACCTAACAAAAAAATGTTTTTTTTCCACTGAGATTGACTAAAAATGACCCAAATCGACCCAAATCGGAAAAAGGATCCTGTTTTGGGAGGGAAAAAAAAGGAGAAAAATAAATAGGAATAGTTTAATTAAATATTAATAGGAATAAGATTTCCTCTCTTTGATTTGAAAAACATATCCCTGGGAGGCGAGATCAGTGAGACCTTTGGACGTTTTAAGCAATTGGAACATGGCTTACAGAGGTGGTCAGTTTAAGTAGAGAAATTCGAATCTAGGGGTATAGACTTGGTTACGGTACTGTGGTGGTACCCTTACCAATACCCTGGATACAAATAAAAATATGAAAATTAAACATCCAAGAATTGTCACAATGACCTCTAAGGACGTGCCCAGAGGGATTAAGGGAACCCAATCGTAAGTATGCGCTGCTCGAGCCAACATCGCATCTAATACCCTGGATATTCAAAAAAGAAACCGGTAGCTTCATTGAAGGCGTACAACCAAAGCTCTGCTTCCATCCATCTGATCAGGAAGGAAAAAACTTAAGCTCTGCTCAACATGCAGTTCACAGTTCACGGTTCATATTAAACAGCGCAAGGCATGATGGGCACAACACATAAGACACAGAGCAAAATTACTAGGGACCGCATATCATATCATATGACATTGACCAAAGGTAAGTATGATATCATATGATGGCATGATATCATATTGCAGTTCCCTAAAAATAACACACGCAGGATAGGCAGCACAAATTATAAATGTAGAATTGAATTATCACTGTAGGGTTACCGTACCTCATAAATATTCATATCCATCAGCTCAAACACAAGCGCCAAGCGCCCTGTGGGCTGATCATAGAGCACCTCCAGCAATTTGATGATGTGGGGGTGGGGTGACAATCGCCGAAGGGCCTGGATCTCTCTCAAATTGTTCACTTGGTCCAGGGAATCGAAATGGTTCTGCAGAAAAGGATGAGCAGAGGGTTTTAGGTGAGATGGTGGTGGTGGTGGAGATGGCAATGGTGGTGATGGTGGTGGTGGTGGTGGCGGCGGCGGTGGAGGTGGTGGTGGTGGTGGTGGTGGTGGTGGAAATGGCGGTGGTAGTGGTGGAGATGGTGGTGGGTGGTGGTGGTGGTGGTGGTGGTGGGTGGTGGTGGTGGTGGTGGTGGTGGTGGAAATGGCGGTGGTGGTGGTGGAGATGGCGGTGGTGGTGGAAATGGCGGTGGTGGTGGTGGAGATGGCGGTGGTGGTGGTGGTGGTTGGTGGTGGTGGAAATGGCGGTGTTGGTGGTGGAGCTGGCGGTGGTGTTGGTGGTGTTGGTGGTGGAAATGGCGGTGTGGTGGTGGAGATGGTGGTGGTGGTGGTGGTGGTGAAGATGGCGGTGGTGGGTTACAGAGGTGGAATTTTGAGTATGCGGTGTTTCTGTTTGTGTTTGCGACTGTGTTTGTCCTTGTGTATGTGTTTGTATATAAGTATGAATTTGGAGTTTGCGGTGTTTGTGTTTGCGATTGTGTTTGTGCTTGTGTATGTGTATGTATATGTGTATGAGTTTGTGGATGTGTATGTGTTTGTGGATGTGTATGTGTGCGTTCGTGTGTGTTTGAGTGTATTTGTGCATATGTGTGTGATGGTCGGCAGGTCGGGAGGGGTGGATAGAGGTATTGGGGAGAGGGACTGGGGAGAGATTGGAGGTGCGCAGTGGGGTGAGGTGGAGTGGGGTGGAGTGGGGGATACTGCCAACTGGCCAGTCCAGACCACTGCACAAGTTCGCTAAAAATCAAAATATGTGGCAAAACTGATCTTGAGAGTTGGGAGCTGCTGAGCTGTTAAGACGCAAATTTGTGGGAGGGATGCAGCCTTTTTGCCAGGGATGGGCGATAGCACGAGACAAATACGGGAGGGGTCGCGTGCAAAAATATTCCAAGCAGAGGACGCTGGCACGAATCCAAGGAGCGGAAACAGTTCCTTCGCAATGCAAGTCGCAAAGGCGAAAGGTGCCGTAGCTTGAGGAACTACACAAGTAATAGCAGCGAGGAGATAATTAATACCTTCATGCACTTTATGGCCACGTATTTTCCATTCTTGATGCATTGCGCCTTGAGCACTTCAGAGAAGGTCCCCTCTCCCTTCTTCGCGACAAGCCGGTACTTGTGCATCCTGCTGCCCGAGTAGGCGGAGGAGAAACTTCACGAGAAGCTTTGGTCACCAACCCCGTGAACAGCTGATGCACAATCAGAAACGAATCCAACTTATTGAATTGGTGCACTCGCACTAAGACAGAGGGGAGGGAATAACTGGACTAAGTTACAACGACATGTCAAGGTCGGACAAAAGGCAAGATTGTACAGCTAGACCGATAAATTCCGGCAGGCTACGGTATTAATTGGAACTCGATGAGCTCTGTAATGCGATGCTCGGCCTTCGAGACGACGTCAAAAATAGGTGGGATGAGCAATTGAAGGAACGTTTTAGATCGGGGATGCGTGTACTACTCGTCCACGGCTTTTTACAGCAGTACACCGGTGCGGCAGAAGGGAAGCAGCCAGCTGCTGGCCTGCCAGGCTGGAAGTTGGAGTGGAAATGCTGCTGGCAAGTTGACAGGCCCTCAGATACTCAGATCAAATTGGATCAATTAGGATAAGGTATATTTGCATAAGAATGCTTTGCTTTGAATTGATCGTGTAACTGCTGAAGACGGCGAGCAGCCTTCAAGGCTTGAGCCATGTAACCAAGTTCAAGTTCATGGCACTCAGCATGGCTACTTTTGGCCAGGATTGAGCGCATTTTATTGATTTTAATGGGAAAGGAAGATCTACCTCCGGGAGTCCGAAGGTGGGTTTCTCCACACAAGCCAGGAACCCAATCTGGATAGAAAAACTTGCGAAAAGTGCGAGCACTTCGCACGTCATGCTTGATTGAGCGTTACGTGGGAGGAGAGAGGCATGCACAGATAATGGTGATGACTAACGAGTCAAGAGCTTGCTGTGAAAGATAAGCGTTGCTCTTTGCTTTATAAGCAGAACCACATGACAGCTCAAATTACAATTCGAAACTATGGTCGATTGCTTTCTTTCGTATGAGCCAATTGGTAACAAATCTGCCAATCTGGGTCATTTACAAGGCATGTCAGTACATCAAGAGGCTTGCGTCATATACTCATACCCTATGCTTAGATTGCTCACCCGTATTCGTGATTTCGTAATAAAATACATTGTCATCGACTGGCGATTGTTGGCCCAAGACAAGCCCGCTCCACAACATCAGGGACTCAGGGAGGGGTCTTAAAACATCATATATTTGTCGACAAAATCGAAGCTCGGCGTGACGGAGGCTGCACACCATCACAAATAGGTGAGATAGCGAATGGTAACACAGCAGCATGCTCTACTAATACGAATAGCTAATGAAAACACAGCAATATCCTCTACTGTCACAAATAGTGAAATAGCGAATGATAACACAGCAATATGCTCTACTAGCAGCCTACATTATCAGCATCAATTGCGGTTCACTCGATCGTTTTATGTCTTGGTGACTACTACTGTACTTCCTTAGAACTATAGCTGTAGATAGTAACTGCTTTTCTGTACGGTAACAGCTTCCTGTAGACTGTGTCATCCTTCATGACACGGTGACAGCTTCCTGTAGGCTGCGTCCCCTGGTCCCCTGACACGCGCTGCATAGCCTGTACCCTGATTAGGTTCCAGGCTTCCGCCCCTTCCACCGCTGGTGTCTTATGTGGTTCCCCAGTCCCTTTAATTATTCTCATCTCCGTGTATAGATTGGCGCGTCTGAGTGTCTGACCGCTGCAAGCATCTGTCCACTCTCTGAAGTGTCTAAGCTGATATACATGTCATGTAAACTGTCTGAAGCCATGTGATTGCGTATAGTTTATACTACCCGTGTTTACTCCGCCCGCAGACGTGGAGCAACCTGAAGGATGACAGATCATGTAGTCAAACCTGGACACGTCTTTAAACTGTTTTAGCCGCATAGTTGGCTCCCTAGTTCAGTGGGTATTGCACAGGGGGACTTACCATTGGAAGACGGTGAGCAGCCTAGAGTTGGCTAAAGAACCACGTAACAGTCCCATCAGACCATATACCAAACACGATATAGAGATCATATATGTATTCAAACGATAATTGGTCGTTGGCCCCAGCGCAAGCGAACAGGCCGGCCCCCGCAACCTTGTGTCTTGTCAGCAGGCGTAACATATATTGTTTTATTCAGAAGAGAAGCACCATGTTGTGGGACTTATCAAGGGCTCTTGTTCACGTCTATATTTTACTGTTAATTTTTTTTTTTTGGCGAAGCCCCCTCTTCAAGGGGGCGGGAGCTTCCATGTTAACCCATTTGACCGAAAAATAAATTGAAGCCTGACACATCAGCCAACGGTCGCATAACTAGCTCCATCGTTCCGTTGTCAACACACCCCGCCAATTTTCCGCGTCGCTGCATAGGACTTGTTCATGCCAAAGACGGCGAGCAGCGAAATTGCTTGCTGAAGCTACGTTAATAAGTTCAAGTTATCCCAAGCTCGATCTTATTGCATGTCATGATAACGCCTTGTGGGGCGTGGTATTAAGAGAATCCGTCATACGCGGGCAGAGAACGGTCTACCACCTCGACTGGACAAGCTTCCATCGCGGTTGACAACGGCCTGTAACACTCAGGGTGACCGTATGGGGAATCGAACCCCCGACCCTGCTTCGTTTAAGCGATTTGGTGTACCACTGGACCAATAGATTCACTCAAACAGGCTTAATTGCATGTAGGTGTCTCTCGGTCCAGAGGTAGTCCAAATAGGCTTAAGGGACTTGCCCAACCGTGGTAGGAGGGGCTTACAAGGAAAAAGTATTGATGAAAAGAAACCCAAACAATCGTTTTACTGACGGAGGCCCTCATTACAAATAGGAAGACTGAACAAACTGTAAACGACAGCACAAACTAGCGGCGGAGCGGCCGAGGCTAAATATATTGACTAGTTGGACACAAGCCACAGGACCCTAAAATCCTTTCAAACAAAAAGCAACATGCAAGCAAAGGCAAAACACGCTGGCACACAGTGCCTAGTAATTTAACACAATATTTCACCTGCGTAGTCTCTCACAGCTGGCAGCAAGTCCCTTAGCCTATTTGGCATACCCCTAGACTGTAACATACACACAGCTGGCAGCAAGTTGATATCGTGATGCCATTCAAACCATGGCTTTGGGGTAGCCTGCAGCACTGTTACTTTTGGGGCTACGCGTGGCAGCTTCCACTCAGCTCCATCAGACAGGGACTAAGTTGAGCCCAAAGATGACATCTGCATAGGAATGCTTGCCAAGCAAGTTTCATACGCACTAGTTAGCTTCAGGTTTGGCCCAAGGGTGGGTCAAAGGAGCTGCCTAGAAGCTGCTAAGGGTAGCCTTTAAAAGAAACAGTGGCCTGCAGGCACTACCCCAAAGGAGCTGCCTAGAAGCTGCTAAGGGTAGCCTTTAAAAGAAACAGTGGCCTGCAGGCACTACCCCAAAGCTACGAATCGCCCATTGACTATAAACACTCACTATCCTCAGCTAGTAGCGATGGAATAATGCTGGATACTGGGTTTGGGCAAGTAGTAAGGGAGTTAAGTTGGGCTAACTCAAATATACTTGACTTAACTTCGGAAAACTGGATTCCAAAAATGTGACAAAATACCTCACGTAGATTCCTGTCGGACGAGAGTACTACAGATATTGACATGGTGGCACCATCCACACTGCTTGAGGGTGGAAGTGAGATAGTGACTAAACACAACACACTCAACCTCAAGGGCCCTCCCACCCCCTTTTGCCCCACAGCCAGTGCACTTCTCACCATTAGACCACTAGTTGACTATCAAGGCACGGCTGGTGTGGTTTCCACCAGGTCATCCTTGGTGTGGTTTCCACCAGGTCATCCTTGGGGTGGTTTCGACCACCAGTGGACTTCGATGGCATGGACCATCCACGCAGTGACCTCGGATATGGTTCGGCCACCGCCGCTGCAGTTCAAACCACTTGATCACTAGTTGACCACAAGAGAACCCAAAATTACGTCCGACTCAATCACACCAGACTTGTGCCTAGTGGCATAGCTTTTTCCAGCTTTGAACGGCAGCTTCTAGACAGCTCCCCTGGCTGGCTATCCAGCCTAACCTAAAGCAGCCCAGTATGCAAAAATAACCAGCTTTTCAACACTGCTGAACTCTTAGGACCTAGCCCAGTGGCTGGCTCAAGGAGCTGCCTAGAAGCTGCCAAGAAAAGATAAGCCCTGCTTAGTGGCACTTGTCAATCTTGGGGCCTAACCCAGTGGCTGGCTCAAGGAGCTGCCTGGATGCTGCCAAGAAAAGAAAAGCCCTGCTTAGTGGCACTCGTCAAAATATACGGAGAAGTCAAAAATGTGGAAACAGGATCAGGCTTTTATTAACGCCCCCCAATGAAGGCGCAACCTTGGTACGACACCCGTGCTACTGGTAGCAGAGGAGTCGCCTATACCTCAGGGTTCAGCGTCGACTGATGCCTTCGTCCCACGCCACCTGCGCAT
The DNA here is from genome assembly GCA_022414725.1 of Microglena sp. YARC. Classification (NCBI taxonomy): domain Eukaryota; kingdom Viridiplantae; phylum Chlorophyta; class Chlorophyceae; order Chlamydomonadales; family Chlamydomonadaceae; genus Microglena; species Microglena sp. YARC. The sequence continues at coordinate 33,271,034 of CM039463.1, forward strand.
GAACCTGGGCCGATCACAAAACTAATTGCAACACACAGTGCTACATGACGTACCTTGGTGTTTTGAAGGTGCTGCGTTAAAGCCTTGTGGTCTTGCTCTCTTGGTGAAAGAACAGATGCGAGTGGCACCCCGAAGGCTAGTAGCACCCCGAAAAACACTGAGGTACGCAAAAAGCTGCTAGTTGCATGAAAAAAGCTGCTAGTAGTACCACGGTGCTACATAAAGACACCTGTTCCTTTCCTTAAGCAAAAAAGCATAACATGATCCAACGCACCGATAGTTTTTATTTTCAGCGACAAGCAGCAGCTACTAGCAGCTCCCTGATCCAGCCACTGGGCCAAGCCCTAGGATCTTCACAGTTCTGGTAGTGGATTCTTTCAGCTTTCAGACACATTAGATTGCGCTAGCTTTGGCTGAATAGCCAGTCAGGAGAGCTGCCTAGAAGCTGCTGCTTATAGCTGAAAAGAAAAGTACGGAATGCACCCCACCTGGGTAGGTGAGATAGTCTCACAGCTGATGTGCTGAGAGACCAAAAGTGATCCAAACAGAGAAGTGATAACACCTGGTGGGGCGTGGTATTGAGGAAGCCCCGTCTTACGGCGGTAGGGAACGGGCTGCTACTTTATCTGGACAAAGCTACCATGGCGGTTGACAGCGACCGCGAGCTTAAGCGCAGCCGTGGGGATTCGAACCCGGCACCTACGTCGTTCTAGGAGCTCTGCCACTAAGCCATTGGTCAAACGGGTATAATCCAAACAGATATTACTCATCGGATATAGTAGGGCGCTGAGCAGGGTACTACATTTTGCCATTTTGGGGTTACGTGAAAAGTTAGACGGGGGCCTTGTTAAGCCCAGTTAGTGGTGGTCAACGACCACGCACTCTGACCTCATCAGGTATGCACACTAAGACCTGCTGAATTCCGGCACACTTGATGCTGATAAATTCCAGCGCCCTCGAGTGACTTGCTGGCAGTGCCTGACACGTAAATTTGGGCCCCCAGGCTTAGCGTTTTTAACGTGACAGGCACGTATAGGGGCTCCCAAAGCTTACGTGCTGGCACATGAGCACGCACGTTCTGTAGTACCCTGGCGCAGAACATCAGTCTGTCTGAACAGCTGAATAGATGATTAAACAAAAATAAGGTTCAGAAAGGGACATGTGCTTCAATTCTGATCTGAGATAAGCAATGTATTTGAAGATACGCGCTGCAGCTTCCACCCAGCTCCAGTAGCCAGTGACTGAGTCGAGACCTAAGAAAACAGCTGATAGGAATGCTTGTCATGCCAGCTTTCAAATGCACTGGCTAGCTTCAGGTTTGGACCAAGGGTGGGTGAAAGAAGCTGCTGCGCGTAGCCCCCAAAAGAAACAGTGGTGATCATGGAATTTGGGGATTCCCACTTGGGGCCTGGGCCTCTGTTTCTTTTTTGGGCCACCCATGGCACCTTCCAGCCAGCTCCATTAGCCAGCTACTGGGCCATACCCTAAGCTGTCAGCTGCATTGTAATGCCCATTGTCATTTCTGCTTTCAGATACAAGAGCAAACTTCAGGTTTGACCCAAGGACAGGAAAAGGAGCTGCCAAGAAGCTGGTACGTGTAGCCCCAAAAAAGAAACGGCGGACTGCGCACAGACGCTCCTCAGCCAGCTTTGGCCAAACCCACAGGTTGCCTTAGCAGTGGAGCGCCCATCTTGCCGTTTTGCTGGACTCACTCATCTTCAGCTTTGGGTTTAGCCAGTAATGGGAAAGGGAAGCTGCCTTGAAGCTTCCCATACAGGCTACATTTTTTTATTACGTTGCTGCAGAAGACGGCGAGCAGCCTTAAAGGCCGAAGCTATGTAATCAAGTTTAAGTTCAAGTTCAGTCTACATGCAGCCGAAAAAAGAAGCGGTGACGTGAGGGAGCACTGGCTCATAGTTTTTCATTTCAGCTACAAGCAGCAGCGTCTAGGCAGCTCCCTGAGCCACCCACTAGGCTAAGCCTCAAGATTTTGAAAGATCTGGACAGTGGATTCTGTCAGCTTCCAGACACACTAGGTTGCGTCAGCTTTGGCTGAATAGCCAGTCAGAGGAGCTGCCTAGAAGCTGCTGCTTATAGCTGAAAATATAAACACTGCACTGGCTGCAGTACCACTCATTCAGGGTCAAGGCTGGGCAGCCGAACGGTATGCATTGACTTCGAGCGGATGAGAGACGAGGTCGACGTTTTCAGCATCTTGTGCCTGTGACCATCACTGTGGCCATCACTCGTGCAGCCGTCTCCTTGTGCGTGGGCTCCTACTGGTATGCTATCTCCAGCTTCATCGCCAGAGGCTGATGCTGAGGCTGCAGAGTTGTAGGCGCCGGTGGCGACACTAGCACTGGTGCCACTGGTCCAGTCCGAGGTCTTGGGAGGGACCCCCCCCGAGTCGACGCCCTTGCTTGCCGTTGGCTTGGCTTGGCCAGAACTTGTTGCCTCAGCCCCAGTTCTCGTGCGTCGTCCAGCTTCGAGGTTTACTTCCTTGCTCCCCGTGGCCTTCGGAGCTCCAGGTTGCAGATCCTCTGATGAGTCTGCAGGAGCTCGGGCCCGTCGTCCGCACAGCGAGCTGCGGTGGATTGGCTGAGGCTGTGGGTTGGAGAGTGACAAGTTGACCTCCGCCAAGGAGGAGGTGACAAAGGAGATGAAGTCAGCCACCAGCATTGACTCGGTTGCTTTGGAAGACAGGAACACCTCGAGAACAGAGACGGCACCCTTAGTGGGTCGCAGAGAGTCGTAGACAGGGATGTACAGAGCTTCAGCAACCTTGTTCAGGTCATCATCTGCAGGTAGGAGGGGTGGGGGGGGGTGTAAAAGCTTCTTTCAGGGCAATGGGTACTAGTGATCAATTATTTTCAACCTTGTTTAGATCATCATCTGCAGGGAAAGGGGGAGGAGGAGGAGGATGGGGGGGGGAATAAAAGCTTCTTTCAGGGAAATCTATACTGGTGATCAACTTTTTGCAACCTTGTGTAGATCATCATCTGCAGGGAAGGAGGAGGATGGGGGGGGGGGGGGGGGGGGGGGAGGGGGAGAAAAGCTCCTTTCAAGGCAATGGGGACTAGTGATCAATGTTTTGCAACCTTGCTCAGATTAGCACCTGCAGGGAGGAGGAGGGGGGAGGGGGAAGGGGGAGGGGGAATAAAAGCTTCTTCCAGGGCATTCTGTACTGGTGATTAACTGTTTACAACCTTGTTTAGATCATCATCTGCAAAAGAATGATAATTATTTCATCATTCTTTGCAACCTTGTTCAGTTCATCATCTGCAAAGAGGGATCATGATTTCATCATCCTTTGCAACCTTGCTTGGATCATCATCTGCAAAGAGAGGGATGCGATTGGAAAGAGGAGGCCCAAGAACAAGACCAGGAGATCCAAAGCTGCAGAAATACACACCCTCACATGCACAACCTTGCCCTTAAAATATACACACAGAGTTTCAAAGCTGCAGAATAGGACAAGGAACCTCTCAAGCCAGTTTTGATTCGACTCAACGCCTAGCACTTGGCAGGACACAGATCACATGTTACCTTGTTCTTACTTTCAGCTATACGCAGCAGCTTTTAGGCAGCTCCCCTGACTGGAGCATCCTGGGGCCAATCCCTGAAGCAAGCTAGTGCATCTGAAAGCCAGCATGACAGGCATCTTATGAAGCTGAAACCTGTGAGCTTGACTAATTGGCTGGCTAATGAAGCTGGCAGGAAGCTGCCATGCGTAGCCCCCCCAAAAACGAATAGTGCGAGATATACATGTTGACTTGTATCCCGTACCTGCCAAATTTGACCTGGGATGTAGACCTGGAGGAATGATCTTCAGCGACTGGACAACTTGCAACGCTCCTGTGCGCCAAACTCTGCCTGGCATGCTATTACTGTGGCTCAGAGGTGACATACAGCTGCAGGAGGGTAAAAGTGATGTTTAGTTAGTTAGTTTATTTAGTTAAGTTAGTTACTTAGTTTGGTTAGTTAGTTTAGTCTTCTACTCATACAGGGCCTTTCTTTCCGGCATATCTAAGCAGCTTCTAGGCAGCTCCCTGAGCCAGCGACTGTGCTACACCTAAATATTTGAACAGTTATGTGCAATTGATTGTGTCAGCTTCAAGGTGCCCTAGGTTGCATTAGGTTTGGCTGAATAGCCATGTAGGGGAGCTGCCTGGAAGCTACTGCTGGTGGTGGAAAATAAAAGCTCTGCACTTATACAAAGCTGACGCAACATTGTGTGTCTGGAAGCCGACAGAATTCACTGTCCAGAACTTGAAATCTTGGGGCTTAGGCTAGTGGCTGCCTCAGGCAGCTGCCTAGAAGCTTCTGCTCGTCGCTGAAAAGAAAAACTATGAAATGATGTTGAATACTGGTGAATATGCAAAATATAATTTATGTTGTATGATACCTAATTTATCACTGCGCGTTATTTGCAATATGAGTCTAACCCAATGTCGTACTCAAGCAGCCAAGTCTGTCTTGGACTAAAACAGGAGAGGACTGAACCAGCCAAGTCTGATTTGACAGAGGGACGTTCAATATAGCTACTGGATTATACTCCGATTATCTCGGGAGATTCTCCACTATATCTGAAATCATCCCACGATTCATTCTGCTCGAAAATTCGAGCGCCAAACCCAAACGCTTACCTTCTGTGACGAAACGCCTGGAAACCCTCCCCACCATCCAGGCCTAGCATAGGAGATGCGAAGAGCTGGCTCTTAGTGCGAGCGTCCTGTGCATCTCCTTCTTGGGGATAAGCTGCCATAGATAGCCATGGCTGGAAGACGCAGACGCTGCCAGGCCCGAACTTGGATCCCGCACTTTGACAAACGTAGCCCAGGCGCTGGAACAGATCGACGTACTCTAGCTGCTGGAGCTGATTCGCCTGCATAAAGCGCTGCATATCCTCCCAGTACTGCAGCTGGTCATTCATCGTCGGGCAATCCTCTGTCGCGTTCACAAACACGTTAGCACAGTCCCCAATGGGCGCCACTCCAAGGGTCATTCCAAGAAGGCCCAGTCGTCCGAAGCAGCAGCTCGGCTAAAGGCCACGATATTTATTCGTCAGTAAGGTGGAGGGTAAAAACTCGAAGCTGGCATGAGGGGAGGAATTCAGAATGGGAAATGGAAAACTGCGGACAGTCGAAGGACTCTAAAAATAATTATCAGACCAGCGCTGCTACGGGGAAATCACTTCAAAGCGAAATTCTCATGGCAAGGACCAAACCCGAGCAAACCTGAGGAGTTGTCGCTACCGCCAACCTGAGGAGTTGTCGCTACCGCCAGACCCCCAGCCTGGAGTTGGGGGGCACAGGCACAGGCACAGGTGAGGGATGAGGGGCCTCGCAGTGCCTGAGTCTGAGGGAGCCTGTCATCCAGGCTGTCATCCTGGCTGTCATGAACACGATGGGCGAAGCCCCCAGCCCAGGATCCAACTTGCCCCCGCCCCCGCCCCAGAATATATGAGAAAAGGAGAATATCGATATGGGGACACGATCTTTCCCTTCCAACAGCTTGTTTCCAACCAGATGGAGGTCCGGTTAAGAGGCGGTTAAATTCGTTATTTTCGGCGCTAACCGGTGTTTGGTCGGAAACACAAAAAGTTGAGGTCCGGTTAAAGACCAATGCTGCCCCGGTTAGTGCAACGGCGCACCCCCCCGCCGTTGAAGAAAGTTAAGGGGCGGTTAAATTCGGTTTGTTGCATTAGATCTGGTGACGTCACGAAATTGGCGCGCGCCTCTTAAATATCATGCTGCTTTGGAGTGCCGCATCCTTTCTTTTTTTTTCGGACACTCATCATTGATCTAGCCAGGACATCCTCCCGCTGCCTCCTCCTCATGTTCTTGAAGCGGGCAGCAGCGGCAAGGAGCGGGATAAACGCTGAAATCAGCGTCTGGATAGCGAGGAAGTGCTGCGCTGCGCATTTGACACGTTGATCCATTTTGAGATGACCTGGCCAGATGCAAAAGACTGCTTAACTGGTGGAATGTTTCCAACCAGTTAAGGGTCCGGTTAGAGGTCGAGTCTAACTACCTCGAACACACAATCCTTAACCGGACTCCAACTGGTTGGAAACAAGCTGCAAACCCAGAAGGGTGCGATACAAGACAGCCGAATCCGTCCCCATCGAACCCTAACTCAGCTTCTCTCCGCCAGCTAGGCAGCGCAGCTGGTGCGAAGCCGAGGCTGCAGCCATGAATTTCGGAGAACAGGAGACAAGGGGTCAGGCCAGATCAAGTCATGCGAGTTACAAGTGCTTGTACAATAATCAACTATGCTTGCTTGATGCTGGCAACCTCGGCGACCTGCTTCACAGCATTACAGCCTTCACTCGTTAGCTTCAAGAAGTTGCGGCAGAAATCGCTCTTGGGCTAACATGCACTTGGGCATGCTGCAATAGTCACAACATGGGCGTCACCCAGGCATGATTAGCTTGACATGGAATACCTTTGTGTCTGGGCCCAGACCTGCGAATGACGTCTTCAAGTTGAGCTGCGCTAGTGAGCACAGGCTGCAGGTAACCGCTTACCCAGAGTATCTCGACACTCTGGAGGTGAGGGCTCGTCATCCGTTGAAAGCGCTTTCTAGTAGCTCGCCTGCTTAACCCCATATCGCTGCAGATCGTGCTCATACGAGGCAGCCCTAGCGTGACCATTACGTCAAATCGCACGCAACACACCCAACAGCTCTTTGCATCTCAGTCAACATCACACATCAATTACGAACAGGTAATGCGCCAGATGTCCATCGAGGATCTTGAATCAGTTGCGCAATCGCTTGAACTAAACTGTCGAGTCTTTGAACGGAATTCGAAGAAGTGCCTCGCTGGCGGAAAGAATCTGAGTTAGGGTCTAGTCAGGGTTCGATGGGGACGGATGCGGATGCGGATGCGGCTGTCTTACATATATTTATATTTATTGTATTGTATTGTATTGTACGATACAGAACTACAATACGAGCGCTTTTTTTCCGGAACCAAACCTCAAATTGACCTGCGAAAAAAACGATAGCCAAGCCTGAGCCAAACAGTACTTACTTCTCCCGCCCGTGTGTAGATACGTTCAAATTACGTTGCTATCGCTCATTCACACTCGTTGACCTTCTGCTGTAGTTCCGACAACGCCCCGATACGCCAATTCCAGTTATCGTTGCGAATGCTGCGGACAGCAACTTGCGTCGCCATCCTGGTGGCCACTTTCACAACCTCCCGAGGTCATAAAGGTGCGCCCTCAGATTGGAAATGTGCTATCCCTCACACTTGTCACTCCTGCAATGTCACAGAACGCCCAATACCTAGACTGGTCTCTCCTGCCCCCCCCCCCCCACCCCCACACACCCACACCCTCCCCCGTCCCCTTCCCCCACTCACCCCCCCCCCCCCCGCCCCCCCCGACCCTGACCCCGACCCGACAACCAACCCCAACTCCAACCCAACTCCAACCGCTCCCACCCACTCCACCCTCTACCACCATTCCCCACTCCCACCCCACTCACCCACACCCCACCCCACCCACCCCCTCCACGCACTACCCACCAACCCCACTCTCACTACCCCACTCCCACCCCCAACCACCCCAACCCCTCACCCCACCCACCCTCACCCCACAGCGAGCCTGCTCTACACTGAGAAGTCACAACATTAGCAGGAAAACCGCAGTTGGAAACGAAGATTTACTGATCGGATGGAAGGGGGAGACTTTTAGAAAAGTGTTGGCAAAGCAGCCTGGAGTTAACCTGTCACAGGTTTCTGCCTCTCAAACTTTATACACCACGTCTTCAAGAGCAACATCAGCATTAACAGCAACAGTAGCATCAATAGCAAGGTCATCATCGTCATCAGCAACAGCGTCAATATCGTCGAGTCTTTTACGTGGGGCACCAATGGGTTCAAATATTCCAGAGGACCGCACTTCCTGGTACGTGACCATGCTCAATGGAACAGTTATTTCCCCACTGTTTCACTGGTTTCCACTGTTTGTCACTGTTTTCCACTGTTGTCACTGTTTTCCACTGCTTGCCACTGTTTGCCACTGCTTGCCACTGTGAAAACAATGGCCCTAAAAAGTTACAAAAGCTATAAAAAGCTGTCCCTGGAGGAGGCCTAAAACCATAGAGTAGAAAAAACACTTAAGATTTGAAAAAAAATCACTGCATGCTTCACTGTCTTAGGCTTCTTCCCCCAGCCTGGGCAGCAGGATACTACTAAGCGCGCGCGTCAGCGCGGTGCTGCGCTGCCTTTTTGAGGCCCTCTGCGCGTTTCCCGCAGTTTTTTCAACCCCCTATGGGCGCAACGCGCAGCTTTTTGCGGCTTTTTGCACTAAAGCGCTGACGATCAAATTGACGTTTGTGCGCTTAAGCGGCTGACCAATTTGGCAAGAAGAAGTAGTACCCTGCTGGGCAGCCCCATGGGAAGGTGGTAGGACCCGTGCGTCAGAAGAAGAAACAACTCTGGTCCACTTACACCACGCACCTACTACCCACTATTGATTTTGGGGCTACACGTAGCAGCTTCTAGGCAGCTCCTTTCCCACCCCCTTGGACCAAACCTGAAGCTACTTAGTGTGTCTCAAAGACGCCAGGATAGGCATTCCTATGCAGCTGAGAGCTTTGGGCTTGACCTTGTGGCTGGCTAATGGAGCTGGTTAGAAGCTGCCATGCGCAGCCCAACAAATAAACAGTGCTGTTTTTGGCGGAGCCCCCTCCCAAGGGGCGGGAGCCCCCATGTTTGCCCATTGTCCGTTTGAGCAACCCAAAATTGAAGCCTGACACGCAGCCACGGTCGCGGTAACTAACTTGCTTCGGTCAGCTCATCGTTGCACCTCTGGTTCCGTTGCAACACACTTCGCCAATTTTCCGCGTCGCTTGCGACGGCTGCATATAACGTTTCTTTGCAGGTTGACTGTAACTAATGTCACTGGAGCTCAGGTCCTCTGTCGTTCACTTCTGGTCAAAGCTTTTCTTTTTGGCTACGAGCAGCAGCTTCTAGGCAGCTCCCCTCGCTTGCCAAACCCATCCAAACCTAACGCAGGGTAGGGCATCTGAAAGCTGGCAGAATCAGCTTTCCAGTACTGTTGAAATTTGGGGGCATGGCCCAGTGGCTGGCTCAGGGGGCTGCTTAGAAGCTGCTGCTAGCAGCCGAAAAGAATAGCTATCCTTCTGGTTGACCATTCGTCGGTTACCAGCCGGACTTTTCTTTTCGGCTTTTCTCGGCAGCTTCTTAGACAGCTCGCGAGGCCAGCCATGTGCACACCAAATATTTCAGCACTTCTGGACAGCTGATTGTGTGGGTTACGAGGTGCACTAGGTCGTGTTAGCTTTGGCTGAATAGCCAGTCAGGGGAGCTGCCTAGAAGGTACAGCTTGTAGCTGAAAAGATAAACACTGGGTACAAGTTCATCACTAGTGGTAGATTCAATTATCTCCTCCTGTTAATCTACAAATATTATTGATTATTCAAGGTCGGGCATGTCCATTTAGCATAGTAGACTACCCTTGGCCTCTAACATACATACCTTCCGTCCCAGTTCGGCGAATGGTTAAATGGTTCAATATTTTGTTAGAGCTAAGAAGGTGCTGGTGCTGGCTTGCCCAAGCATGATAGGAACCTGACAAGTACATGAGCACCACGGCTTAGCAATCTACCTAAAAGCACAAACACACCCATCAACAATGACACTCTACCTAAAAGCGATAATTATAAGTGTGTGCTTGCTCTATCTAGTAAGTGCAGTAGCACTGTGCGTTGTCGTGTACCTGACAAGTACATGAGCACAACGGTCTAGCAATCTTACCTCAAACAAACACAACACACCAATCAATATGACACTCTACATTCCCGTTTCGACGAATGGCTCAATGGTTGAGCTCCTTGAACGAAGAAGGTGCCGGGTTCGAATCCCGACGGGTGCGCTGTAGTTTTCGCTGTCGCTGTCAACCGCCATGGTAAGCACTGCCCAGTTTTAAGTAGAGCCCGATCTCAACCGCCGCAAGACAGGGCTCCTTAATACCACGCACACAGGCGTTCTCATTACATACTTTGGGTAGCGTAGCAGCTTCTCGGTTACCCAGCGCTTCCTTCTGGCAGAGCTACGTTGTCCCCTACATGTTCACTGGCTTGGTGCATGGTGAAGGGTTCAGCCCAGGAGTGCATACGTAGCAGCTTCTCGGGAGCTCCTCTGACTGGCTATTCCGCCAAAGCTGAGGCAACCTAGTGCACCTGGAACAAGTGATTTGTTTTCAAATCTGAAAGTGGGTTTTTCTAGCTTTATGGTTTTAGGCCTCCTCTACGGACAGCGTTTTAGTGCTTTGTATAGCTTTTTGTAGCTTTGGGGGGCATTTAGGGGGGGTTAATATACAAATATTTGTGTTACACTTTTTATAGCGATAATTTCGCTTAAAGGGGGCCAAAACTAGCGATCCCCATATATAGCGGAAAAATATCCCTGCCTGGAAGCTGGGAGGTGTTGGGGAATCCTGGCCAAGCCGCTGAGGGGGCGGGTAGGAGCTTAACTTTGTCCATCCCTTTTCAGCATTTTTGCCAATCCCCTTTTGATATTCCCTTGTTTAAAATCCTCCACCTTTCCTTGCCTTCCCTCATGCAGCATATACTCTGCCCTCTCTTTCAGGATTTAAGGTATAGGTATCTTCAGGATCCCCGCACATTCATTTCCCCCCCTTCTAGACCCTTTGAAATTGAAATTGGAAATTGTTACATCCCGTGTAATACGTTTACTCAGGACGTGAAGTTAAGGACACCATAGCGTAAGCCGGAGCTAGCTATAGTCACAGTAGGGCCACCTTAGACCCTTTGATATAATTTCTCCACCTTCCCACTCCTCCTCTTGCTTCATTTAAGTATGCCTCCCTCCCCTTGCAGCATTGAATCTGTATCGCAGCAACGCCGCACGCTCATCTACCACAACCTGCTGACGATGGCCAAGTGCGACCACTTGATAAGCTTTTTCCTCTTTCCCTTTCATATCTTTTTATATTCCCCCCCCTCCCTTCCCACCCCCCCCCCCCATTATTTAATCTGTCTTCCTCATGCAGCATTTACTTCTGCCCCCCCCCTCCCCCCTCCCCGGCTGCAGGATTGAAATGGTATCGTGGGGACCGACGATTAGCTGCCACATCCACTTGGATGGTGGGCCCCTCCCTCTGAGGGTCTCACTTGACTCGAAGCTGCCTAAAACATGTTCATTATATCACCAACCTGCTGACAATTCAGAAATAATCAAACTGTATTTTGGTCCGTAACCAACAAACGACCTCCGTGCTTCCAGTGCGGCCAAAGAGCCTCGCGCAGGGCATTGTTCTTTGCAGATTTTCAGAGCAATTCAGTGAGTTCGCAGCGGGTGTCAATGTTTGGTCAACACAACTCTCTTATACTATACATCCGAGCGAAACTTGACAAATGTCATAAAGATTTGTCCTCTTCCCTTTTAGATGTTTTGTGTAATCCCTCACTTTTCTGTCGTTCCTCATGCAGCATTTACTCTGCCTCCTTGCAGGATTGAAACTGGTGTCGTGGGCCCCGGCACAGTTTCATACATCACAACCTTGCCCTGACGATAACCGAGTGCGACCACATTGATAAGATCGGCAAGAATCGTGTGCACAAGTCGATGGTAGTGAATGACCAGGACAACAACACAGTTATGATAAAATCCGGACCAGCCTTTAATTGGAGCTTCTTTCACGTAAGTTATTTAGGATAGAAGAGATACGGTCAAAACACTCTTGGATCAATAAGGAGTGTGGGTGTCACAATTAGGAGTGTGGGTGTCACAATTAGGAGTGTGGGTGTCACAATTAGGAGTGTGGGGTGTACAATAGGATTGTGGGTGTCACAATTGGAAATGTTGGGTTTATCTTCACACCTATCCTGCGACCACCCCACCTGAACGCCAGACACCTAACCCAACATCAACACCAACAATACCCACCCAACTTCCCAACCCCAAACCAACCCCAACCCAACCCAACCCTCCACCATTAGGCGTGGGTATGGGGGGGGGGAACCAACACCAACATATCACTCAACTCCTCCCCCCCACCCCCCCCCCCCCCACACACACAAACACACACACACACACACAAAAAACGACACCTCGCCTTGCAGGCAGTGGGGGAGGACAACGCAACATCATCACCAACTCCCATCCCCCCCCCCCCCCCCCCTTACCACCAACACCCCTCTGCTTGCAGGCTTGGGGAGGACCAATATCGAACATAGAGAGAAGATTGCTGAATGGACCCTCCACAGAGTACGGAGAGCAGATACAGGTGTGTGTGTGTGAAGTATAGGTGTGTGTGTGTGTGTCAGGTTATAGGTGTGTGGTGGTGTGTGTGCAGGTGAAGGTGTGGTGTGTGTGCAGGTATAGGTTGTGTGTGTGTGTGTGGTGCAGGTATAGGTGTGTGTGTGTGTGCAGGTGAAGGTGGTGTGTGTGTGCAGGTATAGGTGTGTGTGTGTGCAGGTATAGGTTGTGTGTGTGGTGCAGGTGAAGGTGTGTGTGTGTGCAGGTAATATGTGTGGTGTGTGGTGCAGGTATAGGTGTGTGTGTGTGCAGGTGAGGTGTGTGTTGTGTGCAGGTATAGGTGTGTGTGTGTGCAGGTGAAGGTGTGTGTGGTGTGCGGGTATAGGTGTTGTGTGTGTGCAGGTGAAGGGTGTGTGTGTGTGCAGGTATAGGTGTGTGTTGTGTGTGTGTGCGGGTGAAGGTGTGTGTGGTGTGCAAGGTGAAGGCTGTTGTGTGTGTGAGGTATAGGTGTGTGTGTGTGTGCAGGTGAGCTGTGTGTGTGTGCAGGTATAGTGGTGTGTGTGTTGCAGGTAAGGTGTGTGTGTGTGCAGGATAGGTGTGTGTTGTGTGCAGGTATAGGGTGTGTGTGGTGTGCAGGTTGAAGGGTGTGTTGTTGTTGCAGGTTATAGGTGTGTGTGTGTGCAGGTGAAGCTGTGTGTGTGTGCAGGTATAGTGTGTGTGTGTGAGGTATATGGTTGCGTGGTGCGGTACCGCTGTTGTGTGTGCAGGTATAGGGTGTGTGTGTGTGCAGGTACAGGTGTGTGTGTGTGCAGGTATTAGAGGTTGTGTGTGTGTGCAGGTACAGGTGTGTGTGTGTTGCAGTATAGGTGTGTGTGTGTGCAGGTGAAGCTGTGTGTGTGGTGCAGGTATAGTGTGTGTGTGTGAGGTATATGGTTGCGTGGTGCGGTACCGCTGTGTGTGTGTGCAGGTATAGGTGTGTGTGTGTGCAGGTACAGGTGTGTGTGTGTGCAGGTATTAGAGGTTGTGTGTGTGTGCAGGTACAGGTGTGTGTGTGTTGCAGTATAGGTGTGTGTGTGTGCAGGTGACGCTGTGTGTGTGTGCAGGTATAGGTGTGTGTGTGTGAGGTATATGGTTGCGTGGTGCGGTACAGCTGTTGTGTGTGCAGGTATAGGGTGTGTGTGTGTGCAGGTACAGGTGTGTGTGTGTGCAGGTATTAGAGGTTGTGTGTGTGTGCAGGTACAGGTGTGTGTGTGTTGCAGTATAGGTGTGTGTGTGTGCAGGTG
>CM039463.1:33285572-33333282 GCA_022414725.1 Microglena sp. YARC
TCAAGTCCAGTAAATACCAGATGCTTGGCCTACGCTTTCCAGGTCTCACCATCTGGCCTACTGCTTCTATTTCTAAAATCCACTGTCTACCACTTCAAGTCCAGTAAGTACCAAGATTGGCTGCCTACTGCTTTTCAGTTCAACATCCTGGCCTACTGCTTTTAGTTTCTAAATCTATGTCTGCCACTTGCAAGTTCAGTAAGGTACCAGATTCTGGGCCTACTGCTTTTCCAGTTCTAAATGTCCTGGCCATTAGCTGCATTCTAGTTCTAATCCATGTCTACCACTTCCAAGTTCAGGAAGTACCAGATGCAACCTCCAAGGTGGTGGCCCACACGAACACGAAGGGCAGTACCAGATGCACAATAAGAGGTGCAACGATATATTGAAGATGAGTTCATTTGCGTAGATGCGCTTGGGAAAACTGGGTTTCCCTTGATACACTGGTCAGTCAAGGGTTTCCGGCCAAGATATAGTATATCTGAAAACACAAATCTAATCTGAAAACACTCACAGCTATCGAACACAGATTGTACCAAGTCTAAGTTCAAGCAGGCATAGGTATTCCTAGGGCAGGGCACAAGGGCAGTTGGCTTGGCAACAAGTGCAAGAGTAGCCAGGTAGTCCTAGGCAGATCACCAACACAAGGGCAGTTTGGCTTGCACACAAGTCAAGTAGGCCCAGGTAGCCTAGGCTACCACCTATGTGCAGTCTTATAACTGCAATGAGTGGTTATAGGTTGGTAGGCAAGTGGCACCAAACACAAGGGCAGTTGGCTTGGACTTAAGTTCTTATCAACACGCAGTGAGTGGTATAGGTCTAGGTAGTCCTGGGCAAGACCTGCTCCAGCTCCAGTCCTGCAGGGGCATCGCCTGCATCCAGCGTGCCCGCCACCAGTCCCATCCATTGAAGTACGCGTCGACAGCACGGCCCACTGCAACCTCCACCGACTTCTCGTTGCTTCCTTGGAAGGTGAAGCCGTTGCGGTCTTGCTCCAAGATAGCTGAGTGCGCCACATCATGAACCGTAATCAGCTAGCCTCCGGTTTCCCGCGCACAATTGGGATGGTGCGTACTCGCAAGCTAAATGGCATGTGTCAGGCCACATGGCTCAAAGGCAGATGGAAGAGAATACATATCCGCCCCCCTGCATAGATGCTGGTGCGAGAGGGCATCATCATAACGCGCACTAAGCGTTGCATCGTCCCCCTTCCTACTCCCTAGTGTCCATTTTGCTCATTATAACCCGGGCATGGTCTGCTGGAGCGCCTTGGTGCCCGCTGCCCTTACATTTGTTGGCAGAGATAAATTATGAGCCCTTCCATTAAATCCATTCAGAATTATGAGAGCCTGGATTTCGGCGCTCCCCCAGAATTTGGGTGCTCTCGGGGCATGAGTCTCGGAGTCCCCTTCCTCGCCTCCGTCACGACAGCGTAACTCTAAAGATCGTCGCAATATAGGCCGGCCTCAGCTGGGTTGGTGCCTTCTTGGGGTTGGAAGGAAGAGGCCCACCTCTTGCACACAAGGCCATCTTGCACTGCATCTTGCCTCCAAGGTTGTCCGGCCGAGAGCCGCAGGCAGCTCGGTCTGTCGGCCGGATCCCAGGTTTCATGATCGATTCCCATTCAGAACCGCCTCGGAACTTATGCTCGTGCAGAGCCAAACACACCCTCTAGCCCATCCCCAAAGCTGGGCTCAACACCTCTTTTGGCATAGCCGTGGGTGACCGTGGTCACACAGTCGCGCGTTACACCAACACCACCTGCGCAGGAGGGGTTGATGTCATGTGGTGGGGGTGAAAGCCAGGCCGGCTGTCATCCATCAAGCGTTGTCGGGCTGGTATTAGCTTATCTCTGTCCAAGCTCAGCAAATGGTTAAGTAGTCTGCGACTGGCCAGCCCTGGAACGCTATGTTGTGTATGGTGAGGACAACACCAGTTTGCGGTTTCAACCCAGCAGCCCGGTACTGCTCTTTCAACAGCGGTGCAACCAACACTCTGCCAAGTCATGCACGTGGAGTAGCAGGCTGCTGACTGTCCAAAGCAGGAACTTAGGCAGCCGGCTGAAGAAGAGGAAGCGAGCTGCGTCATCGGGCTCGCCATAGAAGCAGCCTCGCCAGAAGAATGCGTGCTTGCTGGTAGGCTCGATAAAGTAGACAGGCAAGCCCTCGGTGATCCCCGACCAAACCACTGTCCGCAGCTTTCCTCCCCATGGTACCGTGCAGGGGTGGTCAGTCTGCGTAGCTCTAACAACGTCATGGTCTTGATGCAATCGTACTTCGGCAGGACGAACCCTCAACCATGGCTTCCCTCGTTGACTGATGAGCCTTGGCCAAGGAGGTTACGCACATCGGCCAACCCCCCAGAGCTTGGCAATAGGGGCCATTTCAGCCGCAATGTGAACTACTGAAGCCCAGGGCGCTGGCAACGATGAGCTGCACCGGTGTCTCAGAGAAATCTAGCAGGCTTCGTCATTGTACGTTGTTGCTGTGCGCATGCTGGTACAACCTCAGCAGTTTTTCATAAGTCTTTCGCAAGCCAAGGTGCGCGCATGGCTCTTGCTCCTGGGTCAACATGCGACGAGCCATAAACTGTTGGATTCGTAAGAGGAGAATGCTGATCACGGTCCTCGGGGGCATTCAAACAGCTTGGGTCCGGTGACGAGGCTCTGCCCTGACAGCTCACTCGCAGTTGTCCAGTATCCCCTCCCATTGTTGTCCCACCGCTCATCTGGTCTCTCCATCCAGCCCTTGAAGGCGAGTTGGAGCTCCAAGTGGGAGAAGTTCTTGAGGCGAGAAGCTGGGACCTTGTACTCACACACCCACACCTCACCTGCAGTCCAGGTTGGGTTGGGTGTTTGGGTTTGGTGTGTTGAGTGTTTTGAGTTTGAGTTTGGTGTGTTTACATACCTATGAGCATGGATGGTGGTGACAAGATATATAGTAGGGATGGTAATATGAATATCTGTCATCAATACCGAATCATATGATGCGGGCCCCATTTCCCCTTGACTAGGGGGCTAAAGTTAAACCATTTATATACTAATATCTAATGGAATGCAATTTGTATGATGATATATGATATCATAGCTCCGGCGCTTTGTCAACATCTATGATATGCCGTCCAGATATAAAGCATGGGGTTGACTAGATGGCTGAGTCTTAATTGTCACGATTGCGGTGTATAGGTGTTGACTGTGCAGACTGACTGGCAACTTACTTGTGTAACACCGTTCAACAGTGCAGAATATACAGAGCAGCCCTGCAGCAGTTTGTGACTGGGGAATCTGAGAGGATAACAGTCCGTAGTCTACACCTCACCTCACTCTTCTTCGTTGGGCTAGCGCATGGCAGCTTCCTGCCAGCTCCATTCAGCCAGCCAATGGTCTCAAGCCCGTTGTGTCTGAAGGATATCAGATTCAGATTAACTACACCTCACCGTCCCCACCAAGCAGCATTTAGCCCATGGCCCTGATCACTGAGGATGGGTCAGATCCCTTTAGCCAAACTAGGCTACCCCCTGACTGGGTGAATGAAGATTTGTGCTCCAGCACTGATGGTGTGGCATCAAATAATTAGCAGCCTTAGCAGTTATGACTTGGGGATGAGAGGATGATCAAGCGCCAGCTGTCAACACCTCACCCCTCTTTCTTTTTGGGGCTACACGCATGGCAAATCCAGCTAGCTCACATAAGCAGCAATGGTTCAAACCCACGGTGTTCAGCTTTGTATAGAATTACCTCTTTACATCAGCTGTCAGATGCAACAATCCAGCTGCAGGTTGACCCAGGATAAGGAAATAGAGCTACCCAGAAGCTGCCTCCGTAGCCCCAAAAAGAAACGTGCCGGCAGTCAGCACCGGATCACCTTTCCCTACAGTCATCTCCATGTCCTGGGAGTTCCTTCCACCCAGAGTGTCCTAGCGTGGGCCCACATCTCTCTCTGCACCATTGAGCAACCCTCGGTTGAGCAGTCCAATGCAAAATCGGATGCGGTACTTGGGCCTCCTTGTATTGCACTGGCCACGGAGCCATCCCGTTGACTGGGTGAGCAATTCATCATGCTCGTTCCTTCCAATTTCAGGCTGCGCCCAAAGGACGCTTGGTGCACACGGCCATTATCGACAGACCGCGTCTGAAATTTCCAAAGTCCTGCGGTACCTTCAGTTCAGGAAACTAACTACCCCCGTCTGCAAAGGCCGCATCGAGATCATGCTCATTTTTCTGCTGGATTGAGCACGGCAACCGAGGCCCCTCGATGCCTCCGAGCCGGGCTGCCTGCAGTCTTGTGCCACTGTCCCTGCTATCCGGTCAGAAGTCCCAAGTTCAATTCTGACCGTCTATTTTGGCCGTCAAGGGGAAGCGTTCTGACCCGAGGAGACCTGTCGCTCGAATTGGGTTGCCCGCGCTGGGTAAATCGCCTTGCTATCAAAGGGGACGCACAACAAGTCCGAAAGGAGTAACCTCGGCAATTGAATGAGGTTCGAGCAGCGGCCTGGTCAAGGCGACTTCTGAAAAGCAACTTGCGGCACGGACAGACCAATGCCACTGATCCTCAATAATGCAAAGGGTAAAACTACGGCAATAGAGAATTTCGGGGTAAGACACCGATTTCGAGCTATGAATGTTCTCAGTTACTCTCACTTGCGATGCATTCGGGATTTCGGACCTGGGATTGACCGGGACGTATTTTTTCAAAATACCGAAACCCGTACCCGATACCCGCCCGTAAGTAACGCGGAAGTTCAGGGGCGCGTGAGTGAGCTAGCTAACGGTGACGGGCTTGCGAGTACCTTGCAGAAGGGGCGCGTAAGTTAGCTAGCTAGCGGTCACGAAGTTAGGAGTACCTTGCAGAAGGATCCGCTGCGACCAAGTCCATAGTCCAGTGCTCTCGCTGCCGCGCTGTCAAAGCTTCCACCAACTAGGGTCGAACTCTTGGGGTAGAGTTTAAAGCATTGGGTTGCAATCTCTGGTTGCAATGTAGCGCAGCCTTGCTGTTACCTGCCACATGGCATATATCTAAGTAATGTAGAAGTAATAACATATTAAGCTTACATTACATTACATTACATTACATTACATTACATTACATTACATTACATTACATTACATTACATTACATTACATTACATTACAACACATTACATTACATTACATTACGCTTACATTACATTACATTACATTACATTACATTACATTACATTACATTACATTACATTACATGTTAAAGTCTACTTGACACCGCGAGGGTGTATGAGACTCTGTGCTTTAAACAGAAAGAAAAAGCACCCACAAAGCAAAAAACCCCATTACATCAGAGGTGTGTCGAGGACAAACAAACCAAGCTCCCAACCACCGTTTTGGTGGCGTAGGTATTAAACCCCCTAGAGCCGGACCCAGATCTCAACCACTTACAGTGGCGGAGGTAAGAAGCTAACAAATGAGAAGTCACAAGAAGAAAAGAAAAAAAGGGATAATAAATTACGGTGCCACTAAGCAGTCCAGGGCTTCCTGTCTTGCTCTTCTACAAGTAGAAAGATAGTCGGCTAGGTTGCTCCAGAAAGTCTTAGTGCCATTTCCATTCATAAAGGTTCTGAATGTGGAATCGCAGAATTCCACATTCCATACGCTTATCATCACATTTGTATAATTGAATCATCATCGGTAATCTCAATACCGGTATTTATACTTCAATATATTACTTGATTCAGCTTGATTGCTTAATTAAATTTAAAATATATACTTCAAGTAATCCTGTATGTCCTAAAATACGGTACAGCACGACCTAAAATACAGGACAGAGATAGTACATTTATTCCTGTTTAGTAAATTCATTTATATTCATACCCCTGTTTGACCTTGTCTTGATGCACCCGGCAATCTGTAAGGACAATCTCTAGGTTCAGTGAATTCTTTGGAACTTGGTGATAACCAGGACGGAATTTAATGTATTTACCTCTGCGACTTGGGTAACGTCAGATGAATAGATGATAGCAACTCTAGTTTCTCCTACACTAACGTTTTGAATGGCAAGGATTAAATGCATAGCAAGACTACGTCTTCGAGCTCACAATTTTAATGTTGAATCAGATAAGAGTACCTCTCGTTCTTGTAGAACTTGCAGGTAAATGTTTTTTTAGTTAGTATGAGCTGCCACAGGACGTGAGATCGGAGGAACCCTCCCACTTGCATGGACAGTATCTACTGGAGAATGGCATGATATGGTGGCTGATGGTAAAAGATGGTAGAAGAGTGGTAGAAGGTGAATTGCGTCTCTTGTTAGAATGTTCTTCATACTATGAGGATAGGAAATTGCCTTTTAAGGACTTGAGAATTAACCTTGGACGGTTATTAAAGACTCCAGCATGATGCTTGTCATGAATCTTGAATCCTTTGAAGGATGGAAATCTCTTACTTGAACTTGGTTACATGGCTCCAGCCTTTAAGGCTCCTCGCGACTTCTGCAGTAACATAATCAATTGTTAAACTCGGCTAAACAATAGAGAGCAGTAAACTACATAAACTCAGCAGAACAATGGCGAGGAGGAAACACAAATCACAAATATGTTAAAAGGACGTATCCAACCTTAAAAATAGGAACGGCAGTTAAAAAAACAAGCACTGGTGAACTGAACGCCAACAAATCGTTAACCAGCAGGGGGGGGGGGGGGGGGGGGGGGGGGGTCTGGAGTTCGTGCTATGCAGATAATTAATTTTTATGCTCTTGTCACATTTATTAATCATGCCTCTGCCTTTAGATTTTGAAGCACCCTTGAATAACCCTGGTCCTAGTTAAGCAGGTCCTAAAACTATGGTTTTATAAATTGCTCAGAAGTATGGTGTGCATAAGAGTACTGGTTATGTTTATACTACCCATGTTTACTCAGGCCTCAGACAGTGAGTTATCTGAAGACTGATCGACTATGCAATGAAAATAGCATGGGGCACGGGGCCTCCTAATGGTCAGTCCTGGTGCGTGCATGGTGGTATTTGCGGTGCTGGTGCGTGATTAGCGAGACCAAGACCGATATCAGGTGTCAGGTGCGGGGTGCGGCCGATATCAGGTGACAGGTGCATATGCACGCATAGTGGCACCAAATACAAGGGCAGTTGGCTTGGCACCCCGCAGGTGACAGGTGCATATGCACCCACATACATCTGTAGGGAAAGGCTAAGTGAGTTGATATTAGTGAATGAATTATATTAGTGAATGATACTTCATACTAGACGTATGAGCCGTCTCACCAGAATTAAGCAAAACTAAAATTATTGTGACACGATAATAATATTCATTAATATTAGTATTTCAAAAACCAATATAAGTTGCTGTTCCCTACACATATGACTATATGAGCGTATAGATAGATACCTTCATCTGGTGCTAGACTGCAAGTTTCAGTGCAAGTCTCAGCGCTAGACTGCAAGTCTCAGTGCAAACTAGACATATACTTCTCTGCAATGATCAGGAGTAGAATACCGTACTGTTATCCGGACAACTAAGGAACTATCATACTCCAGAGCAGGTTTGGTGCCAAGCCAATTGCCCTTGTGTTTTGTGCCACTATCCGGATGTCTAAGGAACTACGATTCTCCAGAGCAGGTTTGGTGCCAAGCCAACTGCCCTTGTGTTTGGTGCCACTATCCAGATGTCTAAGGAACTATGATTCTCCAGAGTAGCTGCTAAATGGTTGTTGCGTCCAGGGGAAAACACCAGCAGTGAATCGAGGTTGCGTAGGGCTAGCTGGGGCTGGCATCATGGGCTTCATGCCCTTCTCCCGCTCGGCCTGCTCACACCGCTTCTCTGGTGCCAAGCCAGCTGCCCTTGTGTTTTGTGCCACTATCCAGATGTCTAAGGAACTACGATTCTCCAGAACAGGTTTGGTGCCAAGCCAACTGCCCTTGTGTTTGGTGCCACTCTCCAGATGTCTATGGAACTATGATTCTTCAGAGGAGCTGCTTCACGGTTGTTGCGTCAAGGAGAAACCACCACCGGTGAATCGAGGTTGCGTAGGGCTAGCTGGAGATGGCATCATGGGCTTCATGCCCTTCTCCCGCTCGGCCTGCTCCCGCCGCTTCTGCTCAAAGTACTTCCTCTTCATATCTCCTAGCTCCCGGACCAAGCGCTCGATTTCATACTTGTACTCGTTCACCTGGGCCTGGTACATATTCAGCTCCGAAGCCATGGCCTTCATCTGCTTTGTCTTCTCCCGCAAGTTGGCCTGGTAGATGCTGAGCTGTTCTGCCACCTCAGGTCCAGGCTGGCGTGCTAGAATGTTCTTCAACTCCATGTACAACTTTTCCTTCTCCTGGATTAGCAGGTCTTTCTCTACTACCTCCTCAGTCTTGGCAATCAGACGTTTCTGGAGTGTTTGGATCTTCTGGATCATCTCATATGTGGACGGGTCACTTCCCTCAAGCTTGCGCCAGCGGTGCACGTTCAAAGGATTTTCCAACTCCTCACTCAAAGCCTTCACCTTGGTCCGTTCCTGCAGCAGCTCCCGGCCCAGCTGGTGCACCTCCCTCTTCAAGACATCGATGTTTGCAACAGATGACTTCAGGATGTGGAGTTCGCGCTTCAAGTCATTCAACTTGATCTTCAGCACCCGGATCTCATTCAGACGGTCTCGGTACTGGATCTGGCCCTTGGACAGGGTGGACTGTTGAATCTTGATCTTCTCGTACAACAGGGCCAGCTCATCATTACGCCTGATGAGCTGTGTACCCAAGATGTCTCTCTCGTTCACCACAATGTCATACTCTTTCTTCTGTCGGATGCGCTCCTGGTCTGCCTCATTGATGATGTGGTTCAGCTTCTCAATCTCCGACTTCTGAGAGTTGATAGCGTTGTCAGCCTCCTTGATCTGCTGCTTGGCCTTGTTCAACTCCATGCGGAGTGACTCCTTCTCCTTCTCGACCTTCATGTGGTCAAAGTGCTCCTTGACCAGGGCCAAGTCCTTCGCACTGATCTCCTCCTTCAGCTGCTCGATCTGATGCTGCATGATCTTGAACTTGCGCTTCATCTCTTGGATCTCATCTTGAGACTCGATCAGGTTCTTGCTGTACAGGTTACGATCGGCCCTCACAGCCTCGTAAAGGTTCTGCTGCTGCTTCAGCCTCGTCTCCCCCTCACTGATGCGCTTCTGCAGGTCAATAATCGCCATCTCTCTCAGCTTGACCTCCTCCAGCGCCTGCATGTACTTTGAAGCTGCATCGGACGCCTCAATGGCATACTTCTCCCGCTCCTTCTCCAGCTGATAGATCAGCTTGCCCTGCTTCTGGGCCTCCATCTTGTACCCCTGGATCTCTTGCTCCAGGTTGCGCTTCGTGTTGTCGTTAATCTTGATCAGGTCAAGCTGCTTCTGGGTGGCGCCCTCTGCCTGGGACCTCAGCTTGGTGAGGATGTCCCTCTCCCGGAGTAGCTCGTCAAGCTTCTTCTTATCTGAATCCATGTCCTTTTGCTTTTGCTCCAACTCACTTTCCAAGCTGCTCATCTCCTTCTTCAAGGTGTCACGATCACTTTCCACCTCGGACTTCTGCTCCTCCAGCTGTCTGATTTTCTTCGCAGTCTGCTCACGCAGCTTGTTCACCCGCATTGCCTCGGACTTTATCTGAGCGATCTCGTCCTCCTTGACCTTCAGCTCCATTTGCTTCTGGCTGTTCTCAGCCAGCAACTGGGTGTTTGTATGGATCTGCTCTTCTAGGTCATGATGCAGCTTCTGGACCTTCTCGTTCAGCTGGTTGTACTCCTTCTGGATTTTTTCTGTGCCAAACTTGGCATCCCTCAGGGTCATCTCCAGCCTCTGCACACTCTCCTCGGTAGTGGTCACCTGTACCTGCTTTTGCTTGATCTCGCCCTGCCTCAGCTCTAGATTCAGCCTCAACTCCTTCATCTCCTTCTCCATGCGCTCCTTCTTCCGAGTCTCCCTCTCAGCCTCCATCTTACGCTCTGCCACCGAGTCCTTAAGCCCCTGGATGTCCGTCTCCATCGTGAGGCGCTCGTTCTCTGCATGGCGCAGCTTCTCCTGGTTCTCCATCAACTCTGCGCGGATAGCCATGATCTGGTCCACCTGCTGATCACGCTCACGAATGAGCTCCTCCTTCTGACGAATGAGGTCATTGAGGGTGTTCTCCTCACCCATGGCAAGGCCTGAGCCTTGCTCAACCAGGCGGGTCAGGTTGGCGATTTCCATCTTAAGCTGTTGAATGGTTTCTTTGGCCTGCAGGTCGTGGGAGGGAGGGGAGGGGGCAATGTGCTGATTCAGGAAATATGTACAGGGGGAAGGGGGGACACTGTGGGTTGTGGGAGGGAGGGGAGGGGGCAATGTGACTATAGGACGTGGGAGTGAGGGGATGGGGTAATTTTCTAATTTATGAAATATGTTCAGGGGGAAGGGGGGAGACTACAGGACGTGGGAGTGAGGGGATGGGGGTAATTTTCTAATTTATGAAATATGTTCAGGGGAAGGGGGAGGCTGTAGGTTGTGGGATGGAGGGGAGGGAGGGGAGGGACAATGTGCTGATTTATTAAATATGTTCAGGGGGAAGGGGGGAGAGGGGTTGGTGTATTGGCTACCCTACCCTCACACTCTCTCAAAACTACTCCGGACTACTTCCTTTCATCGATTAAACATGTTTTGCATCAAACACGTTTTGTGAAGAATACTGCACAGTGCTGTTGTTTCTACCATAGTTGTACAACAGCAAAATGGTATCTTGTACCAAACATTGCATGCAGCCCTAGGCCTGGAGACTTGTTACCAAGCTTAGTTCACCACGCCATTGCTTCAGGAATTCACACAGCAACTATAATCCTTGTAAAAGGAGCTGTAGACGCTCGTGCTTCTAAATTATAGCAATTCAGCGGATGATTTGGATTTGGGTCAAATCGTGATTCATACTTCGTACCTCCACTTTTTCAGGCGACAGTTCTGACAATTCTCAAAATTCTTAATTCCCAGCAGGTTTCCAGGCCAAAATTATCAGAATTCTCGGGCCAAGTTATAAAAAATCGAGGTACAAACTACCAACTACCAAGTGTTTCGAAAACCCAAATCCAAATCATCCACTGAATGGCTGCAATGCCAGATAATGTATGTATGTTTACAACCTAGGGGTAGCCAAATAGGCTTAAGGGACTGATGCCAGATAACAAATATTTTGTTTACTTAGCTCAGGTTTCGCATGCGGATGGTCATGAAGGCTCACACAGGTGTATGCAATTCACCAGCGCTTGTTTCTTGAACTGCGTTTCCTATTTTTGAGGTTGGGCAAGTCCCTTAAGCCTATTTTGCTACCCGTAAACTGTACAAATACATAGCGGTACATAGGAACAGTGTTTCTCTTCTCAGCTGCGATGATGCAGCTTCTAGACAGCTCCCCTGACTGGCTATTCAGCCAAACTTGGCACAAACACGAGCATCTTGAAGCTGACATAATCAGCTTTCCAGAACTGCTAAAACAGTTCTGTGTCCCAAGTGGTCGGCTCAGGGAGCTGCCTAGAAGCTGCTATGAAGAGCCGAAAATAAAAACCCTGCATGGGAAGGAGCACACACCTTGGCTTCCTCCTCATGACCCCCTCCTCCACACCACCACACACACACAAAACATATACACTCCCTGCCCCCCCCCCCCCCCCCACCCCACCCAACCCCCCTCCACACACACACACACACAAACACACATACACCCCCTGGCCTGGCCTCCCCCCCCCACCACCACACACACACAAACACACACCTTGGCTTCCTTTTCATGACTGGCATCCACCATCTTCCATGCTTTTTCAATCTCCTTCTTCAGAGCGCCGATTGTGGTCTGATCCTCCTCATTGAGTTTCAAGGCAGTCTGGACCTTGGCAGCGTTTGCCACAATCTCAGCATTAAGCTCCCTGCACTTCTTCACCAACCTCTTCTCGCTATCTGCAGGAAAGAGGTGAGGATGGTGATTATGGTGTCGGTGCTGTTGGTATTGGTGGGTGGTGATGGTGGTGGCGGTGGTGATGATGATGAAGAGTAGGTTTCGAGTTGCAAAATATCTTGATCACTCTGAGCTTGCTGCACTCAATTTTGATAAACAAAAATGCCAGAAGTGCTCAATGACGGGCTGTGGTATGACCCAAAGCACTTCTGTATGTTCCAGCATGAAACAATTGGTTTGGAACACTTAATGGCATCAATGACGAAGTTAGGGAATGTGTTGCAGTCAAAAAGCTGGATATGCTAGTCCTCAAGTCCAAACCTGTACAACACCTCAAGGCCAAGTCCAAGCATGCAAAACACCTCAAGCCCAAGCATGTACAACACCTCGAGGTGCTACCCAAGTGTCATGCAGATGCATGCTGGCCTTCGTCATGCAGAATGACATGGCAATTCTTGCACCAGTGTCAACCTCTGGTGACAAACTCAGAGCTGTGGTCCCAACTAGTACTCTGCCCCCAGCAGTGTGCCACCGCCTTACCGTGTGATTTCTTCAAAGCTCGATGCAACTTCTCGTATTCGACGCGGAAGCGCTCTAGACTCCTATCTCCAACGAGCTCTTGGAGAACCTGAACGATTACAATGCTGTTAGCTATAGCACTGAAGCGAGAGAGGGGCTGCGGTCACATGTCAACTCAAAACAATATCTACCTCTCCGAACTCCTTCTCGAGCGTCTCATACGCGCGAGATTCGAACAATTCCTCCACCCCCGCTTTGGGGTCGTCAGTAGCCATGAGGGCGGAGAGCAAAGAGCAAGCGAGAAATATGTATCAACAAGGCGTGTCACAAAAGGTTGGCACTCGAAAGTAAGTCCTCGATCTGTATGAGTTTTCTCCACAGGAACAGTTTGTGCGCAAGCTATAATACAGTGGACATCTTGGCAGCTATACCCAGCCATGCCCAGCAGTGTCATGTACCGCCTCGTGTGAATCCGCTGCCCATTAGGCGGTACATGACGACGGGTACGGACGGACCCCTTTGACCATAGATGAAACTCGAAAAAGCTGGAGCATCCGAACCTGGCTGGCACATAGGCTGCAGGCATGGGCGATGGGCGCGCCATGGATATTTGCCCAGTAAAAACAAAGCTCCCAGACTAGAGGGTTAATGTGTTGGCTCGCCAATCTTACACAGCCAATCATCCCCGCATTTATTTACCGCCCCTCCATGGGTAGCGAACTTCAGTACATCAGGCGTACTGCAAATCGGAGGAGCGAAACGGGTGCGCTGCAGGCCCTAAGGGTTCGGCCTGCAACATTGCCTTTGCCCAGCACCAGCTGACGTTTGGCTACGGCAGGCAGCTCACTTAACTAGCAAAGGCAGTCACCTCTCCGAGACAGATTTCATACAAGTTGTAAGGGCAGTCACCTCACCTCATTTTCGAGGCAGATTTAAGATAACCAGCTGACGTATGGATGTATGGATCCTGCAGTCCAGGCTCTTCGAAGGATAAGGCAGTCACAGCCTGAGGGTGCACATCCCCAATTAATGAGGCAGTGGCGCAACTGTGTACCAAAGCGCAGTATACAAGACACACATTCCACAAGAACAGCCACGAGGGTAGCAACAAGGTTAGACATACCGCACACAGCGATATTCCTAACCACGATATATCGCGCACGCGCGATATATAATGTTTATTCCCGTTTTGGTCCATCGCGCCCCCAGGTGTGGGTAATGTTTCCAGGTTCCCAAATGCTTCACCTGGGCATCGGGCGCCACGATGTTTAACGTTTCCACCTTCCCAAATGCTACACCTGGGCATCGGGCGCCACGATTTTTATTGTTTCCACAGTACGAAGGCATCGTGCGATTTCACCAGCAAGTTGGTGATGTGGCCCCTGTGTCAGCATGAATTGCGGTGCTCTCACGCGTTTTATGACTTGGTGACTACTTGTGTACTTCCTTAGAACTATCGGCTCTGCCAGTACTGTGCTAGCTTCCCGTAGACTGTGTCATCCTTCTTGACTCAGTGGCAGCTTCCTGTTGGCTGCGTCACCGGTCTAGCCTGTACCCTGTTAGGTTCCAGGCTGCCGCCCTTTCACCACTGGTGCCCCTAGATGGGTCTCCTGTGCTTGTAACGTTATTCTCGTCTCCGTGTATAGATTGGCGCGTCTGCTTCACGCAAGCATCTCTGTCCACTCTCTGGAGTGTATTCAAGCTGATAGGTTATCGGGCTCATCGTGGTACCACTGCTTTGAAATGCATCTTATGCGTTGTCCTCTACTTGGCTTCAACGAGCTTCATTCTGGAAGTTCCGAAGTCCTGACATGATGACAAATTGGCTAGACGATTGCGCGACCAGCGGCCTTTGCTAACGGTCATGAGGATCCTTCCGCCGTCGTGGAAGCCACCCCCCCCAGTCATTCCTCCATCTTCTCTTCCTTTTCCTCCCCTGCCGTCTGTCGCCTCCTCCCGTCTGTCGTAGATGACTGTGACGTGCAGACTCAAGTCGGCGACGAGCCTGGACATCGGTGGAGAAACCCTGTCTTCGTCTGCTCGCGTCCTTGACGTCGCTATCATATCTCCGGTGTTTGAGGCTCTGCCTGCATACCGGAGGTTGCCAAGCCGACCAAGCTCCCTGCTGATGTCTACGTCGTCTGTACCCACCTTTGCTCTGCCCAGCCGATGATCGGCTACTGGCATGAGCTTGCGCTCTGGTGGCTCTGTGCTACCTTCTGGAGAATTTTTTCGATCAAGCTGGCGGACCGCCGGCACTGCCGTAGGGTTCGCCAGAGGAGAACGACCTACGCGTCTGGACCTGGAGATTCTGGAGTGGTAGGAAGCAGGGGGTATGGTCAGCACCACTACGGGTGCTGCTCCCTCTACCCCCCAACCGGGTGAGTCGAGCGATAGAGGGGGGGATTTGGGATTGACTGATCATCGACGGAAGGATATTAGGACCTTTACATGCCTCGGCTCTGCTCTTCGCATCCTAGCGATAAATTTTCGAATTCTGCCCTTGCGATTTGCGATTTTCTGCCATTGGTGCGATTTTCTGCACCAGGTGCGACTTGCTGCACTTTCATCCTCGTCTTCTTTTTCCCATACCTCAAATCTCGACCTCGACCTAACGCTTCCCCACCTTCTGTGATCCCAGGTCTCGCAGCGCCGGACTTCGCCCATGCTGGACGCCGTCCTGGCCCTAGTCCAGCGGCCGTGGAGGTTCTTTGGCATGATATCTTGGTGGATATTTTTTCTCTCTTAGGATCCTTGGGACCCCTGGGTGCGTTCCGTGGTTCGACAGAGGTCGCTACTTTGTCTTACCGTGCCCCTGGTTCCCTCTTTAGGTGTATGCATCAGCTACGTGAGTTTGGGTTCAAGTGTTTGAGTTCTGATAGGGCTTAGGAATTTTTAGTTAAGTGGTATAGAGGCATGGTTGATCTCGATTAGTTGTGGCAGTCATGAGTTGTTGATGATGACACTGCTCAGCAGAGTGCTAGTGTGTTATCTTCGCAATCGGCTGTACCACGAGGGAGACAAGACTCCTTTGGAGCTGTTCTTTGGGGTTGCACCTGATGTGTCGTTGTTGCGTTTGTTTGGTTGCCCTTGCTATGTCACCTTAGTATTGGGAAGTAACGCAACAAGCTAGTTAAAAATGCATTATTTGGTAGACTGGTTGGGTATTCCCTGGTGAGTAAGGGTTATTATGTTTGGGATCCGATGTTGCGCCAGTTAGTAGTGAGTAGTGACGTACTCTCTATCTCCAGTTAGTCTAAACTGTCTTCCTGGGCTCTCCCATTAGTATGGGTCCCCGTGCCCGCTTGCATCCCTCCTGTCATCAAACGGTGATATGTTACGTGTCGCCGGTAATTCCCTACGCCCTTTAACAACCCCAATTGTTGATGGCTGGCCTGGCTGGGATGTATCCAGATTGCATTCCAGACCAGGGCCTGATCATGCTGTATTGTGTGTGAAGTTTTTCGTGCGGGTGGAGTTTGTATATCCAAACTATCATTTACCCGAATCTCAGGGGGTCGCCAGGCCCTCCTCTGTGCCATGTTTTATCGGTGAAGCTTTAGGATTTAGACAGCCTCAGATTATAGTGGAGCCTGTCACAGGTCCATTGCCTAATAGTCGCCAACCTCCGGCCACCTCGGATGGCTCGCAGGTGTTGTTAATCCCTTCGCCTCCTGCCATCCCTGGTGGATTATCCGGGTCAAGCCCATGTGATGATGTAGCCGTTACCGAACGTGTAAGTGATGATCTTGAACACTGGTCTAGCTTGATACTGCGTATGGCTGGGGTGTTACAGTCAACCCAGGATTCATTGCTTTAGGTGCTGCTGGTTCTCATACGTAGGTTAACATGGCCCTATGTGTGGGTGCCTATTCCTCAGCACCGCCTAGACTGTCTTATAGGGTAGTCTAGATTGGTGGAGCGTTACGACGCTTTGTTTAGGCAGCTTCCTTTTAGCAGTATTTCTTGGTTTTGGTGGAAGGTGGTGATTTATTCAGACCACCGTTATAGCGTCTTGATGGTTTCTGTCTCTTAGTTCCATAGGCAGATGGTTCAATCGGTGGAGCTCATCATAGATTAGCTATTTCTTTTTACTCCACACTGTTTTTAGATCACCAGCCCCTCCAGTGATTATAACTTTTTGTGGAGTGTAGTAGTTGTTTCCCTTCGGATTTTACTGTGAATTGGTGGGCTGGGTAATCTTGCAGTTGTACTTGCAGATGTACCGCCGCTCACCTCTTTCTTGTTTTCCGAGTGTATTTCAAGCGCCCTTTCAGTCCATCCTTTGCAGTAAATTCTTTGAAGTCCTTTTTTATGCGTTTACTATTTTTTCAAGTGGACAATAGGTTTTATGTACTATGGTTGTACATCTAACCTTCTATTGTTCATTGAACTGTGTTTCCTTTGTTGGTTACGAGTTTCTTGAAACTTTTAACTTCGCATCCTTTGGATTTTTTCGGTTGCTGCAGGTTTGGTTTGCTTGTGGTTAGGCGCTTGGTGTGTCTTGAGTGCATGAGTTCTTTGCGGTGCGATACCCACCTCCTAGAATGTTTTTATTTAGTGCCGTAGCTGGGGATTTATGATAATTAACTTTCATAAATCTTCTTACTTCCATCTTTGAGTAAGAAACCAGTTCATCATGTTTTTTTCATCCCAACCTAGTCATGGATTCTATGCTAAGAATAGTTTTGAAGGTAGTGGATTTTTCCATCGACTTTTTTTTTTTTAATAGTGGACTTGGGTGTCCTCTTGTCTTCGTCCTTTGGGCTTTGATTCTCTCGTGTGCTGCTCTCCCACGATATTTCAATCTGTCTCTTTGGTTATCATTGATTGGCGTTAGGTTCCTATTCCCGGATCGGGTTTTCTATACCGTTGTTCCCCAACTTTGATATTCGGTTTTTCATCCTTTTCTACCTTGGCAAAATTTTGTTTTTGCCTTGTTTTATTCCTTCCTTTAACCCTTTGGGTTTCATTTGAAGTTCTCTCGATTTTTCGGAGTTATTTGATTTTATTTTACTCTGTAACATATAGTTCTATGTCCCCAGTGCCATAGGTGGAGAAGTAGTATTGTATGTCACCTGTATCATAGGTGGAGTGTCAGCATGAATTGCGGTGCTCTCACGCGTTTTATGACTTGGTGACTACTTATGTACTTCCTTAGAACTATCGGCTCTGCCAGTACTGTGCTAGCTTCCCGTAGACTGTGTCATCCTTCTTGACTCAGTGGCAGCTTCCTGTTGGCTGCGTCACCGGTCTAGCCTGTACCCTGTTAGGTTCCAGGCTGCCGCCCTTTCACCACTGGTGCCCCTTGATGGGTCTCCTGTGCTTGTAACGTTATTCTCGTCTCCGTGTATAGATTGGCGCGTCTGCTTCACGCAAGCATCTCTGTCCACTCTCTGGAGTGTATTCAAGCTGATACCCTGGTCAAGAACCACGTGGCCACTGGGCACGCTACGACCGTCCATCAATTTCAAAAATATAACAGCTCGAGCTCAGCTGCGGTTAATATGAAAGGCAACATGAAAGGGAAATGTGAAAGGCCATTATGAAAGGGAAACGAGCTAACTGCAGCCTTTGTTTTTGTCTGCCCGAAATGTAACTAGAATCGGGCAATCCAAAAAGGCTGCCCGATTTTTAATGTTTCAAATGCAGAAATGCTACAACTGGGCAATTGGGCATCGGGCGCCGCGATTTTTAATGTTATACCTTCCCTAAAGCTACACCTAAGCATCGGGCGCCACGATTTTTCATGTTTCCATCTTGTAAAATGCTACACCTGGGCATCGGGCGCCCGATTTTTTATGTTTACGCTCAAATCCTTAGGAATATCCGTTACATATTAGTAGGATGTGGAGACCCTCGATTGCTCGAATCCTCGAATTGAACGTTTTCTAATTTGTTTTTTTACTTTTTACCGCCCCTCCATGGGTAGCGACTTCGGTACATCAGGCGTACTGCCGGACGAGCAAAACGGGCGCGCCAAACGGGTGCGCCAAACGGAGGCGCCAAACGGATACGCTAAGAAACCTAAGGGTTCACCCTACAAATTTCATTTGGACCGCACCAACTGACGTTTGCAAACGGCAGGCAGCTCAATAAACTCGCAAAGACAGTCACCTCTTCTCCGACTCGAAGCAAATTTCAGACAAGTTGTATTTTCAGTCACGTCACCTCATCTTCCAGGTAGATTTAAGTCAAACTGCGCCCCGGACCACTTGACGTTTGAATTCGGCAGTCATCCCGAAGAAGACTGCCTGGTCACTGTCGAAGGGTGCACAGCCCAGTTCATGTGGTAACGCGCGACTGTGTACCAAAGCGCGGTATACGAGACACACATTTCGCAAGAACAGCCACGAGGGCAGCAACAAGGTTCACGAGGGTAGCAACAAGGTTAGACACACCGCACACCTCACACCGCACACAAAACAACCCTACTTACAGGGGGGCTACCTATCCGGCCATCCCCATCCCCAGCCACCGATCCCCAGCGGATCCCTCGGTCCAATTGGTCCAATCCAACACAAGGGCGGTCACGCCCTTGTTTCTAAGACTTTTATAGTTTTACATCTAGTTAAATGGAAACCTAGTTAAATGGAAACCTTAGATGTGAATCTGTAACTAATCAAACCCGTTATATATCAGTAGGATATCAGTATATCACTGACCGCACACCGCACACCGCAAAAAAACCCAGTGACAGCGGGAATCAAAATTCAAAATCCCCACGGGCGGTCACGAACTGGTTAAGTACTCCCCCTTCACATATTTAAACAGGCATTCACGAGGGGGGGGGCAGAAATAAAATCCTCAGACCCCATACCCTTTTTTCCTACAGAGGGCTGAGTTTACCACCCACCCACCCCCTCCGGCTCCGGAACCCACTTGGAGGCCATTATCTCCCCCCACAATAATAATTAGGGGGTCAAAGCAGGGTGTATTGTGTATAGCTTGAAAATGCCTATCCACTGGTGCTGCTCCCATAACCATGCGCCATATGTGGAGCAATAAAAAGCAAATCAGACAATACAATCAGTTTGTGGGCACACGGATGAAGTGCCATCATCACCATTAATGTTACAAGAGTGGTAGGGCCTGGGGTTAAGGGCCCCCAGGCCCCTAATATACCTTAGCCTATCAAAGTGACATGCTTGGCCTATCTCAATCTCATTCTCAGCCAACACGAATCATATGATAATACTTTTACAACCAATCATCTAGGCGACCAACCTTTTTATTTATCCTTGAGGTTTAGCACCTGTGGGCCATGGGGTCATCCTCATCCTCGTCCACATCCACATCCTCATCACCCTCCTCTACCTCTCCTCCTTCTACGCCCTCTTCCTCTTCCTCCCTCTCCCTCTCCCTCTCCCTCTCCCTCTCCCTCTCCCTCTCCCTCTCCCTCTCCCTCTCCCTCTTCCTCTTTCTTAACCACCCTACTCCAGAACAATGCCGGCACATCGACTAGGGCTGCCTAAGCCCGCAATAGATCTTGTGCCTCTTGCACCTTTTGATCACGCCTGTTAGACGTGTGCTCCTTGCCAATGACCACCTTAAACTCAGACACGCGCAGGGTGAATGGCTCAATATCGTCCGTGCTGAGTTGCTGGGTTGGGTGGACAAACTGCATGTGATGAAGGAAGTGGTAGCTCCACACGTACTTGCAGGTCTTGCCGGGATCAGAAAGGCAGATAGGGCATGCAACAGGCCTATTGGTACAAGGATTGGCTGTAGATCCCTTCTCAACAGAAGCGCTTGACATCTTGTAAACTTAAGGGCATGAAGACGTCACCAATATTACATGTGAGGAGAATGAGAGGATCCCTTCCTCAAGTCCACATTGCACACACCAGAGCTCCTGTCATGCTCCCTCGCGCCTTTCTTTTCGTGGTTGCTTCTCTGCATGCCTTCGAGTTCTTGTGCCTTGCGACGTTCGCAGGGTGCCTAACAATTCCCGTCCGCCCTCGTCACATTCGATGCTAGAAGCGAAAGGGTCCATCGAACAACATGAAATGGTCCCAGGTAGAAAGAAGACATGGGAAGAAAGAAGCACCAGTAGGTTCGTTGATAAATCTGCACTTCCTCTTTTTTGAGGAAGTACAGATACTTTTTTTATGCTGGGTTGGGTTGGGTTAGTTAGTTAGTTAGTTTGGGGGGGGGGGGGGAGCACTAATAGCTCCAATGGAGACTGTTTCTTTAATACAGGAACACCCCAGTTCCACTCCCATGTCATTCTGTGGGCTATGAGAAAATATCTTGAAAAGTACCTATTTTTTCTTAAATTCCAGTTTTTTCCCTCACCACCCACCCACCCACCCACCCCAAACTTTGGAGGCCCATAACTTTCTACCTCGTGGGCAAAAAAAAAAAAAAAAGACCAGATTCTTCATCCTCTCAACAAGCTCTACACATTTGGGGCATGGGGTCAAACTTTTTATTTGCCCCCCCCTCGGGCATTCAGTGTGTTTAACCAGCACTAGCACGAGGGCAGCAACTAGAAGTGGCGCTGATAAGCTGGTAATCTCCGTCGTTAGATGTTGTGTCCTGCTTTGATGTTTGACGTTTTACGTTTTCGCGTACTTATGAGAATGAATGATGATTGTTTTTTATGATTAGCATTGTTTATGTAAATTTCGTGTTGGGTTGTATGCTCAATTGGTCATAAAGTAGATGTTTGACTTGATTGTGTATAATACCGGTGTTGCACATTTGCACGTGATGATTGAACCAACGTGTTTGTGATCGGCATGTTCGTTGCCATGTTTGTATATTACACGCATGCATAATACATAAAGTAATCGTATAATTTATTAAATTACGCGAAGGGTATGTACGTTTCAGAGTATGGAACTTTTTAATCCTTTCGTGGACGTGTTTTGAAGACTTTGGCTTGAGTAAGTATGGCACTAGCGGCAGGTGGGGGGTTTTCCCGAATATATAGAAAAAACCGAAAAATGCCAAAGAAGGGTAGATAATTTCCGCGACTGTATGTCTAGCTCTGGCCCCGGCTATTTTAGGGTGTCGGGAGGCTCTCAACAACCTCTGTGTATCCTTGTGCATCCCCGTGCATTCCCGTGGCAATCCCTTGAATTCCCGTGCATTCCCGTGCATTCCCGTGCAATACCGTGGTATTCCCGTGCAATCCCTTGAATTCCCGTGCATTCCCGTGGCAATCCCTTGAATTCCTGTGCATTCCCGTGCATTTCCGTGCAATACCGTGGTATTCCCGTGCAATCCCGTGCAATCCCTTGAATTCCTGTGCAATCTGTGGTAGTACGTGTGCATTCCGTGCAATTCCGTTGGATATCGTGGGCGGGGGATTAACATTGGAATGTCCGGCTCTTGCGGCGGGGTGTGGTGTGTGTAGGCTCGCGGCTCGTGCACGAAGTGTGCGAGGGAGCTTCCCCCTGTTGGTTAGTGCTAGCTAACTTGTCTGTGCGGGGGTGGTGTGTGTGTGTCTGTTTTCTTGTTAGGGACGGCCACGCGCGAATGCGTGTGTGGGGAGTCCCCCGCGTTGGTTAGCGGAACGCTAACTTGTCTGTTTGTCTGGCTGTTGTTGTGATTAGCCGTAGGCTAATGGATGCGAAGCATCCATGACTGGCTGTTGTTGTGTGCCTGTGATTAGCCGTAGGCTAATGGATGCGAAGCATCCATGCCTGGCTGTTGTTGATTAGCCGTAGGCTAATGGATGCTTCGCATCCATGATTAGCCGTAGGCTAACTGGCTGTTGTTGTGTGCCTGATTAGCCGTAGGCTAATGGATGCGAAGCATCCATGCCTGGCTGTTGTTGTTGATTAGCCGTAGTTATTTCGTGGCAGTGTCGTGTATTACCCTTGAATCGTGTGAATCATCCATGATTAGGCGTCCTTGATCGGTGGCATATCGCGGGGCATGTTGCGGCATATCGCGATAAAGAAGAAAAATTATGTGTAATGTGTTATGTCTTATGAATCCGCAAATTTGGCATCTCCTAGGGTACCTCCGCTAGTTCATCCGTCTAGTTGTGTAAGGGGTGACGGAGTGGAAATGAGGCGCAGGTACGATCCCCGACTCGGATAGAATACTAACGAACCTAGAAATCCACCAACCAACTCACGTAATTCGTTTTGATAGCAAGGTAACCTATCCAACCTATTCAACCAATTCAACCTATTCACTTGATGATTTTACCGATTCCCTGTGCGATTCGACCAATACCGCTCGCTTTTGACAATATTTTCTCAGCCTCCGGTGAGAACTTCTGTATAGCGCTGCCCACTGTGCGGATTCCACCTGCCACACCGGCCTGGCCTAGCATATCCGCAACACCAGCCGCGGCATTTGATACGGGTCCCGCGAACATTCCGATTTTGTGCACCGCATTTCCTCCAAAATCTGCGACCTTTCTCACGACGTTTCCAAATCCGCCAATTGCTTTTCCAACTCCAGATTTGATGCTGTCAAAAAATCCCATATTATTTATATATTGCTTGATATTTATTTGAGCGCAATTAAAGTCATTTTTTCGTCCAGCTTATTCAAAATTGATAAAATGGAATTCATGGGATCTTCTAGCGATTCGTAATCGATCCTCAGCGTGAGACTCCAATCATAAGCAAATGGTGCTATCGAATCTCGATGCTCGTCCTTGATTGATAGGGATATTTCCGACACATGAGAAGCGCTAGTGTAAAATGAAAAATCGTCGTTGAAATTTTGATAGATTATTTGTGCAAAAGTAGGTACATTCACGGGTAAACGAATGAGTATATCACTTTCTTGGACGTTGTTTTGACGGAAGTTATTCACGGCCGAGTTAGTTACCTTCGGGAGCGAATGATGTAATGTGACAAAACTTTCCAAATTAAGCCTCAAAGGGAAAGAGCTAACTGTTAATGCTCCTAATGGCGTTTCATGCGGAAAGAATCCAAATAAATATGAAGATTTATCCTTGAACTCAAATCCATATCCTGGTCCAGGTGAAACGAAAGTACATAAGCCATTTATCTCGTTATGTGTAATGGTCCAACCGGGTAATAAAGTGCCTAAAGTCGCTAGCCATTGATCTAAATCGTAATTTCCGATTGGGATTCTGACGGACGTCTTTGCGCCATTGTTCACTATTGTGAACTCAATATTTGACGCGCGGATACTGTAGAAGCACCTATTCATTATCACGTCGACTACCGTGATTTTCGAGCGTCCACCGTATTCATTTTGTAACCCCCCAGCAGGTAAACTGGTTGTGAAATTGTCGGGAGTTCCGCTTGTTCGAAAAGCTGAACTAATGTAGAGTAATTGAGTTTTCATAACGACTGGTGCCATTTTATACAACCTCGTATATAATAACGGACAGAATGAAATTCGGAAAAGATATATAAATATTCCCGCTCGAGTCATACACTGTTATATTTAAAACTTGATTTTTCAGAGAGGAAATGAGTTTGTGTCCTAGTGTATTGTTTGTAATACTTTTAACAATCGAGTGCGAATCACTTCCTAGAAGTAAGTTGGTCCTCTCGCCGTTTACAGAATTATCGAATGATGTTTGGGCAAAAATTCCACTGGCGCTTAGACAGAATGGTCCTGGTTTACTCGCGGTAGTAAATGATTCAACTGCAAGCTGATAACCTTTTTCCCTAGGGGGTAAATCGGTGTTGAATTTTAGTTGATAATTTTGGGTTGATGTGTTATAACTTGAGAAGAGGGTAACACGCTGCCAAGCCATTTATATAACTGTAGGTTTTACATTTTCCACTGTAACAAGTCCTTCAAGCGTCTCGTTTGAAGCGGGTTTTTTCGAGTCAGTATTCATATCTTTTCGTAGTAATTTCTTGTCTCGATACATTAATGGTTTGGCAATGTGAAGGGATATACAAGCTTCCACGAGGTACTCGGGAAGTCCAGGACTCATGTCGAGTACTGCGGATTTAAGATATTTGTAATCGTTGGTCTGTCTGAATTCATTTGTGATTGCAGCCATTGTTTAACAATAATTTAGAAAAAATATTTTTTACTGTAAGCTAAGAATGACATCGAAATTCATTTTGAACCGAGAAAGTTTATCTCCTGTAAAATCTAGAATGAGCGCATTATGATCGTTTACACAGGCGGGGTGCGGGTCTGATCAGTACTAAGTTGCCCCCAATCGTAAGACCATAGCCGTGAGCTTGGCTGTGGATTTGTGGAACCTCTGGGTAATCTGTTCTCCTCCCGGGACATGCATTATTGTCAGCTGTACTACTAGGACACGAGTGCCTTATTGGCATCTGATCAGATGCTAATAAGGCACTCGTGTCCTAGTAGTACAGCTGACACTGTGGCGTGCAGATATAGTTTCTCGAACTTCTCCAACGTTAGTGTTGAGGAAACTTCGTCGTATAAATCTAACAATATTTTTGTGCTTGCAAACTTGAACAATACAAATAGACTCGCATTTGTCCGTATGGATTTTGGGATCGCTTTAAGGTTTTGGCTACATATCAAAATGTTAATTTGTAAAAGCCTATTCTTCAAAACGAGATTGGTTAGGGCTGATTTCCCAGTTGATTTGAATGCAGAGCTACCGACGAGATCATCGAGTACCATGTAATTTATAACACAAAATGGTAATTTACAAGAGGGTTTTTGGTATCCCGTTCTCTCTAAATAATCAATTTCGTCTACCGTCAACAAATCGATTTTCCCATGAGGGAACTTTGAATACACAATCATTTGTTTCTTGTAATCTTCTGTATTTTGCTTTTCTTGTTTGATGTCTTCAATAACATCAATTAACTTCTGATCAGTGTATTCGTTTATGATATCAGTAGGATCGATTTTCAAGCAATTGAAGACAGGATTCGCATCGACTGTAGGTGAAAATACAATAACGCGCATGGCTTGTCTCCCGTCATACCCTGAAATCTCGTATTGTTTCAGTAATTTACAAATTGCATATGTCTTTCCACTTCCTCGGCTCCCGATTAGGAGCGATACGGAGAAGTTTTTTGGCAATGCCTTGTTCAGAGCTTGTGGATATGTGTTTGCTTTGTATTGGAGTGGTTTGTGATTGAAATTTGTTATTGCGTTTTCAATAATGCTCATCGCTAATTTAATGGTAGAATATTTATCAAAAGGGACACGCTGAATTTAGAAACAGGCTTTGATATGCCATGCGTTTTCCGTCGTTCAACAATTTTTGTCTCAGCACTTCGATTGTATCTTCTTGTGAAAATGTGTGAGTTTGTGGTTTTGCTTTAGCTTGTTTTGTTACTTTCAATCGTTTTTCAATGTGTCGTGACATTTATTTTACTTCTTTTTCTTCTTCTTCTTCTTCCTCAAGAGAACTATCCATGACTATTTGTTGATCTTCAGAATCGGACTCAACAATAATAGTTTTCTTCAGTTTTATAGAGACAGATTTTTTGCGAGTGTTCATTTCAGCTTGTTTTTCTTGCATCTTGACAGTTTCTCCTGAATTTTGAGTTCTTTCTCCTGTCGGCTAATATCCCCTAATGGACGCCTTTTCTCCCAGGCCTTTTCACGAGCCATAGCGAGAGCTTCTTTTTGTTTCTCGGTCATTACACGTTTAGCTTTGACCGCCTTCTCTGGTATCACCTCAATATTGTCTAGTAAGTTGCTATTTTCTTCAATGTTTTCCATTTTGTGATTTTACATTAGAAAATATTAGAAAAGTTTAGAAAAAATTAAAAGATTACACAAACAATTTACTGAAAATTGGGAGATACAGGAAGAGTTTGCATGATTCTGACAGCTTTTGGTTTGCGTCGAAGTGGTCTTCCCCACGTTAATTCCGTTTCACTTAACGGTTGACGTATTGTCCGTCTTCCAATGTAATTTGTAGCAAGTTGATTGTATTGAACTTTTTTTGGCCAGCTCTCTAAACATAGCGGGAGCATATACTGATCCATTTTTGTATTAATATACATTATTTTGTGAAAATATATTTAGATGTCGTTTCGTCATTATGAAGTTCCAAAAGACTGTTATATTTTACGAATATAATAGTGTAATTTTTCTTGTTAACATTACCAGTGCTATGAAAGGATATATCGTAATTTGTGCTCGAATCATCGTCAGTTGGTATTATATCGATTGGTAATCCAAGCGCCCATTGGTATGTTGTAATTGTCCCTTCCCATCTCATTAAAAGCGATCCATCTTTTGTATGTGTCATCAGATGTTCAATAGATCGGTTCTCGTTGTCAAACACGTAGTCTAGATATTCGAGTGCTCTCTTGTAGTTAATAGGATGGTTGCAAATAGGAACGTTATTGATGGAAATGCCTACGCTCACCGTTTTGTCATTATCGTTATAAATGTCTTTCAATCCGTGACTAAAATAATAGCTCGTACCGTTGAATGCGTTTGCACTTATCACTCTATGATAAACGCCAGGAAGGAATATGGCGCCACCATATTCTATATCTCGGCTTCCAATGTATATATTTGTCTGTTGATTTTCCGTCTCGTTAAGTTGGAACTGAGATGAGAAATTGTCAAACTCGATGCGATTGGATAAATTGTCTTCAATTTCACTTTTGATTATAAGTGATGGTTCAATGATCGTGTACTGAATTGTCTCGTCGTCTCTGAGTAATACCATGGCGTCCGCCCATTCTATATCAATTCTAACCTTTCCCTTCACGACGCAATCCTTCGTCCCCAGAATACCATGAAACTTGTCGATTACATATGGAACTCTATCAGTTGGTGATACAAATCCGATCGCTTGATAGTTTCCAAAAGAATTC
Organism: Microglena sp. YARC; assembly: GCA_022414725.1. Taxonomy (NCBI): domain Eukaryota; kingdom Viridiplantae; phylum Chlorophyta; class Chlorophyceae; order Chlamydomonadales; family Chlamydomonadaceae; genus Microglena; species Microglena sp. YARC. The sequence goes on from CM039463.1 coordinate 33,312,735, forward strand.
GTAGAAGCTTGTGAACTATTATGAACTGTCATGATTCTTGCGAGGTGATTATACTCGTTAATCGTTTGAATTTGTACATCATCAAAGTAGACCGTTAGTTTACTAATTAAACAATCAATACCTCTTGGCGCTGCTCCATCGCTTGTCATAGTGAACATTAGCTTCACCGAATTTAAGTCCCAGATTCCTTCACGGATTTCGAAAACCGATTGGCTTTTTGGATAAAAAATAGTATCGCCAATTGGCTCAAATCTGTGTACCTTTGTAATATGTTTTGGCAAAGGATTCATTTATATTATTGTTAGATATGTTTTGCTAATCAATACAGAGCCTTGATCAGAAAACCCCCCAAAAAAACATAACAATCCGAGTTTCTGGGTTCTTAGGTTTCTTAAAATTCTGTTTGGTTAGCAAAGCTAACAAAACAGTTACAGAACCAATTCAAATTGGCGACCCGCCCCACATCTTAGAAGCGAAGAACATTCGATGAAAACCAAAGCTATTAAATTATCACTCCCGGCTGCGCCACTAATTGCTTGGCTCTCAAAAGATCCAATCGCGCTGTTCCCACGGCAGTCCATCCCACTTATAAAACCTTCGTCGTTGTGACAAAGCTTGCACGAAAGAACGAAGAAATTGTCTCGCCACTTTGCGTATGAATCCAGGTGAGGGTGACAACCACCAAGACTGTCTTGTAACATGTTGTAGGAACTTTGTGTGAGTGCGAAGCATTGACCTACTGACGCGCGAAAATCAGGTACGTACGTTCCATTTATAGAAAATTGCGCCGACTCCAAACCGGTTGCCTTTCTCGTGAACATGTTGCAATTTTTGGTAATTGGGTTGAGTCCTCCGGATGGGGATTGTGCTACAAATGTCCCCCAAAGCCGATTCACTGACTGTGATGAAACGCTAAATTTGGTTGATTGCGAGTAGGAAGTTGCGGCTGAACTAAAACTCATGTAATTCTTAAAATTTATTTCGTATACCCCTCCGTTCGCAAGAAATGCCGAATGCATCTGGTCGTAAAGGCCGTCTGCAATATCAATCGTGTCCACGCTGAAGGAGATATCCGACAATGTAAATGTACCTCCTCCGACTAGGCAATTTGCGCCTTCCATTTGAATTCTAAGTCTCACAGAACCAAGAAGTTTGGTATCGAGGATACTCGGTTGAAAAGAATTCAATGACAACCAATTACAGATTGAATAGGGTGCGAGAGCAGATGGTGCAGCAGTTGCATCAGACCCACCTTGAACTATTTTGCGTCGATTAACACAGTCCGATCCAAACGAGGTATCCGCGATTATATTGAACAATTGGGAATAATTACTACAACCCGAAATCACCTGTCCATTAAGTTCAGAATCTACGCGACTGATCAGACTTTCGGCGTTTCTAGGTAAGCCACCAACTTCACTTTTTGCCATAAAGTGCATGCATAGGGAATCTGTATCCACAAGTGTATTACTTGGTAGATCAATTGTGATTACCCCGTTATTGGTACATGTAGTGTTGTTAAGCGTGGAAAGGCGTTTTGTCGAACGCGAGTAATTCTGTATCTTCTTCGTAAGGTAAGAAAGGTTTTTCGGATAAGCAGCCATGAAAGTGTTTTATATAGTATATTTTGAAAACAATAAGTTCTATATTATTTTTTACCCCGTAGATAGTTGTATATTTTCTTGTAATGATTTGATACAATCGGCCTATTCAATAAAATTAGCAGGGAGGGGTCGTTATTCCTTCCTTGAAATTCTGTGGCAATTGTTATGAGTTCAAGTTTCGCGGCAGCGCTCCCCCCTGCCGTTTTATGTCGTGTATCAAAATTATCCAAAGATTGTTGAAGACCATCAAAATTATTTTGCAACGAGGTTCTAGAAGCGGATGATTCTCCTGGATTTCGAAATTCAGCAATATTTGGGGTATCCATTCCAAAAACTGAATCTAAGTGTTCCCTGTATCGTTTCTTATATTCCATTTCTCTATCTTTATCTTCTTGTGTTTGCTCAGGCTTAGGTTCTGGCTTAGGTTCGGGTTTAGGCATAGCCATATTTTCTGTTTGAACAGCTTTCACGAGTTTTTCGACGGTAGTGTGTTGATTGACTATCTGACTGACCATTGTTGGTGGAGCTTGACCAGGGATCTTTATCGAATACTCATAGGGGTTGAAGCCTAGAAATTTCGGCTGTGTCCTGTCTGTTGGCATCTTAATGTTTATTATGGTCGCTCGTTGGTAAACGTTCTTTCCTCTTGCGATTTGTTTGATCTCGTTGGTTTTATTTTTAATGGTTTTCCTTACAACTTTTCTTGTTCTCATTGTTTAATTTATGTTATACTTTTAATGTACAAGACGGATTACATTTTCGGGCAGCCTCAAAGTGTAATAAGAGTTCAAAATAGCATAACTGGCGTGAATGATACAGCGTTTTTCGCGAGTAACCTGGCTGTTGGTAATCAAATCAGTATAAGTGCTTTGTCTGCCCTAGGGTCTGACTAGTCTGCCCAAGGTGCTGAAATCGCATTTTCATCGAATCTTGCAGTCGGCAATAGCAACTACATGTACCCCAATATGACGTATTGTTCAAATCTTTCAACAGACACTTCAAACAATCTTGTTGGTTTGAGTAATAATGTTTATCCAATAGTAGTCTATTCATCAAACACAGCAACGTATGCGTCCAATCAGGTTGTTAGTCTGAGTAATTATGCGTATTCAATTGATAATATTAGTTCATGGAACGATATTACTGGAAAGCCAGTATTGTTCGATGGCAGATACGCTTCGTTGTCGGGGAAACCAGTATTGTTTTCCGGTTCGTATTTGGATCTCACAAATACACCCGCAGTAGTTAGCAGCTGGGATAATGTTCGGATTTATGATACCACTGTAGAAAGTGTTAGCGGGGATATGAACATATCAAGTACAGCGAATCTTAATTTTGTATGCGATTGGAATAATAATAATGGTACCTCAGCCTCTCATATTTGGTATAATGGTACGGGCGAATAAAAAACGATGCTTATGACATTAAGAGCTACCGATTGGGAATAGGAATAGCAAACCCACAATATGAGCTGGATGTGGTCGGTAACATTAACGTTTCGGGGACCATCCGAAGCAATGGAACTCCGCTAAGTGCGGTGTCTTATACAGGATCATATAATTATCTCGTAGATAAGCCCGTCCTTTTTGATGGGATATATTCCTCCTTGCCGGGAAAACCTACGTTGTTCAACGGGTCATGGGCCGCCTTGACCGGAAAACCGATAATACCACAGGAGACGTGGGTATCAGCTATTAAGCACTTCTAAGAGTGGACAGAGATGTATGCAGCGGAGACAGACGCACCAATCTATACACAGAGACGAGAATAACGTTACAAGCAAGGACGTACACTAAAGGACACCAGCGGTGGGCGAAGTGGATGCCTGTAACCTGAATAGACCCTAAGCCCGGATCTTGTCACCCTGACACCGTTTAACACAGGAGATGTCAGGGAGAGACCGATAGGACACAGAGAGACAGGCAGTCAATAGGAAGCTGACACTGAGTCACTAAAGGATGACTCAGTTCTACGGGAAGCTATCACTATGGGAAGCTATCAGGGCCGATAGTTCTAAGGGAGTACATAAGTAGTCACCAAGTCATAAAACGCTTGAGAGCACCGCAATTCATGCTGACAGTGGGTGAATGGGGTATCTGGTTTATTTACATTAAGTAACGTAGGAATTGGAGGAAATCCGACGAATCCACTAGCTATTCGAACTAGTGGTCTACAACTGACTGACGTCAGTCCAATTAAAGACTATCAAGTTTGTATATATGCTACTGGCGTTGCCCAACAAGGGGAGACTGCTGGGATAATTTTCACATCAACCAAGTGACACCAATGCAGTTAGAGACATCCCTGATGAGAGAAGGGTTGGCTTTAAACGCCTCCGATACCAAAAATGGTTCGCAGCCAACAGCAATGATGAGAATGGCTTGATTCCCTTTACATCCGCCTTACATAAGCAGGATCAGATTCGTTCTATAGCACAGTTTAGAATGGGTTCCCATTGGATGAACACAGAAAGAATGAGGGTGGTGGATAGAGCACACATCCCTCGCTCAATGAGACACTGTCAAATGTGTGGGTTCCAAAAACCTGAGGATGAAATGCATATGTTTGAGTGCCCTTTTTATAATGATATTCGCCTCCGCTACCAGAAGCTGTTTACAGATATTTATAGGCATGTCCATGAGGATACCAACTTAACCGTATGGAATGTGGAATTCTGCGATTCCACATTCAGAACCTTTATGAATGGAAATGGCACTAAGACTTTTTGGAGCAACCTAGCCGACTATCTTTCTACTTGTAGAAGAGCAAGACAGGAAGCCCTGGACTGCTTAGTGGCACCGTAATTTATCATCCCTTTTTTTCTTCTTCTTGTGACTTCTCATTTGTTAGCTTCTTACCTCCGCCACTGTAAGTGGTTGAGATCTGGGTCCGGCTCTAAGGGGTTTAATACCTACGCCACCAAAACGGTGGTTGGGAGTTTGGTTTGTTTGTCCTCGACACACCCCTGATGTAATGGGGTTTTTTGCTTTGTGGGTGCTTTTTCTTTTTGTTTAAAGCACAGAGTCTCATACACCCTCGCGGTGTCAAGTAGACTTTAACATGTAATGTAATGTAATGTAATCAACAAATGGAACTAATATTAACTCTGCCGTGTCAGGCGGTGCAGCAATAGTTTTCGAGAAAACTGGTGTTGTGTTTCAAGGTGCATTGCACTTCAAAACACAAGGAGGAAATACGACAACAAGTCAAGTAACCAAACGCATGACTATATTGAGCGATGGAAAAATTGGGATGGGAACTACAACCCCAGGATATGCATTAGATGTTGTTGGTGATCTGAACATTAGTGGAACATACAGGGTCAATGGAGTGGCACTTAGTCAAGGCGGTACAAGTGGTTTTTCCGGGAATTACAACGATTTAATAAATAAACCGACAATTCCTGATATCTATTGGACAGCTCATGCTACTAAATACAATGTCATTCAGTCTACACGGCAAATAAGTATAACAGCTTCTAGTCTGAATAATTTCATAAGTAAATTACATTTTGACATGTCAACTATTCCAGTAGGCGGGGCATCCGGTGGTATTGAATTCATATGTAATCCAATTGAAGGCAATCGATTCTACTTTGATTTCGGAACCGGTCCTGCTAACGGAACTGTGATGCTTAACGGAGGTTTTTTTCAGAATTCAGACAGGATTTTAAACCCGCTTCATACACGTACAAATACGACAAGGCGGGAAACGTCCAAGCGGGCCTATATGCCAATGATGTGCAAGAGTTGCTCCCTGAACTCGTCACCACAACTGTAGGAGATACACTGTCGTTGAATTACATTGGATTAATCCCCCATGTGTTGGCTGCCATCCAACAATTGAGTGCTGAAGTAACTTTTTTGAAAGCTTCGCTTACCAAACAGACAAATTAGAGGAATTAAAAATAAAATTGATAACCAAATAGGATATATCCAGAGGATGTATCAAAACTTAAAGATTATTAATATATTGCTGTATAAGTAATAAAATGAGCGACACATGCTGTGCATATGAGCCTTCAGGCAAATCTTCAGGCGAATCTTGCATCAAAGTTCACACTTATTCTAGTGAGATCCATAAGACAAAAATGAAAGAAGACCCTGAATATCGTGCTTATGTAAATAATCAATCCAGACTTGCAACTGTCAAACGGTATCAAACAGACGAGGTATTTCGTGAGAAGCAAAAGCATACACAAGAGATAGATATGCAAATAACCCTGAAATACGTGCAAAACGAAACGAACGTTCGCGGATTTATAATGCCAAGATCAGAGAACAAAAGGCGTTGTTAAAGGCAGATGATGCCGGGATATAGTGTTTCATTTAAAAATTGTAATGCACACATTTGTTTTTAAATCTTTTAAGAAAACGACTTAAAGATACATTCCATAAATAATATTATAACAAAACAGTTCCCGAATGAAAAAAATCTCCAGATTTTACCCGAATGAAAAAAATTACAAATTGTTTGATTGAGGGATTAGCCTGTCAAAACTGTTTGTTTGTGTGTGTGTGTGTGTGTGTGTGTGTCCGTGTGTCACAACCTACTTTTCAGGTTTCACTTCAAATCACAAAAAAACGAAACATTAGATAAGATATCCCAATTATAAGACTTATTGATACCGGAGATTTTCTGACGAGACCGCGTATGAGCATCGCAATTCAAGAAAAGGAGCTAAGGTTTGTGCTTTTTGGGCCAAAAGCGACAATTATTGGGTAACATTTATTATCATTTCAAATTCGTACCATCCAATCAAGTGCGCATACATAGGTTTGGGAATGGAATTGTCGTCAAAAAATCGAGGCGAAACATGCAAGCATCACAATGAACGAATCATTCTCCTAGGGCACTTGAGCTATTATTAGCACGGATTTCACCCACAACTCACCCGCAGGGCCGTGCGTGGGGTGGGCCAGGTTGGAAATCAAGCTACGCCAATTAACTAAGGTACTTATAATTCTCGTAATGTTCATATTTCCAGCCTTGCAACTTGCACAATGAGCAATTCCATGGGAAACGAATACAAATCCATATCTCGCACTTGCGACCATTGTGCTGTAAACCATGGAGGTACAAACGTTCGCATGGGCACTTCCGAGGCCGCCAGCAATGGGACGGAATCGGACGCAGAGGGACGCATGGCATTCAAGTGAGACGCAGCCAACCTACTGAAGCTGCGTCTGCGACGCAACGGACCCTTCGACGTTCCTTCGACGACGGAGGACGCAGTGTCCTGAACAATTCGCCTTGGTCCCACTGGCGTGCCACTGCGATGCTGCCACACTGCAAGTCTGCCACTGCCAGACTGTCGACCGGCCCCCCCACCGGCCCCCCACTACATCCGCAATCATCATCACCTGCACCTGGTCGCCGATCTCAGTCCCGATCAATTCTCAATCCCGATCAATTCTCGATCCCGATCAATTCTCAATACCGACGTTAGCCTGTCTTCCCTTCGCCTGCCTCTGCTTGCTTGCTGCTGATCACGACGAATTTTCGCCTCACTCTGCCTGCTTGCTGCCGCTTCCGACAATTCTCCTTCCCGTTAAAATCTCCTTCCAGATCAGCTCCCAATCCCGCTCAATTCACAATCCCGGCGTTCGCCTGTCTCCCCTTCCGCCTCCACCAGGTATCCCACCCACACCCACACACCATGTTCAATGCTTAACATGCACTCCCAATCGCACAGGGGTTAGGCCGCATTGAACTCAATCACGTCCACGTCCGAGTTCGGACCTCTCGACACTTCCCTTCCCACTTCTACCCACTTCTACACCCCCCACTCCAATCCCATATTCCCATCCTCTCGCCCCTTTACCCCACGCCAGCGTCCACCCCCGGACCTGTCAACCTTTCCTCCCACTCCCGCCCCAGATTTTCCTGGCCTGGGCTTTGCTCCCATTGCCCACACCCTTCCTCACTCCCCAGCCGTCATGGTGTAGCACAGCATGGTATGATTTGTACCTACATGCACGGTTTATTGGTGTAGTATGGCAAGGTGAAGCATAGCATGGCATGTAATGGTTTATACATGCCATGCATGCATGAATTGTACAATGGTAGTATGGTGTGGTATGGCATGGTGTAGCATAGCATGGTATGGTTTGTATCTACATGCATGGTATATTAGTATGGTATGGCATGGTGCAACATAGCATGGTTTGTTATGGTTTATACCAACATGCATTGTACAATGGTAGAATGGTGTGGTATGGAATGGTGTAACATAGCATTGTATGGTGTGTACCCACATGCATGGTATATTGGTATAGTATGGCATGTTGCAGCATAGCGGTCTAAATGGAAAGGAAGACAGATGGGATCCCTTCTTTGGGTGGCAGTGCATGCGTAGCCCCTTGTGTGTGCGTGTGTAAGTGTTTGGGTATGTGTGAATGTTTGCATGGGGTTGTCTTGTAGTGCATGGATGGCCTGGTGTGTGTAAGGGTGAGTGTCTGATTGGGTTGTGTGTGTCGATGTGATTGTCTTGTAGTGCATGGATGGCCAGGTATCTGTATCTATGTACGGAAACAGATCTTTGTGGCAGTGCATGTGTAGCCACTTGTGTGTGCATGTGCCTGGGGTTGTCTTGTAGTGCATGGATGGCCAGGTGTGTGTATATGGTATGAACAATGCTGTGTGGCAGTGCATGTGCAGGCAGTTGTTCATTTGTGTGTTTCCATGCGTGAGTGTCGGGGTGTGTTTGTGTGTGCATGGGGTTGTCTTGTAGTGCTTGGATAGCCAGATGTTTGCGTATGTGCGTGCATAGTGCTGTTTGGCAGTGCATGGATAGCCAATTGTTTTGTGTGTGCATGTGTGTGTATTTGAGTGTGTTTGTGTTTGCATGGGGTTGTCTTGTAGTGCATGGATAGCCATATGTGCGTGTATTTGCGTGCACAGAGCTGTGTGGAAGTGCCAGAATAGCCAGATGTGTGTGTATGTGCGTGCGCAGTGCTGTGTGGCAGTCCATGGATTGCCTCATGAGTGTGTATGTGCATGCACAGTGCTGTGTGGCAATGCATGGATAGCCATATGTGTGTGTATGTGTGTTCACAGTGCTGCGTGGCAGTGCAGGGTAGCCAGATGTGTGTGTATGTGCTTGCACAATGCTGTGTGGAAGTGCATGTATAGCCAGCTATGTGTGTGTATGTGCGTGTGCAGTGCTGTGTGGCAGTCCTAGGTAGCTGGATGTGTGTGTATGTCCTTGCGCAGTGCTGTGTGGAAGTGCATGGATAGCCAGATGTGTGTGTATGTGCGTGCACAGTGCTGTGTGGCAGTGCATGGGTAGCAATTTGTATTGTGCGTGTATGCGTCCGTATTTGAGTGTGTTCGTGTTTGCATGGGGTTGTCGTGTAGTGCATGGATAGCCAGATGTGTTTGTTTGTAGTAGCACATGGCTGTGCGACAATGTATGTGTAGCCAGTTGTTTTGTGTGTGCATGCTTGAGTGTCTGAATGTGTTTGTGTTTTCGTGTGGTAATGTAGTGCATGGTTAGCCAGATGTGTGTGTATGTGCGTTCACAGTGCTGTATGGCAATGCATGTATAGCCAGCTATGTGTGTGTATGTGCGTGCGCAGTGCTGTGTGGCAGTGCTAGGTAGCCACATGTGTATGTTCAGGCAAAGTGCTGTGTGGTAATGCATGTATAGCCAGCTATGTGTGTATGTGCGTGCACAGTGCTGTGTCGCAGCGCATGGATAGCCAGATGTGTGTGAATGTGCCTGCGTAGTGCTGTGTGGCAGTGCATGGATAGCTAGATGTCTGTGTATGTGCGTGCTCATAAGTTGTCAAACGTTTTGTAGCTTATTCTGCTATTAGTACCTACTTACTCCACTACTTTTGAAACTCCCAGCCTTCCTCCTCTCACTTTCTCGCATTCTGCATATCAACAATTTCTCAACTATACCTCTAATTGGTTACATTTCCTGTGCATCAACTGCTTGCAAATAAAGTCCATCTACAAGACAGTCCAGGCACGTTTAATACTCCTTCAAATTTAACAACCCTACAAAATGTCAATTGTCGTAGTAAATGAAGCTACATCCATCGATTCAATTCAACTAAATCCAAATATATTGAATTCAAATGAATACAATTCAAATCAATTAAATGCATTCAATTCAAGTCAATACAACACAATTTTGATTCTATCAAATTAATTAAATCAATTTTAATTAATTAATTAATTAACTAATTCATACAATTAAATTTAATTGATAATTAATTAAATATAATTTAATTAATTAGTTCATTAATCAATTAATTAATAACTTATAATTAATCAAACAATTAAACATGATTTGATTCATTCATTTAAATCTTATTATTCATTAATTAATACAATTTATTTATTTAATTAAACAATTATACAATAATAAATTATACAATTAAATGTTTAATTAAATACAGATTATTTAAAACATTTTCATTCGGGACGCGCCTCCAGGCGCCCTTTATTTGAAGAGGGATTAGCCCCATTAAAATGTCCGTCCGTTAGTTAGTGTGTCACAAACCATTTTTTCAGGTTTTATGAAAACATACAAAAAATTGAATATTCTATATTTTTGATGAATTATAAGACATATTTATACCGGACGAATTCTGACCAGAGCATATCTAAGCATCGCAATTCACGAAAAGGAGCTCAGCTTGGGCCAAAAAGTTACAATTCACGGTTAACAATTTGATTTAAGGGTGTTTTAAGCTATCAATTCAAATTTGAACCACATATACACATGCGGATACATCGCCTCCGCTACCAGAATCTGTTTACAGATATTTATAGGCATGTCCATGAGGATACCGACTTAACCGTATGGAATGTGGAATTCTGCGATTCCACATTCAGAACCTTTATGAATGGAAATGGCACTAAGTCTTTTTGGAGCAACCTAGCCGACTATCTTTCTACTTGTAGAAGAGCAAGACAGGAAGCCCTGGACTGCTTAGTGGCACCGTAATTTATTATCCCTTTTTTTTCTTCTTGAGACTTCTCATTTGTTAGCTTCTTACCTCCGCCACTGTAAGTGGTTGAGATCTGGGTCCTGCTCTAAGGGGTTTAATACCTACGCCACCAAAACGGTGGTTGGGAGTTTGGTTTGTTTGTCCTCGACACACCCCTGATGTAATGGGGTTTTTTGCTTTGTGGGTGCTTTTTCTTTTTGTTTAAAGCACAGAGTCTCATACACCCTCGCGGTGTCAAGTAGACTTTAACATGTAATGTAATGTAATGTAATGTAATGTAATGTAATCGGTTTGGGAACAGAATAGTCGTCAAAAAACCAAGGCGCAACATGTACGCATCACAATGGACGAAACATTCCCCTAGGGCACTTGCTAAAATTAGCCCACGGACCCCACCTCAGGGCCGTGCGTGGGGCAGGGGCGGGGGGCACCGGGCGGGGTCGGGGGCAGGGGCGGGGGCGGGGGCAGGGGCAAGCCACGCCACCTGCCGCTGGCCAAAAACCCGTTCAGGAGGACGGGACATACCGTTCACGGGGGCAGGGGCAAGCCACGCCACCTGCCGCTGGCCAAAAACCCGTTCAGGAGGACGGGACATACCGTTCACGTCTGGGCTGGGCCGAAACATGCAATATCTTGTACAAATCCCGTAAAATCAACCATACACCTAATTGGCCTCATTTTTCTTGCAACAAATTCTTAAAAAATAGCCAATCTACATACATGCATTTCATTACAATACAGAAACGTTCAATACTGCTTAAAAATCAACAACCCTTCAAAAAATCTCTTTTTCGTCACTTTATAGTTAACAATGCTACATCATCAATCGAATCATTGGAATTCAATTAATTCAATGCCTCCAGGCGCCCTTCAAATTTAATCCTATTCGAATTGATAAAATTAAAAGCAATTACATGCATTCAAATCACGTAAATTAAATTATATTAAATGGAAAGGAATAAATCGAATTAAAATAAAACAACATTAAATACAATTCAATTTAATTAATATATTACATTAAATTAAGGATTCGAATAATTTCATTCGGGACGCGCCTCCAGGCGCCCTTAATATAATGGTCTCCACACAAACTTTGATAAATTTTACAAGAAGCATATGGCAACAGGAGAAGGTCCACACAGGATTACAGAGGATTATGTGATATCAAAAGGCTATGAATCAGTAGATGATTTTTACGATTCTGTTGGAGTCGAGATGGATTATCGCAAAGAAGAGAAAAAAAGGGTTTGGAAACAAGAAAAGGCAAATTATGATAGGGAGCGCTACCTAAAAAACTCTCCCAAAAGGTTAGTTCAATTCGAGCTTTTCAATCAGGGCAGCATCACTTTGTATGTGTATACGTGTATTGCTATCACAAACGCTTTTCGTCCTTTAAAGGATTTCGGCCCAGACACATTGCTGGTTTAGGGCTCAATTGACCTAGCGAAATATACCAAAAAAACTGAAGAGGGAGAGTATATATATAATACTTTAGCTGGGAACAATAATGTTTTCACAGGATATAAAAAACTACTGAACAGAATGGACATTGACGACCCAAGTATGGGAGCTTTGTTAAGAAGACTCGTATCACAGTCCCTGGCAATAAAAATCATCTCAAACGAACCTGTTTATAATGCAGTTGATAGACCGCTCTTGTACAGGACTATCAGGGATAACATGTATATTGTTTATACAGAATGTGAGTTCATATGATTTGAGTGGGACAATACAGGAAATAGCTTACAAACAAGTATAAAAAATATTAGGAACAGGAATTTACCCAACGGTTCTTGTGCAATTGAAGCGATTCTAAACGGTTTTACACCAGCAGTTGACTCCTACAACAAGAAACTAAAGTATGATAAACACACACACACATTTGAATCCATTTATTGGGATATATTTGAGACAGAATATGACGGCGTGTCTGACATTCACATGACAGTCGAGGATTTTCTGAAGTGGTTCAAGAAGAATGGTTTTGGAGTAGAAATATTCGACAACGAAAAAAGGATAGTATGTAAATATGAGCCACCACCTGACGAGCAAACAAAAACATATAACATCCAAACACTTCGTGTCGTATATTGGCACGAACATGTGCAGAACATTGACGAAGTGATGTCTTTCGCCAAGACAACTAAAAAGGACATGTACTCTCGCCCGTCATCCAACTTTGTAGTACCAAAAATCAAAAAGGTTACAGCAGACATGTATCACTTGGGACATAAGAATGAAGACATTTTCCCAATTATTAAAGCTGGAATGGAAGCATCAAAAAAGGATATCAGAATCATATACAATGGAGATATGAAAGAGGTTCTGTTAAACTTAGTTCAAAAAGAAGGATTTGATCCCAAGCCGATCGTGCAAACTGGACAAATTATTTCACGGATCGAAATAAACCACATCAAGACAAAGGACGACAAAACTGTAGCCATCTCGATTGAGAATGCATCTCAAGTGCAAGGTTTTTCAAAGTGTCCAATTCTAGACATAGACACGTTTGTAGACTACAAGAACCTGGACTCAGAAGTGAAGGGATCGTTTCTAAGTAATAAAACTAAATCAGAGATGAGCATTGAAGCCAGCGAGGTTTTCAAAATATGCTTGGATCGAGTACCAGTGGGCAAGCTAGTTGACAAAGATCTGTCTACCATAGATCTTGACGAGATTACAGCGCTTGATATCAATAAGCAGTACTTTACTTGCATATGGATGTTGGTTGATGGACCAGGGTTCCCAGTCACAAATTCATGGGATATATTCTACACATACATGGATGATCAACCATTAACTGAGTAAAGACAAAAATACGACTAATAAACAAAAGGTCGTGGGATATGATGACCCGTTTCAAAAAAACTTCACGCAAACAACTCTTGATTCTAAATGCGGAATAGTTAAAAAGAAACACTATCAATATTCGGGCCCTTTACCGACTTTTGCAGACCTCGTTACAGACCATTTACATAGTTCCCTATGTAAATGGTCTGTAACGAGGTCTGTAAATGACAGAGGGGACTCGTTGTTTGTAAAAGGACTGTAAAAAGTATGTAAGTCCTGGGGTATAGAGCCTTTACCGTGTTGGCTGGCAACGTGGTCTGTAAATGGTCTGTAAACAGTCACATTGAAAACGACCTTCAACGCTCAGATCTACCGATGGGGGGAATCGAACCCCCGACACACTCCTTGATTTGGCGTTGTGTTGTACCACTAGGCCAATCATCAGATCGGATCGGGCTGCAGACCCTTTCCAGGCTTCCCCCGGCTGGCTGTCCCTCGTCTGTTTGAATTCAAATGTCGCGACCTTGCCATTCTTGCATTCGAACGAACTGCTCTCGGAATTGCAGCCGTGCCTATTTATCGCACTACTCGGCACAATACATAATTAGTATTTGACTTAACTCCAGAAAGGAATGGTAGCGGCATGGCAGCTGTTCGAACTACCCCAGAGCGCAAGCCATCACTTACCCTCGAGGAGGCTGGCGAGCTGTGTAGGTATGTTCCGCCGCGCGACCTATCTTACAAGCCTGCGTACGGGATCGGCCAAGGCCCAGGGCTAGTTGCTGTGCGACTCCGAGCTGGTGTTTGCAGTGACGGATCCGCTGTCTCTACGGGAAGAGACTACTACCAGGTGCGTGCTTGATATGCCGTACGATTTGACGTGCCACCGAAGAAACCACGAAACCCTGGTTGCACTGAATGAATACCACAGATCTGACCACTTGCCTTATTCTTGATGCTCTCATATCCACCTGATTGCTGGAATGGCGCGTACCAAACAGACCGCTCGTAAGTCCACGGGCGGCAAGCCCTCAAAGAATCAATTGGCGACTAAGACACAGGTTAGGAATGCCCCTGCCACAGGTCCCATGAAGAAGCCCCACCGCTACAGGAGAGTGTCTCGCAATGTTAAACGGAGATCAGCAGCATGAGTCACTCTGCGTATTTACATGTCGTGCCTTATTTAGTGTGCATGTAAGGTGGTATGTGTGCTTGTGTTGTGCAGGTGGTTAAAAAAAATAGCTTAGGGTGTGCCTTCTTCTGCTACTCCCCGCTCAGCATGTTGTGCTGAAGGGGTAGGGGGAGTTAAGATGCATTTATGAGTGGGCCGGGGTACTCCTGTCATGTACCAGCCTGTGTTGTATGTTCTTGGAAACATGTGTTGCCCCCCATCTGCTTTCATGGATTGGGGCACATGGATGTGGGTTTCTGTTGCACAGGTGGAAGCAGGACTACAAGGCATGTCAAGCGGAGAGCAGCAGCAACAGGATTTATTCGACGTATTCACATTTTGTGTTCGTGTGTGGTAGGTGTGCTTGTGTTGCGCAGGTGGAATCAACAGAGCACTACAGCGAGGAGCAGCAAAAGAAGCCATGTTGTGCTTAAGGGGCAGGGAATTTAAGGGGGGGGGGGGGGGGGGGGGGGGGGGGGGGGGGTATGTCTGAATGGACCTTCTAATGAAGTTATATATTTTTTGACTGCATCTTGTAAGCTTCTATCAATTGACTCGTCGCACCGAGCACTACTTTCATGATACCTATATGTAATGTTTGTAAAACGTCCCTCCCAGAGCAGTGTAAAAAATTAAAGCAGCTGCGCCCCATTTCCCCCATTCCAAAGACTGGTTACTAACGGATTTCGGGCCTGGTTACACAAGATCTACACATGGTTTACACACCCAGCTACAGAGGGTTTACACACCTAGTTACATAGGGTGTACCGACCACGTTACAGAGGGTTTACACACCTAGTTACGGAGCGTGTACAGCCATACTTACAGAGGGTATACACACCTCGATACATAGGGTTTACAGCCATACTTACATAGGGTTACAGCCATACTTACAGAAGGTTTACAGAGGTCTGTAAAACCAGAGCTGTAAATACTATGTAACAAAGTAATGTAAGCATTTACAGGCGTTTAAGCCTGCGCGTTTAGCTCGTTCTACCGTACCCCAACAGTTGTGTTTAACGGTCTGTATACCAAAGTCTGTAAATGGAGTAGAGTGCGCAGGTTTACATAAGCGTTTTACAGCGGTATCCCTGTAGAACGCCACTGTAAAACCCTCTGTAATGGGGTCGTAAAGGGCCCGAATATTTGATAGTCGAAACTCGTTCACAAAGGATACCTGTATAACTTATCAGAATAGACGAAGAACACCCATTTACAACCAGGATAAAATGCCTCATATATGGGTACGAAGTCCCGTACAATTGAAATTCAAATACACGATATTGGCATATCTACGAGTTGATGGAAGAAGTTAGGCATCTGGCAAAAACATACTGAAACAGTGTTTGGGAGAAGAAGAAGAAACGAACATATTTCCTAAGGATTTACTCAAAGGAATCCCTAACGTACTATCTAGGCCTTTTTGGGGAAAAAACAACACTAGCAGGCATACAAAAATCTTCAGAAACAAATCTGATGCTGTAGAATATGCAAACACAAACAAAGGATACGTTATACCAATGGCAGACAAAGTGTTTCTTGTAAACATCACACTGAAAACAGAGCTCACAAACGGATTTCTACCAATGAGGTATGCTCTCACGAATCTAGCAAGATTCCAGATCAATGACGCATATGAAAAGCTGAGCGTCAACAATCAAGTGATTGCGGTAAAAAACCGACTGCATATAAAACGCCATAAAAAAACCATAGACCTGTCAAACAGCGAATTGGCCATATTTTTGGGTCAATTCAAGATATTGAAAGGATCCCTGCCTCCCAATAACGAGATTGTACAATACAAAACAAAACCAATCATAACATACCCAGAAAAAGAGATTAATATTGTTTAACAGGGTTTGCCAAAAACGAATCATTGATGGTTTTGCCCGGATGTGGAAAGAGCTATGCTGGTCTAGACTTGTCTTATTATTAAACTTTGTGAAAAAATAAGAAACAACGTTTTGAAAGATAACGAAATTATATTGGTGTATGCCATATAACTCCCAGGTTAACAACGTGCTAACGAAAAGCAGGGGAGACGGACATGATATCCAAGCCTGCACGTTTCACAATATCAGCTTGGATAACACTCCGGAGAGTGGACTTAGTGTGTGCAGCTGAGAGAGACGTCGGACAGTAGCAGAAGGAGCCGTAAAGGTGGAGGATTGATTGGGGGGGGTTACTTCCACGATGGCGGAAGGACTCTCATGACCGCTAGCAGAGGCAGCTGGTGCACAGACGTCTAGCCAATCATCAAGAGGACCCGGGTCCTCCTTAGGAAGTGACACGGTCGCAGCCATTGCTGATAATGACATTGCGCATCCCGCGCGTCAAGATTCTCCATTCTTGTCGTGGGAGTTTCTCCAAAATTAAGCGGGAGGCCCTCGCGGAAGTTTGCATCGCAAAGCAGTGGTAGTAAATGAGGGACCGTATAACCCTATCAGCTGGATAACACTCCGGAGAGTGGACTTAGTGTGTGCAAAAGCACGCCAAATCTATAAATGCGGAGACGAGAATAAATATTACAAAAGATAGGAACCAAAAGGGACAGCCCAGCGGAGGAAAGGGGGGGGCGGTAGCCTGGAACCTGATCAGGGTACAGGTTAGAAGCGCGCTGTCAGAAGAACCGATGACGCAGTCAACAGTAAGCTGACATAGTACTGTCAGGACCGATAGTTCTAAGGAAGTACATAAGTAGTCACCAAGTCATAAAACGCGTGAGAGCACCGCAATTCATGCTGACACACAATCTTATTGGCATCAATTTCGAAGGAGAGTCCGGGAAGAACAACGCATTTTCACTAGATAACATTAAAGCCATCATATTCGAGGAAGTAATGTTGATGACCAGGAGACATAAAAAATGAAATGGAACAAGTTCATGCACAACAACCCACATATATGTTCGTAGCCAACGGGGATCTCAACCCAACTGGAATCGATTGACGACGATGCTACTAATTGAGATGAAGTTGGGTATGTGCAAAAAAATATTCGATAATAAATATACATTAAACAGTTCAACCATCGACTGAAAACACAACAGGACAGAGATGATATGCTCCTCATCCAAGATGAACCTTTTTGAAACGAAACCTAAAGATTTACAAAGAAACCATCAGAAAATGGGTTCGGGAAAGAGAAATACTGTCCCTCATTAGACGATGTTGGTAAGCTTGGAATCAAGAGAGCAATCAGCTATCCTGTTTACAGTTCAAAGGTTGTGAAACACTTTCTTTGGACAATCAGCTGGACAAACACTAAAAAACGAAAGGCGGCACAAAAGCTATACACTGGCGAATGGTAAAAAAGTATTACTTCGAAACAAGGCTATCTGGCATAAAACAATATCAAGAAGAGTTGTACATACAAGGAAAAGGATGAGGTTAAAACAGAAATAGTCAAGTTGCGTCCGAATCAGAGGTACACAATAATCGGGCAGACCAAAAAGGACTTCAAACTACAGGACATATCATCCGAATACATCAAAATAATTATGCACAGACCACGTTTGCAAGAGGTTCGATTTAAGCCACTGCAATACGTGTCACAGCGAACAAGGGTCTTGCATTGCAGAGAAGTTTGTTATTACAGATCTGCTAACAATCACAGACAGGAGATGGGTATACTCAGCTGTATCTCGGTGGCCCACAGCTTCTGACGATATTTTCTGGAGATGGACACAGCAGACATGAGGTTTAGACGAGTTTTTCAATGACAAAAATCTGGAGATACAAATAACAAGACAGGTGAAGAAACGTGATTACACAACGCGCCAGAGGAATATGTAGACGTGAATGGTGCAAGGAAATACGTCAAAAGCATGTATGTATTGGATTGTCACGGACACTGAAGGTGGAGAAGAGAGTGCAGTGCAGTGCAACTGTGGACAGAATAGACAAACTGCGTTGCCACTTCAAGTGGAATGCAGATTGTATGTTGCAATTTTTGCAATACCTCGAAAATAACTTTAACAGTCCTAATATATATGGAATGACGAAATCTTGAATATATTTTTCAAAAATAATTCGAATCTAAAATTGCTGTCCAAGGCAAGCTATTTAGTTGATTAAAAGCGATGGTATTCTACGAGATTTTGAAGATTACTTATCACGAGAACTGACACAAATATAATCAAAAACCACAAATAAGCCAAATTCAATTAAAAATAACAGCCCCAAAAGATTTTCCAAATCGATGTAGCATTAGCCATTGTCGAGCAAAGAGATAAATAATAACATCACCAAATTCTTTATGTGCATAGATATCATTTCTAGAAAGGCTATTTTACCCACTGAAAAGCGGCAGGATGAACGACGTATTAGATGCAACTACAGGAATTTATAAGCGATGTAGACGAAGGCATCAATAGTGTAGCAGGAGATAATTTTGTTGCATCTTCAATATTGGAGTCTTTCAATAAAGAACTAAATATAAGGATTTATACAGACGTTGCAAAAGAAGACCACATTACTCCGATGGGGAACAAGCTGGGAATCATTGATAGATTTACCAGGACACTGGAAAGGTTTAATAAAGAAACACTACAACTGGAGGAACAAGACTAAAAAATGGGTGATCGCACTTTGTTTGAGAGTACAATTAATACACCATTCTGGGTTGAAGATGCAACCCAGAAGAAGTGTATGACGACTATGACTACAGTCAAAAGCTATATGAAGCTCAATCAAAGAAAAATGAAAAGATGAATGACAAAGTGACCATGAAAGTAGGAGACAGAGTGCGTGTGATGTTACGAATAGAAGAACATTTGAAAAGGAGAACAGCCACGTTTTCCAAGAGATTACACCATTGAGAACATATAGGATACAGATTCAAGCTCAAAGGGGTCAAACGCCTATACAGACCAAGCGAAATGAACATTGTTAAACATGTCAAGGATCGACTAGAGCAGAGAAGGAGGACAACCATAAGGCGAACTGAGAGGTCAAAAGCATTAATTACTAGACGAAATTGTTACTCATTGGATAAGAAGGCACGAACCAAAAGCGAAACGGAATGTAAGAAGCCAAAACGTTTATGATTGATTATTTATACGACTACTAATTTTTCTTCTTATGGTATGCGCAATATGCCCGCGATAATCACCGATCAGGACGCCTAATCATGGATGATTCACGTCGATTCAAGGGTAATACCGACACTGCACGAAAATAACTAGCGGCTAATCACAACAACAGCAGGCAATGGATGCTTCGCAGCCATTAGCCCTACGGCTAATCAGGCACACAACCAGCCAGTTTAGCCTACGGCTAACAATGGATGCGAAGCTCCATTAGCCTAGTACGGCTAATCAACAACAGCAGGCATGGATGCTTGGCATCCATTAGCCTACGGCTATACAGGCACACACAAAGGCCAGTCATGGTGTTCCGCTCCATTAGCACTACGGCTAAATCAAAAACAGCCAGACAAACAGACAAGTTAGTGTTTTCCGCTAACCAAGCAGGGACTCCCCACACACTGCATTCGCGCGTGGCGTCCTAACAAGAAAACAGACACACTACACACACCCCGCACCGACAGTTAGCTAGCGCTAACCAACAGGGGGAAGTCCTGCACACTTTCGTGCACGAGCGCGAGCCTACAGCACACCACACCTGCGCAAGAGCCGGAATTTCATGTAATACCGCCCACGATATCCAACGGAATTGGCACGGAATGCCACCGTACTCCACGGATTGCACAGGAATTCAAGGGATTGCACGGGATTGCATGGGAATACACGGTATTGCACGGGAATTGACGGGAATGCACAGAATTCAAGGGATTTGCCACGGGAATGCACGGGAATTCAGGGATTGCGCGGGAATCCACGGTATTGGCACGGGAATGCACGGAATGCAACGGGAATTCAGGGATTGCCTACGGGAATGCACGGGGATTGCACAAGGGATAATCAGAGGTTTGTTGAGAGCCTCCGACACCCTAAAATAGCCGGGCCAGAGCTAGACAGACGCGGAAATTATCTACCCTTCTTGGCATTTTTCGGT
>CM039463.1:33334282-33369282 GCA_022414725.1 Microglena sp. YARC
AGTGACTCAGCCATCCAGACACCCAAATCATTCGAAGTGAAGTTAGACATTTTTAATTTTGCCTAGCCACCTCCATCACCCATTCATCACCATCCCAGCACACCCCATGCTTGCCATCCTCCACCCACACTACACACCACACCTTTCAGGAACAATGTCAGCCTAACCATCACATCATTACCATATTCACATCCCAGCACGCCCCATCACCCTTCATTTCCCACCTACACCACCCACCTTCATGACATTCAAGCCACAAGAACCTTCACCATTCATCCCACACGAATCACCATCCCAGCCACCGCCATCCACGCCATCATTCACCACATATCCACCGCACCAGACCTTGCAGACAATGTCAAGCCGCCAAGACCTTCACCAATCTTGTAGAGTGCGCCATCTCACCAGTCCCACACGGCCATCTAACGCCGATCATTCACCCACTAGTCACCAACACCACCTTTCAGACCAAGTCAAGACCTAAGACCATCTCCCACATCCCATCATTGCTCACCAGACGCCCAATACGCCAGCATCACCACACTATCACCACACCACCTTTCAGGAACCAATGTCAGCCCCTAAGACCATCCCATCATCCCCATCATCACCATCCCAGCACGCCATTCACGCCATCATTCACCACACTCATCACCACACCACCTTTCCAGACAATGTCAAGCCTAAAGACCGATCACCATCCATCCCATCATCACCGCATCCACAGCACCCATCAGCGCCATTCAATTTCACCACACGTAATACCGCACCACTTTCCAGACCGACATGGTCAAGCCTAAGACCTATCTACCATCATTTCCCATCATCACCATCTTCAGGGCACGCCATCATGCCACTATCCCACCACACCACCGTTTCAGACAATTGTTAAAGCAGAAGTCAGCTATGCTTGGTCTCACGACCTCAAAATTTGGGGCCGGGGGTGGCGCGCTGTGCGCTGCGCGAGACGGTGTGAAGGGACAGAAGCCAAGCTACAAGGAAAGCCAACTAGTGGCAATCATCGGTGAATCGATGTTTCCGAGACGTCTCCGTGCGGGGGGCCCCTTAGAGGTTGAGAGGGAAAATCAGATGCTAGTATTACTGGGAAATAAATCTTTTAGGCTGGGAACAAAGGAGGCAGGAAAGCTGCACAATGCATTAAAACGTATTAATACAAATAAAGATCTATGTGGCAGTTTTTGTCGGTATGGATTGGATGTTTCGAAGACGATGTTTGCCCGTATGTTGCTAGGTGGGAGATCAGATGCTGGCATACTAAACAGTTTTAATTTAGGTTTTAGACAGGAAATGAAGAGGATGGAGGCAAGGAAGAGCTGCACAAATGCATCCGAAACTGTGATTACTACAAATAAAGGTGCCAAGTCTTCAGCCCGAATGGATTGCTTCGAGAGACTGTTGCCGGGGGCGCCTAGAGGTGAGGATCAGATGCTGGCATACAGAAACAATAAATTTAGTTTAGGTAGGGATAAGAAGGCCGATCTGGAAAGCTGCCCACACATGTACCAAACACGCGTTTATAATAACAATTAAGGTGGCAGTCTTGATTCGTTGGAATGAATTGTCTATGGAGACTGGTGCAGGCCGAGGTGGACAGTGTTTTGTTGGAACCAATGCTTGGGAAAACAAGAAATTTAGGCATGGAAACGAATGGCCGGGAAAGCCTGGCACGAAGCTTCAACACACACCGCCAAACGGATAATTAAAAATAAACAAGGTATAAAAATAAAATTTTATAAATTAAGGAGGAGCCAAGTCTTGATTCGATCGCCCGTATATTAGTGTTTCGGAGACTGGTGCGGGGCCTAGAGGGTTGTGAAAGATTGATTGGTTGGAATACTGGGAAACAATAATTGAAGGCACAAAAAAAAGCTGACACGATGCATCAAAAATTTTGCAAATATGCAAAAAAAAAATAAACCAAAAAATAAGGTTTGACGAATGGCGGTTTTTTTGACAGGGTGACAGTGGCTTGATTGCTCGAATATGGATTTCTCAGAGAGACGGTTGCGGTCCCTTGGGGTTGAGAGATTGGTCTGGTGCAAGAAGAGGAAGGACCAGATGTGGAATGTAATACAAATAAGTTGGCAGTCTTGATCTCTCAATATGTTGTATGCTGTCGAGGACTGTCGGTCCACAGGGTGAAAGATCTTGATTGCTGCAAGTGAGGATCCTGATTGCTAATTGGATCGGCATCCTACAGGTGAGGATCTGATTGGCTGGGCATATTGGAAACAATCATTTAGCAGGGAAGCTGCACACGATATGCAATCCAAATAACCTTATTTATTAAAAGGAAAGGTGGCAGCTCTTGCTTCGCCTCAGACGCATGCACGTCTTATGAGGACTGAGTGAGAGCGGCCTAGAGGATCAGATGTTGGAATACTCCAAACCAATAACTTCAGCGGTTTCGGCAGGAAAAAGCGTAGGAAGGAAGCTGCACCAATGCACAAAAAAAAAATATATTGATACCAATAAAGGGGGCAGTCTTGATTCTCTCGAATGGATATCTATGAGACTGGTGCGAGGCCTAGAGGTCGATGACCATATGACCTGGAATGACTTGAAAACAGTTTTAGCGTTGAAATATATACTATTTATTCTATTCATTACCGGTGATCTATATCGACTTTGTTGCTCATTCCATGTACCGGTATCTTTTTCTTTCTTTTTTCTTTTTGTTTGAACAGTATAGGTATAAAAATACCCAAGCAATCAAGAATTCAATATATACTATGTGTATTATTATATTATTTGTATCATACTGTGTACAGGTATCTTTTTCTTTCTTTTTTCCTTCTTATTAAC
The DNA here is from genome assembly GCA_022414725.1 of Microglena sp. YARC. Classification (NCBI taxonomy): domain Eukaryota; kingdom Viridiplantae; phylum Chlorophyta; class Chlorophyceae; order Chlamydomonadales; family Chlamydomonadaceae; genus Microglena; species Microglena sp. YARC. Next base: position 33,337,109 of record CM039463.1, read on the forward strand.
AAGTGAAAAGCGTATGAAAATACCAATGCTATATATACTATGTGTATTATTATATTATTTGGATCATACTGTGTACCAGTTCTGTTATGCTGTATTTATTTATTTAATTTGTTTTTGCTCTTTTTCCTTGTTCCAGCCAATTTCATTTTATTTTTATCTTATCCTGCAATTTTTTTAGTATTTTTATCTTTCCAGCCATTTCTTTTTCTTTTTACCTTTTCCATTCGAATTATTAACTTATGGCAGATGTCTTCCTGCATCGATGCCTGAAGCACCCTTTTTTCCATCTCAGAAAGGGGTCTACTGGTATCGATCAGTTATGTGGTGTTTCCAAGGTTGTGCTCAGGGATCATGGTAGCGATCAGGGATTTGGTGTTTTCCAAGGTTGGGGGATTTGATAGGCGGCCGCCAGAAGCGCCGCGCTGGGTTTCCGAGGGCGGGGGGCAAGATTTGAGTTCCATGGTAGCAGGAAGGTTGGGACAAAACAGAGGCTCCCATCTGTACCGATCGCTGCTGGTAGTGGAAGAAACGTTGTGGTTTGAGGTATGGAGCTTGCATGGACCCTTTGGTCTTTGGAGGCGCCTTCTCTTCGTCCTTAATTGTCCCTTTTATTTTTAATGTATATTTATATATTTGTCTTCTTCTTTCGGTTTCGTTTTTTTGCTCTTAGTTTTGTTTTTGTTTCATTTTCATTTATATTACTTGCAGGCTTTCCTTGGTGGTTGGCCCTGGCGCAAGCAAACAGCCTGGCCCCCTCAACCTCACGCCTCGTAATAAGGCTAACTAATTATTTATATATTTTATTCCTGATTATTTATTTATATATGTATTCATGTATATATATCAGTTTCATATATATATTATTTATGCGTATATTTATTTATAACATGCTTTCCTGTACCTCTGCTTGCTTGCAGCAAGTTCACGAGGGCGATGTATTCTTTGGCGGCGCCCTCTATTCGTCCTTAATTTCTCGTTTTATTATTAATTTATATTTACACCCAGCTTTATGCCGGTATATATTTTTCTTTTGCTTGTTCGCTTTTATTTTTGTGTTTGTTACATTCGTATATTACTTACATGCTTATTTTATTTGCATTACCAATACGCTTTCCTGTACCCCTGCTTGCAGCAAGTTCACGAGGGCGGCCTAAGTATTCTTTGGCGGCGCCTTCTATTCGTCCTTATTTTAATGTTGTATTCTTTAAATTTTCATGTATATATTAGTTTCTTTCGTTTTTTGGCTTTTACTTGTGTTTGTTACACCTCTATATTCATGTACCCTGCTTGCAGCATGTTCACAAGGGCGCAGTACTCTTTGGCGATGCCTTCCATTCGTCCTTACTTTCCCGTTGTATTATTAATTTATATTTATACCCAGGTTTAAACCGGTATATATTTATACCCAGGTTATTTTATAGAGTTATTTATTACCCAGGTTTATTTATACCCAGGTTTATTTATACCCAGGTTTATTTATACCCAGGTTTATACGGTATATTTTTTCTTTCGTTTTGTATTCTTTTTAGTTTTGTGTTTGTTACAATTGTATATTACTTACACGCTTATTATATTTATATTACTTACACACTTTCCTGTACCCCTGCTTGCTTGCAGCAAGCTCACAAGGGCGCAGTAGTCTGTGGCGGTGTCTTCTATTCCTTCTTAATTTCCCGTTTCTATTTTCTAATTTATATTTATATATCCGTTTTTTTCTTCTTTCCCCGTTTAAGTTTTTTATTATTATTGCATTTCCTTTTATTATACCTGCACACCTTCCTGTACCTTATTATTGCATTTCCTTTTATAATACTCGCCTATATTACTTACACAGTTTCCTGCACCCCTGTCAGCAGCAACTTCACGAAGGCACATTACTCAGTGGTGGCGCCTTCTATTCCTTCTTAAATCCCCGTTTTATTTTTTATTTTTTTTATTTATATTATTATATATATATATATATATATATATATATATTATATATATACATATACTATATATATATAGGTTATTATATATATATATAATACCTACCTATATTACTTCACACGCTTTCCTGTACCCTTGTCAGCAGCAACTTCGCGAGGGCGCAGTAGTCTGTGGCGGCGCATGCTCCTGTACATCCCATTCTCTAGAAGACGATTCGCCGCCATCGCTCCAGCCCCCTCTGTACACCTCAGCTCCGTCAGCTCCGCGGGCATGGGCAGAGGAAGCTCCAAGGTCGGTGTGGAATCACCCAGTGCCTCTACAACTCTCCCAGCAGCAATTTATCACTTTAGCGCACTCAGGGCCTATGGGGAGCCCAATGCACTGAAGATTGCAATCGAAGGCATGAGTGCGGATTGTGTGTCGCATCTCCTGGATGCTGTGCTGGCTGAGAAGGTGTGTGTGTGGGTGGGGGGGGTGGGGGGGGTAGGGAGAGGTGTGTGTGTGTATGTGGAGGGGTGAGGTTCGAGGGGGATGGGAATGCGGGGGAGTTGGGGTGGTGTGGGGTGTGGGGGATGGGATTGGTGTAGGGGGGTGGGTGGGGGGAGGCCTCTCTGTTCCATTGTGGTGTTGCAACCGTCTGAATGCCAGTGCTGGCTGAGAAGGTGGTTGGTGGGTGGGTGGAGGGGAGGGGGAAAGGAATAGAGGGGGGGGGGGAGGTTTGTAGGCAGCGATTCATTCCTCCAGTGTACTCAGGGCCTTAGGGCCTCCACCCCTCTAAATTGCTTTTAGTATGCATCTAAGTCAAGTCATTATCTGCATTCAGGCAACAGCGGGCTCCACGACCATGAGTGCAATCACAACCTCTATCGCAACTACGACCACCACCACAACCACGGCCACAATTATGACCACAACCACAACCACAATCATGACCACTACCACAACTACGACCACCACCACAACCACGGCCAGAATTTTGACCACTACCACAACCACAATCATGACCACTACCACAACTACTACCACCACCACAACCACAATCATGACCACAACCACAACCACAATCATGACCACTACCACAACTACGACTTACCACCCACAACCACGGCCACAATTTTGACCACTGCCACAAACCACAATCATGACCAACTACCACCAACTACGACCACCACCACCAACCACGGGCCACAATTTTGTGACCACTTACCACTCTGACCACTACCACTACCCACTACCACTACCACTACGAATTTGACCACTACGATTGACCACTACCACTAGCGATACGATTGACAAACTACATACGTACATTTGACCACTACGATTGACCACTACCCACTACCACCACTACCACTACACACTATGAATTTGACCACTACGATTCGACCACTACCACTACGATTGACCACTACCACTACGAATTTGACCACTACCGATTGACCACTACCACTACGATTTGACCACTACACCACTACGAATTTACCACTACGATTGACCACTACCACTACGATTTGACCACTACCACTAACGAATTTTTGACCACTACGATCGACCACTTACCAGTACGATTTGACCACTACCACTACGAATTTTTGTTCGACGCACTACCACTACCACTACCACTATGACTACCACTACCACTACCACTACCACTATGATACCACTACCAACTTATGACTACCACTTACCACTATGACTCACGCACTATGACTACCACTATCACTATGACTATCACTACGAATTACTATGACTATGACTATCACTACCACTATGACTATCACTACGAATTACTATCACTACGAATTACACTATCACTACCACTACGAATTACACTATTACTACCACTATGACTATCACTGCGAATTACTATGACTACGAATTACTATGACTACGAATTACTATGACACTATTACTACCACTATGACTATCACCTACGAATTACTAATCACTCTGTACGAATTACACTATCACTACCACAACATATGATATTACAACTACGAATTTACTATCACTACGAATTACACTATTACCTCACTACCCAACTACGAAATTACACTATCACTTACCACTACGAATTACCACTATTACTACCACTAACGAATTACACTATCACTATCACTACGAATGACTATCACTACGAATCACACTATCACTACCACTATGACTATCACTACGAATTACTATCACTATGACTATCACTACCACTATCACTATGACTACCACTACGAATTTGACCACTACGATTGACCACTACCACTACGATTCCATACGACTACATCGATTTGACCACTACCACCTACTATGAAATTGGTGTACGATTTGACCACTGATGATTGACCACTACCACGATTGACCACTACACTACGATTTGACCTCTACCACTACGACAGGGGATGCACCACTACGATTGACCACTGCCACTACGATTTGACCACTACCACTACAAATTTGACCACTACGATTGACCACTACCAGTACGATTTGACCACTACCACTACAAATTTTGACCACTAACTCATTGACTTACCACACACATTGACCATTTGACGATTGAATTTTGACCACCACTACCACTAACCACTACGAAATTTGACCACCACTTTTTCGACCACTACGAATTTGACCACTACCACTTGACCACTACGATTTTGACCCACTACACACCCTACTACGATTTGACCACTAACTTTGAACCCCCCGTTTACCTCCACACTACCACTCGATTTGACACTACCACTTGACCACTACCAACTACGATTTGACCACTGACCACTACGAATTTTGACCACTACGATTGACTACGATACCACTACGATTTTGACCACTACCACGACCACTACAACGATTTGCGACCACTACACGATTGACCACTACCACTAAATTTTGACCACTACGATTGACCACTACCACTACGATTTTTGACCACTACTACCACTCGATTTTGACCACTACCACTACGTTTTGACACTACCACTACGATTGACCACTACTAATTGGACCACTACCATACGATTTGACCACTACCACTACGAATTTGACCACTACCACTTGGTAACGAATTTTGACCACTACTACGAATTTGACCACTACGATCACTACCACTACGATTCCACTACCACTACGAATTTGACCACTACGGTTTGACCCACTACCACTATGAATTGACCACTACCACTACGAATTGACCACTTACCACTACACACTACGATTGATTACGATTCCGACCACTACCACTACGACATTACGCGAATTGACCACTACCCACTACACCTACGAATGACACTTACTTGACCACTACGAAATTGACCCACTACGAATTTGACCACTACCACTACCAGTAATTTGCACCAATACCGGCCCACACCTACGAATTTTGACCACTCACCATCTACGACTTGGACCACTAAGGGACCACTACGATTTGAACCACTACCCAGTATCACGAATTTTGACCACTACCACTACGACAATTTGGAACCACTACCCCACTACCGTAGAATTTGAACCACTACGATTGACCACTACCTATCTACGAATTGACCACTTCACCACTACGAATTTTGAACCACTACGATTTGACCACTACCAACTACGCATTTTGACCACTACCACTACCACTACGATTGGAAGCTGATTCCCACTACACTACCACTACGATTTGACCACTACCACTACCGATATTGACCACTACCCACTACGAATTTTGACCACTACCCCACTACCACTACGAATTTTGACCACTACCACTACGAATTGACCACTATTTTGACCACTACCACTTGAAACTTTTGACCACTACGATGGTTTTTTTTGACCACTACCACTATGAATTGACCACTACCACTACGAATTTGACCACTACGATTGACCACTACCACTACCACTCGATTGGACCACTACCACTACTACGAATTGACCACTACTAGTACACTACCACTACGAATTGACCACTACCACTACGAATTTGACCACTACTACAATGACCAACTACCAGTCACGATTTGACCACTACCACTACCCCTACTACCACTACGATTTGACCACTACCACTACTTATCGAATTTTGACCACTACCACTCCACTACGAATTTGACCACTACGATTTGAACCACTACCACTAAATTTTGACCACTACCACTACGAACATTTTGACCACTCAACGATTTGACCACTACCACTACGATTTGACCACTTAACCACTACGAATTTTGACCCACTACGATTTTTGACCACCTACCACTACCACTACCTGATTCCACTACCACGAACCTTTGACCCACTGACGATTGACCACTACCACTACTACTACGAATTTTGACCACTACCACTACCACTTCGAATTTTGACCAAACTACCACTACGCAAACTTTGACCACTACAATTGACCACTACCACTACGACGAATTGACCACTACGAATTTGACCACTACGATACGAATTGACCACTTACCACTACGAATTTTGACCACTACCACTACTTTTGACCACTACGCCCAACGCACTACGAATTTGACCACTACGATTGTGACACGGACCCAATACCACTACGATTTGACCCCACTACCACTACGAATTTATTGACCGACTACACTATCCACAACGAATTTGAACTGTTTGACCACTACCAACTACGAACTTTAATTTGACCACTACCAACGATTGACCACTACCACTACGAATTTGCCACCACTACCACTACCCACCTACGAAATTTGACCCAAACTACCACTTACGAATTTGACCACCCTACTACTACCTACGATACGATTTTTTGACCACTACCACACTGACGAATACCCTTTTGACCACTACCACATACCACCACTACGATTTTGACCACTACGATTTGACCACTACCACTGGACCATACGAATTTTGACCACTACGATTGACACTACCAAGAATTACACTACCACTACGAATTTGACCACTACCACTTTGACCACTACAATTGATTTGACCAACTTACCACTATTGTGACCACTACGAATTTGACACTGACCACTACCACTACCACCACTACGAATTTTGACCACTACGATTGACCACTACCAGGTATCACCGATACCTTGACCACTACCACTACGAATTGGACCACTACCACTACGAATTTCGACCACTTATTGACCACTACCACTGCCACCGAATTTTGACCACTACCACTACACACTACGATTCTCGATTTTGACCACTACCACTACACTACGATTTGACCACTACCCACTACGATACAATTTTGACCACTACCACTACGAATTGACCACTACCAACTTTGACCACCGATTTGAACCACTTTGACCACTACCACTACCAACTACGAATTTGACCACTACCACTACGAATTTGACCACTACCACTACGATTTGACCACTACCATCACGATTTGACCACTACCACTACGATTTGACCACTACGACTACCACTACGAATTTTGACCACTACGACCCACTACCACTACGAATTTGACCACTACCACTTACGATTTTGACCACTACCATTACTACGAACACTACGGTTTTGACCACTACGACCACTTTTGACCACTACACTACGAATTTTGACCACTACGATCACTACCACTCGAATTGACCACTGACCACTACAGACCACCACTACTACGATACCATTTGACCACTACCACTACCACTGACCGATACCACTACGAATTTGACCACTACCACTTTTGACCACTACCAGACGAATTTGACCACTACGAACCACTACCACTACATTTGACCACTACCACTACGAATTTTTTGACCACTACAATTGACCACTACGAATTTTGACCACTACCACTACGATTGACCATACCCACTACGAATTTGACCACTACCACTACGATTTGACCCACTACGATTTGACCACTACCAGTATCGAAATTTGACCACTACCACTACGATTTGACCACTTTACCACGATTTTGACCACTACCACTACGATTTGACCACTAACCACTACCAACGATTTGACCACTACCAATACGAATTTTTTGACCACTACCACTACGAATTTGACCACTACCACTACGAATTTGACCACTACCACTACGATTTGACCACTACCACTACCACTACGAATTGACCATACTACCACTACCACTACGATTTGACCACTACCACTACAATTTACACTACGATTTGACCACTACCACTACGATTTGACCACTTTACCACTACGAATTTGACCACTACCCACTACCACTACGAATTTGACCACTACCACTACGAATTTGACCACTATCGATTTGACCACTACCACCACTACCTACGATTTGACCCACTACCCACTACGAATTTTGACCACTACCACTACCACTACGAATTTGACCACTACGATTTGACCACTACCACTACGAATTTGACCACTACCACTACGAATTTGACCACTACCACTACCACTTACGAATTTGACCACTACCCACTACGAATTTGACCACTACCACTACGATTTGACCACTACCAGATTTGACCACTACCACTACGATTTGACCACTACTACGAATTACCACTACCACTGAATTTGACCACTACCACTACGAATTTGACCACTGACTACGATTTGACCACTACCACTACCATACGATTGACCACTACCACTACGAATTTGACCAACTACCACTACCACTACCACTACGAATTTGACCACTACCACTACCACTACGAATTTGACCACTACGATGACCACTACCAACTACGATTTGACCACTACCACTACGAATTTGACCACTACCACTATATTTTGACCACTACCACTACGAATTTGACCACCTACCGAATTTTGACCACTACCACTACGATTTGACCACTACGTTTTGACCACTACCACTAGTACGATTTGACCCACTACCACTACGAATTTGACCACTACCACTACCACTACGAATTTGACCACTACCACTACCACTACCACTACGAATTTTGACCATACCACTACGATTTGACCACTACGATACTACCACTACGATTGACCACTACACTACGAATTTTGACCACTACAAGACCACTACCACTACGATTTGACCACTACCACTACAATTTTGACCACTACCACTACCACTACGAACGAATTTGACCACTACGATTTTGACCACTACCACTACGAATTTGACCAGACCACTACGAATTTGACCACTATTGACCACTTGACCACTACCAGTACGATTTTTGACCACTACCACTACGAATTTGACCACTACCACTACGAACCAATACCACTACCACTACGATTTTGACCACTACGATTTGACCACTACCACTACGACCACTACCACCGAATTTGACCACACGATACGATACCAGTTTGACCACTACCACTTACGAATTTGAAACCACTACGATTTGACCCACTACCACTACGAATTGACCACTACCACTACGAATTTTGACCCACTACTACCACTACGAATTTGACCACTACCACTACGATTTTTGACCACTACCACTACGACTTTGACCACTACCACTACGAACCACTACCACTAGACGATTTGACCACTACCACTACGAATTTTGACATCTACCTACCACTACGAATTTGACCACTACCACTACGATTTGACCACTACCACTACTACGATTGATTGACCACTACCACTACGAATTTGACCACTACGATACGAATTACCAGACCACTACCAACTACGAAATTTTGACCACTACCACTACCACTTCGACCACTACCCTACGAATGACCACTACCACTACGAATTTGACCACCACTACGATTTGACCACTACCACTACGATTTGACCACTACATTTGACCACTACCACTAACACTTACGAATTTGACCACTACGAATTGACCCACTACCAGTACATTTGACCACTACCACAATACGAATTGACCACTACCACTACCCACTACCGAATTTGACCACTACGAATTTGACCACTACCAATTTGACCACTACCACTACGAATTTGACACTACCATACTACGATTTGACCACTACCACTCGGAAATTTTGACCACTACCACTACCACTACCACTACGAATTTGACACTACGATTTTGACACTACGATTTGACACTTTACGAATTTTTTGAACACTACGAACCACTTTGACGCACTACCACTAACGACCTACCCTGGACGATTTTGAGCTACCGAGTACCACTAGGCGATACGGAATTTGACCACTACCACTACCACTCACCACACGATGAACACTACATCCCTCTGATTTGACCACTAACGAATGACGAATTTGTGACACACTACCAACTAACACTATCGGAATTTGACCCCACTACGATTTGAACCACCCACTCACCAGTACTAACGATTTGACCACTACGAAATTTCATACCACTACCACTATGGGGCGATGTACCACTACCAACTAACAATTGACCACTACTACGATTTTTGACCACTACGAATTTGACCACTACAATTTTTGACCACTACGATTTGACCACTACCACTACGAAATTTGACCACTTGGACCACTACGATTTTTGACAGGTACGATACGAATTTTGACCACTACCACTACGACTGACCACTACCACTACGAATTTGAACCAACTACCAATTGACCACTACGACGATTTGAGCCACTACACTAACTGATTTGAACCACTACCACTACCCACTACCACTACGAATTTGACCACATACCACTGACGAATACCACGTGACGATTGACCACTACCAGTACGATTTGCGACCACTCACCACTACGAATGACCACTACCACTACGATTGACACTACCACTATGAATTTGACCACTACCACTACGATTTGACCACTACGAATTTGACCACTACCACTACGACACTACCAACTAACGAATATTGGACCACTACCACTAACCACTACGAATTTGATACCAGTACGATTGACCACTACTACGATTTACCACTACCACTACGAATTTGACCACCACCACTACCACTTGAATTTACACACTACGAATTTTGACCACTACACTACCACTACGAATTTGACCACTACTGAATTTGACCACTTTACCACTACCCGATTTGCACCACTACCCACTACGAATTTGACCACTACCACTACCACTACCACCACATACCGAATTTGACCACTACCACTACAATTTGACCACTAACCACTACGAATTGACCACTACCGATTTGACACTACCAGTACCAATTTAACCACCACTACCAACTACGAATTTGACCCAACATACCACTACCACTTCAATTTGATTACCACTACACACTTTGACCCACTACCTACATACGAATTGACCACTACACTACGGATACCGACTTCACCACTACGAATTTGACCACTACGAGTTTGAACACTACCAGACTATTTGCACCACTATTCTGACACTACGAATTTTGACCACTACCACTACCACTACGAATTTGACCACTACGACACTCTGACCACTTTGACCCACTACCACTACGATTTACGACCACTACCACTACGGAATTTGGTTGACACTACTAGCGAATTGATACGAATTAGACCACTACGATTGACCACATACCACTACGATTCTGATTTGACCACTACGATTGACACTACGACCACTACCACTACCACTTACGAATATTTGAACTTACATACGGACCTACGTCAAACTACTACGATGATTTGACCACTACCTTAGTACGCACTTTGACCACTTGACCACTTAGACCACTACGAACCACACCACTACCACTACGACTTTGGCCCACACTACGAATTTGACCACTACTACATTTTGACTACCACTACGAATTTTGACCACCACTACCACCTACGACCACACCTACCACCTACGAATTTTTGACCACTACCACTACCACTACGAATTTGACCACTACGATTTGACGATTGACCACCTACCAGTACTACCACTACCACGCACTATTTTTTGACCACTACCACTACGAATTTGACCACTACGACCACTTGGTGTTACCGCGGCACTACCACTAACGATTTTGACACTACATTTGGACCACTACCACTTAGATTTTGAGCCACTACGATGTGATCTCAACTACGAACACTTACGAATTTGGTGACGCACTACCACTATCACAACGAATTTGACCACTAGCGATACTACCGACACACACATTTGACTACCATGATATGCTGTCGGATTAACAGCAAAGTACCCTATTCGATTGACCACTACCATACGATTTGACCACTTACCACTACGAATTGACCAGCTTTATACGAATTTTACCATTAATTACCGATTGACCACTACCACTACGAATTGACCACTAAACCACTACAGAATTTGACCACTACGGATTTGACACATACATTACTGACGATTGTAAGCATACAATTTGACCAAGCTACCACCACTACGCAATACTACGAAATTTTTGACCACTACAAATTTGACACTAAGTCCACTACGGATTTGACGCACTACGATTTGTACCACTACCACTACGATTTGACCACTACCACTACGAAATGACCACTCTACCACTACGACGACTACCAGTACGATAAGTCCACTACCCACTACCATACGAATCTTTTGACCACTACGATTGACCACTACCACTAGCTAGAATTGACCACTACCACTACGAATTTGACCACTACAATGACGCACTCACCATCGATGCACCGACTCCGATTTGACCACTACGTACGATATTGACCACTACCACTACGATTTGACCCCCACTACCACTGGACACTACGATTTGACCCACTACACTAGGACGATTTGACCACTCTACGAATTTCGACCACGATACGATTGACCCACTACCAGTAGGATTTGACCACTACGATGAATTTGACCACTACCACTACCACGATACCACTTGACCACTACGATGATTGACCACTAGATGAACCACTACCACTACAAAGATTTTGACCACTACGACAGAATGAACACTACCATAACCACGACGATTTGAATACATGAACCACTTTGACCACTATCTTTGGAAATTTGACCATACCAATACCACTTCGAATTGACCACTTCCACTGACGATGATTGAACCAAGACAATTGACCCAGCTATAACCACTATCGATTTGACGCACTACAATTGACGATTTGAAGCCACTACCACTACATTGACCACGGATTTTGACACACCACGTACGAAATTTGGACTACAAAAATTTGAACCACTACCACTAACGATTGTGACCCTGATTTTGACCAGCGTTACGAATCTTTGAACCACTACCACGTACACTAGCGAAATTTGACCACTACGATTTGACCACTACACTAGAATTTTTGACCACTACGAACTGACGAATTTTGACACTACGAATTTGACCACTACGCATACCTCACTACCAGGTTAGATTGACCACTACCACTACGAATTCTGACCACGTACCCACTACCACTACGAATTATACACTACCACTACGATTTGACCATCTTACGAAGTTGACCACGTACCACTAAATTTGATCCACGTACAGATTGACCACTACCACTAAGATTGCCCTTAACATTTGAACCACTACGATTTTGACCACTACCTATCACAAAACGAATTTTGACCACTACGATTTGACCACTACACTACGAAATTTTTTGAACAACTACCACTACCACTACGAATTTGACCACTACGAATTGACCACTACCACTACGATTGACCACTACCACTACGAATTTTGACCACTACCAGTACTATTTGACCAACTCACCCAATACTGCCCACTACAATTGGTTGACCGCACTACACGAATTGAGCCACTACGAATTTTTACCATACTACTTTGACCACCTTACCACTACGATTTGACACACCACTACGCACTACGAATTTGACCACTACGATTCTGCCACTACGCCACGTACCACTACGCAGTTTGACACATAGTCAACTACCACTACGAATTTTGACCTGACCAATTGATCCACTAACTACGGATTTGGACACTACGAAAATTTGACCACTACCACTAACGATTTTGACCACTACCACTACGAAATTTGATGACCAACTACCACTTGACGAAATTGTGGACGGCAACCACTACATCTTGACCACTACCACTACAGATTTACCACTAACTTACGAATTTTTGATCACTCACACTACTGACGAATTTGCGACCACTACGCATTGACCACTTAATTGGACCACTACCACTACGGAATTTGAACCACTACGACCACTACCAGTACTATTTGACACTACCACTACGAATTTTGGACCACTACCCACTACCACTTACGATTGGACCAACTACGATTTGACCGACACCACTACGATTTTGACCACTACCACGTACGGATTTGACTCACTACGATTACCACTACCACTACGAAATTTTGACCACTACCAGCTACGGATTGACCCCTACCACTTAACAACGAATTTGACCACTACATTGACCACCCACACTACCCATTTGACCACTACCATCTAGAATTTGACCACTACACGATGACCACTACCGACTACGATTTGACCACTACCACTACGAATTTGACCCACTTACTTTACAACCACACATTCGACCACTACCACTACGAATTTTGACCACACCGACTGACCACCTACGAATTGACCACTACCACTACGAATTTTGACGCTACCACTACGATTTTGACCACTACCACTACGAATTTTGACCACTACCACCCACTTTACCCATACGAATTTGGACCACTACAATTGACCACCACAACTTACCACTACGAATTTGACCACAAATTTCTACCACTACCGAATTGACCATTATGACCACTACCACTACGATTTGACCACTACCACTACGATTTGACCACTACCACTACGAATTTGACCACTACAATTGAACTACCACTGACCCACTTTGATGACCACTACCAGTACGAAATACGATGACCACCACTACCACTACGATTTGCACACACCACTTTGACCAACTACCACTACCACTACGAATGACCACTACCACCACTACCACTACGAAATTTGACCACTACCACTACCCGATTTTGACCACTACCACTACCACTACGAATTTGACCACTACCATTCACATCACTACCACGAATTTGGACCACTACCACTTACGAAATTTTGACCACTACCACTACGAATTTGACCACTACCACTACCACTACGAATTTGACCCACTACGGATTGACCACTACCACTACGATTGACCACTACCACTACGAATTTGACCACTACGATTTTGACCACTACTTTGAACTACCACTACGATTTTGACCACTACCACCACTACGAATTTTGACCACTACCACTACGAATTTGTACCAACTACCACTACGATTTGACCACTACCACTACGAATTTTTGACCACTACCACTCGATTTTTGCACTACGAACGAATTTGAACCATACCACTACCACTACGAATTTATGACCACCACTACAATTTGAACCCACTACCACTACGAATTTTAACAGATGACCACTACCACTACCACTTACGAATTTTGACCACTACGCACTACCACTACGTTCACGATGACCACTACCACTACGAATTGACCCACTACCACTACCACTACAAATTTGACCACTACGAATTTGACCACTACCACTACGATTTTTGACCACTACCACTGACAACTACCACTACGACACTGACCACTACCAACCCACTACGAATTTGACCACTACCACTAACCGATTTGACCACTACCCACTACGAATACGATTTGACCACTACTACCCCTACGAATCTACCACTACGAATGACCACTTACGATTTGACCACTAACCAGTACGATTTGACCACTACCACTACGAATTTTGACCACTGACCACTACCCACTACACTACGATTTGACCACTACGATTTGACCACTACCACTATTTGACCACTACCACTACGAATTGACCACTACGATTTGACCACTACCACTACGATTTTGACCACTACCACTACGAATTTTGACCACTACCAATTTTGACCACTACCACTACGAATTTGACCACTAGCCACTACGAATTTGACCACTACCACTACGAATTTGACCACTACGAATTGACCCACTACCACTACGATTTGACCACTACCACTACGAATTTTGACCACCCTACCAACTATTTGGCCACACTACCCACTACGAATTTGACCACTACGAAATTTGACCACTTACTACATACCACTACGAATTGACCACTACGATTTTACCACTATTACCACTTTTTGACCACTACCACCGAATTGACCACTACCACTACCACTACGAATTTGACCACTACCACTTACGATTTGACCACTACCCACTACGATTTGACCACTACCACTTTTGACCAAACCCACTACGAATTTGACCACTACCACTACGAATTTGACCACTACGATTGTACCAAACTACCACTACGAATTTTGACCACTAACCGACTACCACTACCGAATTTGACCACTACGACTTTGACACTACTACCACTACGAATTTGACCACTACCACTACGATCTTGACCACTACCACTGATTTTGGACCACTACACTACCAACTACGAATTTGACCGACCACTACCACTACGAATTTTTGACTAGCACTTACCACTACCACTACCACTAGAAATTTGACCACTACCACTACCACTACCAACCATCACGAGATTTTGACCACTACCACTACCTACGAATTTGACCACTAACCACTACGATTTGACCACTACCACTTACGATTTGACCACTACCTACGATTTGACCACCTACCACTACGATTTGACCACTACCACTACCGAATTTGACTACCACTACGAAGACCAACTACCACTCCCACGAATTGACCACTACCACTACGACCGATTTGACCACTACCACTACATGTGACGACACCATTGACCACACACTACCACTACGATTGACCACTACCACTACGAATTTTGACCACTACGATTTGACCACTAACTAAATCGATTTGACCACTACCACTACATTTACCATACTACCAACTACGAATTTGACCACTACCACTACGAAATTTGACCACTACCAGCTACACAACGAATTTGACCACTACCCACTACCGATACCACTACCACTTACCGAATTTACCCCAGCTACCACTACCGAATTGACCACTAGAAATTGACCACTACGATTTGACCACTACCACTACCGAATTTGACCACTACCATTACCCACTACACAACGAATTAAAATACTTTGACCCACTACGATTTACCACTACCACTACGATTTGACCACTACCACTACGAATTGACCACCTACGACCTACGCACCCTACGATTGACCACTACCACTACGAATTTTGACCACTACCACTTACCACCCACACTACGAATTTGACCACTACAATGCCACTACCAGTTGGACACCCACTACGATTGACCACTACTACCACTACGATTTGACCACTACCCTACGAATTTGACCACTATCACACGAATTTTTGACCACTACCCACTATCACAACGAAATTTGACCACTACGATTTGACTACCACTAGCACGACCACTACCACTACGAATTTTGACCACTACCACTACGAATTTTGCACCACTACCACTACGATTTGACCACTTACCACTACGATTTGACCACTACCACTACCACTTACGAAATTTGACCACCCACTACCGATTGCATCTTACTACCAGTAGAACCACTACCACTACGAATTTTGACCACTTACGAATTTTGACCACTACCACTACGACCACGGCCAATTGACCACTACTACGAATTTGACACTACGACCCACATACCATTGACCACTACGATTTTGACCCCTACCACTACGATTTGACCACTACGAATTTGACCACTACCACTTACCCGGTACGATTTGACCACTACCACTACGAATTTTGACCACTACCACTACCACTACGAATGACCACTTTTGACCACTACGATTTGCCACTACGATTTGAACCACTACCATACGATTTGACCACTACGATGTGATCACTACGATTTGACCACTACCACTACGACCACTTACCACTACGAATTTACCACTACGACCACTACCCACTACGAATTTGACCACTAAATTGGACGAAAATTACACTACCATTTTACGATTTGGACCACTACCACTACGATTTGACCACTACAATTTACGGATTGAATCTACCAGTACCACTACCACTACGATTGACCACTACCACTACCACTACGAATTTGACCACTACCACTACCACTACGATTTGACATACCATACATTTGAAACCACTACCACTACGGAATTCGAGACCACTACCACTACCACTACGAATTTGACCACTACGAATTTGACCACTACCACTACCAGATTTGACCACTACCCACTACATTTACCACTACGACCCATACCCAAACTACGAAATTTTGACCACTACCGATGATCACTACGTACCGATTTTGGACCACTACCACTACGAATTTTGACCACTACACCCACTACCAAACGCAATTTGACCACTACCACTACGATTTGACCCACTGCCACCACCTGACGAAATTTCGACCTGACTACCACTACCACAACGAATTGACCACTACCCACTACGATTTGACCACTACGAATTGACCACTACCCACTACGATTTGACCACTACCACTACGATTTTTGGACTGACCACTGACCACTACCATTGACTTTTACTACGAATTTGACCACTACGAATTGACCATTATCCACTACGATTTGACCACTACCACTACCACACGAATTTTGACCACTACGACCACTACCACTCACATTTGACCCACTACCCACTGATTTGGACCCACTTGACCACTACGATATTTGACTACCACTACGAATTTTGACCACTACCACTTTACCACTACCGAATTTGACCACTACAAATTGACCCACCTACGATTTGGAGACACTACAATTGTACCACTTACCCCCAGTGGACCACTACCACTACGGATTTGACCACTACGACTACTGATTTTGACCACTACCATTATCACTTTACGAATTTGACCACTCGAATTTTGACCACTAACCACTTACGATTTGACACGAATTTGTACCACTACGATTTGACCACTACCACCCTACGAATTTTGACCACTACCACTTGACCAATACAATTACGATTGACCACTACCACGATACCACTACAATTTGGGACACTACGATTTGACCACTAACCACTACCACAACGAATTGACCACTACGACTACCATACGAATTTGACCACTACGAAAATTTGACCCCCACTACCACTACATTTGACCACTACCACTACGAATTTTGACCACTACCACACTACGAATTTTTGACCACTACGATTTGACCACTACCACTTTTACGAATTTGCCTACCCACTACCACTACGAATTGACACACCCCACACCACAACGAATACGATTTGACCCCCACTACCACTACAAATTGACCATTGACCACTACCACTTTTACCACTACGAATTTGACCACTTAAATTGACCACCACCACTACGATTGACCACTACAATTGACCACCCGAGTACTACAACTTACGAATTTTGACCACTACCAGTACCACTACGAATTTGACCCACTACCCCACTACGATTTGACCACTACCCAGTTTGACCTAACTACTACCACTACGAATTTTGACCACTACCCACTACCACTTACGACCACTAGATGACCAACACCTATGATGTTGCCAATACCACTACAAATTTTACCACACCACTATCACAACGAATTTGACCACTACCACTACCACTACGATTTGACCACTGACGAATTTGACACTCGTACGATTTGACCACTACCACTACCACTACACTACAATGAATTTTGACCACTACCACTACCACAGTTACGAATTTGACACTACCCAACTACCAGCCTACGATTTGACCACTACCACTACGAATTGACCATACAATTACCACTACAATTTACACTACGATTGACCACTACCACTAACGACGAATTTTGACCACTATACATTACAGATTTGACCACTACGATTGACACTACCACTACACTAGGATTTGACCACTACCCACTCACGAATTTTGACCATACTACCACTACGACTTGACCACTACCACTACGAATTTTGACCGATTTTTGGACCACTACCACTATTTTGACCCTGACTTACGCCACTACAACCCACTACGATTTGACCACTACGATTGACACTACCCGATTTGACCACTACCACTACCCACACTACCGAATACGACCACTACCCCGACTTGGACCGCTACAATACGATTCTGACCATACGAATTTGACCACTACGAATTGACCACTACCACTTTTGACCCTACCACTACAATGACCACCACTACCACTTACCCACTACGAATTTTGACCCTACCACTACCACTACGACACTTTGTACCCCGACTACGGTATTTGACTACCACTACCACTACCACGAACGACCACTTACCAGTACGAATTGACTACCACGAAATTTGACCACTACCTACCCACTTTGACCACGTGACCACTACCCACTTGACACTACTTAATTTGACCACTACGATTGAACCACACCAAGTATCGATTTTGACCGCTACTACCCACCAACCACTACCACTACGAATTTTGACCACTACACTACGAATTTCACACTACAATTGACCACTACCAGTACCGATTTTGACCCACTACCACTACGATTTGACCACTACGAATTTGACCACTTACCACTACGATTTGACCACTACCACTACGAATTTTTGACCACTACCACTACTACACTACCACTACGAATTGACCACTAGATTTGACCTTGACCCACACTTTGGACCAACTACCACTACTATTTTTGACCACTACCACACCACTACGATTTGACCACTACCACTTTTGACCATACGACCACTACGATTTGACCATCTACCACTAACGAATTACCACTACCCTTACCAATACGGATTGACCACTACCACTATACGAATTTGACCACTACGATTTACCACTACGATTGACCACTACCTACTAAACAACTTTGACGACTACCACACGAATTGACCACTACGGATTGACCACTACCACAACGATTTGACCACTACCACTACGAATTTTGACCACCACTAACTACAGCACCAATACGATTTGACGAATGACCACTACCAGTACAAACCGAAATTTGACACTAACACTACGAATTGACCACTACCACTCCCCACTACGAATTTGTTTACCACTACAATTTGACCGCTACCACTACGAATGACCACTACCACTCGACGAAATTTATGACCACTACGATTGACTACTTACAGTACGATTTGGACCCCTACCACTCGAAATGGACCACTGACGATTGAACGAATTTGACCACTAACGATTTGACCACTACCACTACGACCAACCACTACGAATTTTGACCACTACCACTACGATTGACCACACGATTTGTTGATCACATACCACAACGATTTGACCACTACCACTACAATTACGGAATTGACCCACTACGATTGACCACTACCAGTACGATTGTGACCGCTACCACTACGAATGACCACTAACCCAGCTTAGGAATTTGACCCACTACGATTGACCATCTACCAGTACGATTTGACCACTACGCACTACTATATTGACCACTTACTGACCACTACAGTACGATTATGCACCACTACACTATTCACTACGAATTTTGACCACTACGAGTTTGACACTATACCACTACGAATTTGACACTACCCACTCTACGAATTTTTGACCACTACGATATTCCACTTACCAGTACATTTGACCCACTACCACAACAAATTTTGACCACTACCACCACCACTACTGAATTTTGACACTACGATACAAAGTTGACACTACCAGTACGGATTAGACACTCACCACTACGGAATTTTGACCACTAATACCACTACCGAATTCATTGACCCACTAAATTTGGACCACTCGAAACTTCTCACCCACAATGACCAACACTACCAGTAAAATTTTGCCACTACCACTACCACTATGAAAATGACCACTACGAATTTGACCACTACCACTACGATCTTTGGACCACCAGTACAATTTGACCACTACCACTTTCTTGACCACTACCACTACCACTACCACTACGAATTGACCCACTACGATTCTTTTACCACTACCACCACTACGAAACTTTGACCCACTACCACTACGAATTTTGACCACTACCACTTACCACTTACGAATTTGACACTACGATTTGAACCAACTGATGACCACTACCACTACGAATTGACCACTACCACTACGAATTTTGATCACTACGAAATATTGACCACTACTACGATCTGACCACTACCACAGTGATTTGAATTACCACTGGACCACTACCACTACCCACTTCGATTTGACCACTACGAATTGACCCACTACTACCACTACGAAAATTGACCACTACACTACGGAATTTGCCACTAGTTGACCACTACCAGACGATTTGAACCAGCTTACCACTAGAAATTGTTGACACAACTACCAGCTACGAATTGCCACTACAATTGACCCTACCAATACGATTTGACGCACTTTAACCACTACCGACTACGATTGACCAAAATTTTGACCACTACCACTACGATTTGACCGCCTACCACTACGAATTTTTGGCACTACAACTATCACAACGAAATTTTGACCGACTACGATTGTGACTTACTACCACTACGATTTACCACTACCACTACGAATTTGACCACTACGGATTGACCACTACCAGTACGATTAGGACCACTACCACTACGAATTTTGACCACTTACCAGCTACCCACTACGAATTTGACCACTACAAATTGACCACTACCAGAATTCTTTTGACCACTACCACTACGATTTGACCCACTACGATTTGACCCACTACCACTACGATGACCACTACACACGGAGACCACTACCACTTACCACTACGGAATACCACTTTTTTGACCACTACCACTTACGCATTTGACCACAATTCACTTACGAAATTTTTGACCACTACCACTACACTACCCACTACCACTACGGAATTTGACCACTACCACTACATGATTTGACCACTTACCACGGTACGATTTGCACCACTACCACTACGAATTTGACACTACCGATTGCCACTAACCACTAGCGATTTGATGTGCCACTACGAATTTTGGACCACTACCACTACACTACGAATGGACACTGTACCACTACGATTTGACCACTACAATTGACACTACTTAGTACCCATACCACTACTGAAATTTTGACACTACTACCACACGGGACTGACCCCCACTACGAATTTTGACCACTACGATTACAAGACCCACTACTGCTTTGACCCACTACCAACTACGAATTTGACCACTACCACTAACGAATTTTGACCACCACTACCACTACCACATTTGACCCACTACGATTGCACCACTACCAGTTACGAATTTGACCCTTACCACGAGAATTTGACCAACTTACCACTAACCACTACGAATTTGACCACTACGATTTGACCACTACCACTACGAAATTGACCACTACCCACTACGAATTTACGACTGACCACTACCAGTACGATTTGCACTACCCACTACGACATTTGACCACTCACGATTTGCACACTACCGACAACGATTTTGACCACTCCACACGAATTTTTGACCCAACACCACTCACCACTACAGAATTGACCACTACGATCTTGACGCTACCCTACGAATTGACCACTACCACTGCGAATTTTGACCACTACCGATTGACCACTACCAGTACGATTTGACCACACTACCACTACGAATTTGGCCACTGACCACTTTCACTACGAATTTGACCCACTACGATTTGACGACTTACCACTACGAATTTGACACTAGCCACTACGGAAATTTGACCACTTACGATTGACCACTTACCAGTCACGATTTGACCACTACAAAGCAAATTTGACCACTCCACACCCACAACCGAATTTGACCGCTACCAACTTACTGAATTGGACTGACCACTACCAGTACGAAATTTTGACCACTTACGATTGACCACGACCATTTTGTACGATTACCCTACCACTACTGAATTTGACCACTACACTACAACTACGAATTTTGACCACCCCTTTTTGACCACTTTACCCACTTACGACCACTACCACTACGAATTTGAACCACCCACTACAAATTGACCCACTACCATACCATCTACGAAATTTGACTACTACCACCAAACAAATTTTGGAATTACCCTACGATTACCACTTACCAGTACAATTTTGACACACTACGATTAGACGCACTACACTACGATTTTGACCACTACCACTCACCGAATTCTCACCACTACAATACCACTACAACAACCACTTACGATTTGACCACTGACCACTACCACTAGAATTTTTGAATGACCACTACCACTACACTTACGAATTTTTGACCACTACCCTACCCTACGACGGAGATTGTGACGCTACTTTGACCACTACCACTACGAGATACTACTACGAATGAACTACACGATGACCACTACGATTACACTAAGTAGATTGATGGACACTACGATTTTGACCACTACCACTACGAATTTGACTACGATTTGACTACCAACGATTTGACCACTACCACTACGAATTGACCACTACCACTACGAATTGACCACTTGACCACTACGATTTGACCACTACCACTACGAATTTTGACCACTACCACTACGAATTTGACCACCACGATTTGACCACTACTACGATTTGACCACTACCACTACGAATTTTGACCACTACGAATTTGACCACCACTTACCACTACGATTTGACAGTACCACGAATTTGACCACTACCACTAACGAATTTTGACCACACGATTTGACCACATACGATTTTGACCACTACCACTACGAATTTGACCACTACCACTACGAATTTGACCACTACGATTTGACCGCTACTACGACCACTACGAATTTGACCACTACGAATGTGACACTACCACTACCACTACGAATTTGACCACTACCACTACCCACTAAACGAATTTGACCACTACTACGAATTTTGACCACACTACGAATTTGACCCACTTATGACCACTACTACGATTTGACCACTACCACTACTACTACGAATTTGGACCACTACCGACGATTTTTGACCCCACTAACCACGACGAATTTGACCACTACCACTACGAATTTGACCACTACCACTACAGAATTTGACCCACTACCACTACCCACTACTAACGAATTTTTGACCACTACCACTACCACGAATTTGACCACTACGATGACCACTACGATTTGACCACTACATACGATTTTACCACTACCCACTACCACTAGATACCACTAACGATTTGACCACTACCCAACCGATTTGACCACTACCATACTACCACTACGAATTTGACCACTACCACGACCACTACCACTACGAATTGACCACTACCACTACACGATTGACTACGACCACTACCACTTACACTACTACGAATTTGACCACTACCACTATTTGACCACTACTACGAATTTTGACCACTACCACTACGATTTGACCACTACGAATTGACCACTACCACTACGATTTGACCACTACCACTACGAATTTTGACCACTACCACTACCACTACGAATTTGACCACTACGATTTGACCACTACCACTACGATTTGACCACTACCACTACGAATTTTGACCACTACCACTACCACTACGAATTTGACCACTACACTACGAATTGACCACTACCCACTACGATTTGACCACTAACCACTACCACTACGATTTGACCACTACCACTACGAATTTTGACCACTACCACTAGAATTTGACCACTACCACTACGATTTGACCACTACATACGATTTGACCACTACCACTACGATTTGACCACACTACGAATTTGACCACTACGACGATTTGACCCACTACCACTACGAATTTTGACCACTACCACTACTACGAATTTGACCACTACCACTACGATTTGACCACTACCACTACGATTTGACCACTACCACTATTTGACCATACCACTACGAATTTGACCACTACCACTACGATTTGACCACTACCCACTACCACTACGAATTTGACCACTACGATACCACTACGATTTTGACCACTACCAACCACTACCACTACGATTTGACCACTTACCACTACGAATTTGACCACTACCACTACGAATTTGACCACTACCACTACGATTTGACCAACCACTACGAATTTGACCACTACCACTACGAATTGACCACTACCACTACCACTACGAATTTGACCATACTACCACTACGATTTTTGACCACTACCACTACGAATTTGACCACTACGATTTGACCACTACCACTACGAATTTTGACCACTACCACTACCACTACGAATTTGACCACTACGATTTGACCACTACCACTAGTACGATTTGACCACTACCACTACGAATTTTGACCACTACCACTACCACTACGAATTTGACCACTACGATTTGACCACTACCACTACGATTGACCACTACCACTACGAATTTGACCACTACGATTGACCACTACCAGTACGATTTGACCACTACCACTACGAATTTTGACCACTACCACTGACCACTACCACTACGATTTGACCACTACCACTACGAATTTGACCACTACGATTTGACCACTACCAGTACGATTTGACCACTACCACTACGAATTTTGACCACTACCACTACGAATTTGACCACTACGATTTGACCACTACCACTACGATTTGACCACTACCACTACGATTTGACCACTACGATTGACCACTACCAGTACGATTTGACCACTACCACTACGAATTTTGACCACTACCACTACGAATTTGACCACTACGATTTGACCACTACCACTACGAATTTGACCACTACCACTACGAATTTGACCACTACGATTGACCACTACCAGTACGATTTGACCACTACCACTACGAATTTTGACCACTACCACTACCACTACGAATTTTGACCACTACGATTTGACCACTACCACTACGAATTTGACCACTACCACTACGAATTTGACCACTACGATTTGACCACACCACTACCACTACGATTTGACCACTACCACTACGAATTTTGACCACTACCACTACCACTACGAATTTGACCACTACCACTACGATTTGACCACTACCACTACGATTTGACCACTACCACTACGAATTTGACCACTACCCACTACCCACTACGAATTTTGACCACTACCACTACCACTACGAATTTGACCACTACCACTACGAATTTGACCACTACCACTACGAATTTGACCACTACCACTACGATTTGACCACTACCACTACGATTTGACCACTACCACTACGAATTTGACCACTACGATTGACCACTACCAGTACGATTTGACCACTACCACTACGAATTTTGACCACTACCACTATCACTACGAATTTTGACCACTACGATTTGACCACTACCACTACGATTTGACCACTACCACTACGAATTTGACCACTACGATTTTGACCACTACCAGTACGATTTGACCACTACCACTACGAATTTTGACCACTACCACTACCACTACGAATTTTGACCACTACCACTACGAATTTGACCACTACAATTGACCACTACCAGTACGATTTGACCACTACCACTACGATTTGACCACTACGAATTTGACCACTACCACTACGATTTGACCACTACCACTACGAATTTTGACCACTACCACTACCACTACGAATTTGACCACTACGATTTGACCACTACCACTACGAATTTGACCACTACCGCTACGATTTGACCACTACGAATTTGACCACTACCACTACGATTTGACCACTACCACTACGAATTTTGACCACTACCACTACCACTACGAATTTGACCACTACCACTACCACTACGAATTTTGACTACTACCACTACCACTACGAATTTTGACCACTACCACTACCACTACCACTACGAATTTTGACCACTACGACTACCACTACGAATTTTGACCACTACCACTACCACTACGAATTTTGACCACCAGCGCAAGCACTACGAATTTTGACCACTAGCGCAAGCACTACCACTACCACAACCACGTAAAGGCGTCATAATCTGCACCCAGGTGACAGCAAGCTCCAGGACCATGACTAAATCACGACCACTACCACAAATACGAACATCACCACGACCACGGCCACAATTATGAACACCACCATGACCACTTAAAGAAGTCATGATCGGCATTCAGGTGACAGCAGGCTCGTACGCACCACCCCCCACCCCAGGGATATTTTTTCCAGAATATATTCCGATCGGAATACGAAACCTCGTTTTGGCCCAAATTGCCGGAATGAGAAAGTTTTATAAAAAGTTTTCTTTTTTAACTGAAATTGACTTGAAGGACCCAAATCGACAAAAATCGGAATAAGTATCATGTTTTGGGAGGAAATAAGGGAGGGAAAATAAAAAGGAATCAGATTTCCTCTTTTTTATTTGAAAAACAAATTCCTGCCCCACCCACCACCGGCACCCCCCACCCACCCCTCACCACCACAAGCACAGCCACAACTACAATCATGACCTCTACTGCAACTACGACCACCACCAAGGCCACCACCACGACCATGACTCTTTATAGAAGTCATCATTTGCATCCAGGTGACAGTGGGCTTGTACCCAGCTGTGACCCCCTACCACCCACCCCTCACCCCAACCACCCACCACCAACCCTCACCACCACCCACCACCCACCCTCACCACCCACTCACCACCCACCACCACCCACCACCACCACCCACCCTCACCACCCACCACCCACCCCTCACCACCCACCACCCACCCCTCACCACCCACCCACCACCCACCACCCACCCCTCACCACCCACCACCCACCCCTCACCACCCACCACCCACCCCTCACCACCCACCACCCACCCCTCACCACCCACCACCCACCCCTCACCACCCACCCACCACCCACCACCCACCCCACCACCTCACCACCCACCCCACCCACCACCCACCACCTCACCACCCACCACCCACCCTCACCACCCACCACCCACCACCCTCACCACCCCACCCACCACCCACCACCCACCCCTCACCACCCACCACCCACCACCCACCCACCCCTCACCACCCACCACCCACCCCTCACCACCCACCCACCCACCCCTCACCACCCACCACCCACCCCTCACACCCACCACCCACCCACCACCCACCCCACCCCCACCACCCCACCACCCACCCCTCACCACCCACCACCCACCCCTCACCACCCACCAGGTGACAGCTGGCTCCTACGCAGCTGTGACCCAAGCTATCCCCGATGTTGCGGCTCAATACCCAGAGACTTGCTACCTCTTCCTGGCAGGTCTTCCTCTTCGGGACCTGGGTTGTATGGAGGTGCCGTCAGAGCTTGCTGCACAGGTGTGTGTGTGTGTGCACGTGTGGGTAACATACTAAGTCCCGGATTCACATATTAATAGATGCAACATATATAATGCTCTCCTGGATGCTGTAGAATTAGGAACCGACAAATTCAGTGCCCCACCGATGGCATGCTGTCCAGTGAGGTGTAGACTACTGATCTGATATCCTCTCAGACACAAACTTGGCTTGAACCATTGGCTGGCTAATGGAGTGGGTGAGGTGTAGACTACTGGACTGATATCCTCTCAGATTCCCAGTCACAAAGTGCTGCAGGGCTGCTGTATATCTGGTGATTGGTGTTACACAACTAAGTTGCAGTCCAGCTGCACAGTCAACATATACACCGCAATCGGACAATAAGAATCAGCCATCTAGTCAACCCCATGCTATATATCTAGGGACCGACATATCATATGATGGTGACCAAAGGCGAGTATGATATCATTTGATATCTTGCCAATTGTATCATATGATATCATATATGAGTGCTAACTTTGGCCTAGCTAAACCGCCGCCATCATATGATATCATACTAAGGGGCTAATTGAATGTATGACTACATACATACAAGATGTGGCCATTCATGTTACATACATCAAGAGAAGGGGCTAATTGAATGTATGACTACATACATACGAGATGTGGCCATTCATATCACATACATCAACAGAAGGGGCTAATTGAATATATGACTGAACATTGTAAAAACCGTTAACAAAATGCAGGGCACCATAGTAATCGCTTCCAAGTTGTACACCTCTTACAAGGATGTATATATATATACATTGATATTGGTGTTGATGTTGATATTGATATTGAAAATGATATTGACAACCCTATACAACTGTTGACAAAATGCAGGGCACCATAGTGATGGCTTCCAAGTCGTACACCTCTTACAAAGAGATGTGGCACGACAAGCTTCAGCTGAGCAAGGTATGTGCTCTACAGTCTCATTATTTATACACATATACTGGCGTATAGTGATAGTGTCCAAGTCATGGACATCCTCGTAGGAGATGTGCAATACAATATTGATTTATCATCAGCAACTGCACATGTGCTGTTTTGTAGTGATAGTGTCCATGTCGCACACCTCCTACAAGGAGATGTGGCACATCAAGCTTCAGCTCAGCAAGGTATGTGCAATACAATATTGATTGTCTTCAGCAATTGCGCATGTGCTGGTGTATGTGATGGTGTCCAAGTCGTACACATCCTTCAAGGAGTTGTGGCATGGTCTTATACAGTCAAGTTGGGTGGTCTCAATGTGGTGCTGAAACTGCACATGTGCTGGTGTTTATTGATGAGGGACAAGTCGTACATGTCCTACAAAGAGATGTGGCATGACAAGCTTCAGCTCAGCAAGGTATGCGCAACATAATAGTTATGTGTCATCAGCAACTACACATGTGCTGGTGTATGTAGAGTGATGGGGTCCAAGTCATACACATCCTACAAGGAGTTGTTGCATGGACTTACACATTCAAATTGGGTGGTCTCAATGTGGTGCTGAAACCTGCGCAGGTGCTGATGTATGTGGAGTGATGAGGTCCAAGGCGTAATCATCCTACAAAGAGATGTTGCATGGTCTTATACATTCAAGTTGGGTGGTCTCAATGTGGTGCTGAAAATTGCGCATGTGCTGGTGTATGCAGAGTGATGGGGTCCAAGTCGTACATATCGTACAAGGAGTTGTGGCATGGTCTTATACAGTCAAGTTGGGTGGTCTCAATGTAGTGGTGAAAACTGCACATGTGTTGGTGTTTAGTGATGAGGGCCAAGTCGTACATGTCCTACAAAGAGATGTGGCATGACAAGCTTCAGCTGAGCAAGGTATGTGCAATATAATATTAATTGTCTTCAGCAACTGCACATGTGCTGGTATATGTAGAGTGATGGAGTCCAAGTCGTACAGGTCCTACAATGAGACGTGGCACGACAAGCTTCAGCACAGCACGGTATGTGCCTACCCCATAACCCCACCCATCTCTACCCATGCCTGCAGATCTCCAGAGGGCCAATGGTGATGATGCTGCCATTACGATAATATAGTCACAAATTGAGCACTCTGATGCAGATACATGCAGATCATGAACAGTCAGGAATTGAGTAGTCTCTTGCCCATGCATGCAGATCATTTACAGTCACAAATTGAGTACTCTCTTGCCCATGCATGCAGATCATGTACACCCCTCCTACCCCGTATCCCTACCCATCCCTACCCATGCTTGCAGATCCCCAGGGGCCCCATGGTGATGATGCAGGCTTCAATGGCGCAGCTGCCATACGCTGCTGCCGCCATTATGATTATGTAGTCACAAATTGAGCACTCCTGTTCCAATGCATGCAGATCATGTACAGTCGCGAGTTGAGCACTCTGGCGCCAATGCATGCAGATCATGTACAGTCGCGAGTTGAGCACTCTGGCGCCAATGAATGCAGATCATGTACTGTCGCCAGTTGAGCACTCTGGCGCCAATGCATGCAGATCATGTACTGTCACGAATCGAGCACTCTCTTGACCATGCATGAACAGTCACTAATTGCCCATGCATGAACAGCACTCTCTTGCCCATGCATGAACAGTCACTAATCGAGTATTCTCTTGCCCATGCATGCAGATCACTTACATTCACAAATTGAGCACTCTTGTTCCCATGCATGCAGATCATGTACTATCACAAATTCAGTACTCTTTTGCCCATGCTTGCAGATCCCAAGGGGCCCCATGGTGATGATGCAGGCCTCAATGGTGCAGCTGCCATACGCTGCCAGTCTAGGTCCAGACACCATCCTATGCACCCTGGTTGCAGCAGGGGTGCCTCTCCGGACGTTTGGTTGCAAGTCAATCAAGGCGGTTATCAACTACAAGTGGAAGCAGTTTGCTCAGTGGAGGATCTTCTTCAAAGCCTTGGTGGGTCATGCTTCTGTTTGTTTGTGTTGGATTGTAATTTATGTTATTTGAATTCATTTTTTTTTTTTGATTCTGTTTGTTTTTGTTGAGTTGTATTTTATGTTCGTTTT
>CM039463.1:33374282-33440016 GCA_022414725.1 Microglena sp. YARC
GTTGCAGGCAAAGGGTAGGCAGATGAGTAACAGGGACTTCCACAACCACAATCCGAACCACAACCACAACCCCATACCTTACCCTTCCCTCAGAATGTGCTTGGCCATCAGCTTGTGTGAGCTCCTGCAGGGTGGGGGGGCTGAGGGGGGGGGGGGGGGTCCTCCTGCAGGGTAGGGGGGCTGGGGGGGGGGGAGGGTCCTCCTGCAGGGCTGGGGTGGGGGGGTCCTCCTGCAGGGTGGGGGGCTGGGGGGGGAAGGGTCCTCCTGCAGGGCTGGGGGTGGGGGGGGTCCTCCTGCAGGGCTGGGGTGGGGGGGGTCCTCCTGCAGGGTGGGGGGCTGGGGGGGGAGGGTTCTCCTGCAGGGCTGGGGTGGGGGGTCCTCCTGCAGGCCGGGTGGGTGGGGGTGGGGGGGTGGGGGGGGCTGGGGGGGGAGGGTTCTCCTGCAGGGCTGGGGTGGGGGGGGTCCTCCTGCAGGGTGGGTGGGTGGGGTGGGTGGGGGGGGGGGGGTGGGGGAGGCTGGGGGGGAGGGTTCTCCTGCAGGGGCTGGGGTGGGGGGGGTCCTCTTGTAGGGTGGGGTGGGGGGTGGGGGGGGCTAGGGGGGGGGGTCCTCCTGCAGGGCTGGGGTGGGGGGGTCCTCCTGCAGGGTGGGGGGGTGATGTGGGGTGGGGGGTGGGGGCTGGGGGGTGGGGGGTTCTCCTGCAGGGTGTGTGTGTGTGGGGGGGGGGGCTGGGGGGGGAGGGTCCTCCTGCAGGGCTGGGTGTGGGGGGGGTCCTCCTGCAGGGTGGGGGGGTGGGGTGGGGTGGGGGGTGGAGGCTGGGGGGGGGGGTCCTCCTGCAGGGTGGGGGGGGGGGGGGGGGGGGGGGGCTGGGGGGGGGGGGGGGTCCTCCTGCAGGGTGGTGGTGTGTGTGGGGTCCTCCTGCAGGGGGGGGGGGGGGGGGGGGGGGCTGGGGGGGGGAGGGTCCTCCTACAGGGCTGGGTTGGGGGGGGTCCTCCTGCAGGGTGGGGGGTGGGGGGTGTGTGTGGGGGGGGGGCGGTCCTCTTGTGTGAGATCCTGCAGGTTGGTCTAGCCTACTCCGAGTTCATGTGGCCTTGGATGGCTGTAGAGACTGTTCTGATTTGGGTGAACCCAAACACAAATCAGAACCAAACCATATCCCCATCCTTCCTCTACCTTTACCTTTAAAGCTACCACAACCACTACCCAAACCAAACCCAAACCCCAACCCCAACCCCATACCTTACCCTTCCCTCAGAATGTGCTTGGCCATCAGTTTGTGTGAGCTCTTGCGGATTGGTCTAGCCTACTCCGAGTTCATGTGGCCTTTGGTGGCAGTGGAGACTGTTTTTCTCAGGGTGAACCCAAACCAAACCACTACTCAAAAACACAAAAAAACACAAAAAACACAAAAAAAAGTCAACACGTGTTCACTTGCCTCTCTCTTTTCAGCTCAACGTAACATCTGTACATAGATGATACACAGATTCACACACTACAAGTCTTTTGATACGTCTGTACATACCCCTACGCCTAGCGTAAACACATTTAGCACATATCCTAGGCACATACCCCATCTCTAAATGATGAGGGCATTATTTTCTTTTTCAAATGGGGGTGAGTGCAACGTTGCGGAATACGCATCAGTTGCAGACCACGTGCGTAGACCTGGTCCACAGAAGACCACAGACACAGTTAGCGAGTGACCAACAGACGAGTCACGCGACAAGAAACCCTAGCTCTACCTCTACCTCTACTTCTACCTATACCACAACCACAACCACAACCACAAATATATCCTACTTTACCTCTACTTCTACCGCTATTGCTACTTCTACCTCTACTTCTACCTATACCACAACCACAACCACAACCACAAATATATCCTACTTTACCTCTACCTCTACCTCTACCTCTACCTCTACTTCTACCTATACCACAACCACAACCACAACCACAACCACAAATATATCCTACTTTACCACTACCTCTACCTCTACCTCTACCTCAACTTCTACCTATACCACAACCACAACCACAACTACAACCACATGCACAAATATATCCTACTTTACCTCTACCTCAACCTCTACCTCTACCTCTACCTCTACCGCTATCGCTACTTCTACCTTTACCTCTACCTGTAACGCTACCACAACCACAATCCTATCCCAACACAAACCACAGCCACAACCCCATACCTTCCCTTTCCCTCAGAATGTGCTTGGCTATCAGCTTGTGTGAGCTTCTGCGGGTTGGTCTAGCCTACTCTGAGTTCATGTGGCCTTTAGTTGCCGTGGAGACTGTTCTGCTGTGGGTGAAAGCCGCCTTCTTTGGCCTCGCTGTGGATGGCTTGGGAACCTTCATCTATATGCTTGTTCGTATTGTGATGGGGATGCGCTACTTCTTACTCCTGCTGGTGATCATGTGGGTCATGTTTGGCGTGGCCCTCATGAACCTATTCGCTGAGTCCCATGTTTATGGGGTAAGTCCTGTAGTTGTCTTGGGTTTGGGTAAGTAGTTGTTTTGTTTCCTGTATTTTCCTTGGGTCTGGGGAAGTCCTGTAGTTGTCTTGGGTTTGGGTAAGTAGTTGTCTTGTTTCCTGTATTTCCCTTGGGTTTGGGGAAGTCCTGTAGTT
This sequence comes from Microglena sp. YARC, assembly GCA_022414725.1. Classification (NCBI taxonomy): domain Eukaryota; kingdom Viridiplantae; phylum Chlorophyta; class Chlorophyceae; order Chlamydomonadales; family Chlamydomonadaceae; genus Microglena; species Microglena sp. YARC. The sequence goes on from CM039463.1 coordinate 33,376,915, forward strand.
GTCTTGTGTCCCGTAGTTTCCTTGGGTTTGGGTAAGTAGTTGTCTTGTGTCACGTAGTTTCCTTGGGTTTGGGTAAGTCCTGTAGTTTGTTTAGTTTAGTATTGCTGCGTGTCCTATACCGTGATCATGTGGGTCATGTTTGGTGTGCCCCTCATGAACCTCTTTGCCAAGTCTTATGTCTACGGGGTAAGTCCTGTGGTTTCCTTGGTTGCAGCTAGCAATTTGGCTCCAGCTCCATTCAGCTAGCTAAAAAAGAGGTCCATAAATTGGTGCTGGTTGCAGCTAGCAGTTGTCTATGCAGTTATCTATGCAGTTGTCTTGGGTTTGGGTAAGTAGTTCTGTTGAGTACTGGGTTTGAATCCCTACGAGTGCGCTTTAGTGTTTGCGGTCGCTGTCAACCGCCATGGTAGCTTTGTCCAGGTATAGTAGCAGCCCGTTCCCTAACGCCGTAAGACAGGACTCCCTTAATACCACGCCCCACCAGGTGTTATCATTACTATTTGTCTTGTGTCCTATAGTTTCCTTGGGTTTGTGTAAGTCCTGTATTTTGTTTTGTTTTGTTTTGCTGCATGTCCTGTACTGCAATTATGTAGCTCGTGTTTGGCGTGGCCCTCTTGAACGCCTGTGCTGAGTCCAACGTCTATGGGGTAAGTCCAGTATTGGCTATATGTTGCAGCCCAGAGGTAGCCAATTAGGATTAATGGCTATGCCTAACCTTGTGTGTATGTATGTATGTATGTATGTATGTATGTATGTATGTATGTATGTATGTATTTACGTATGTATGTTACAGTCCAGGGGTAGGCCAAATAGTGTCTTGCCCAACCGTGACAGGGAGGGCTAAAAAGATAAAGTCTGAAAGATCAATAAAGATCAATTGCCTGCATCCTCACTCCACTACCCTCCTCATTCCAATCAGAGATTTCCCTCCCGTTATATATAGCTTTCGCTACTGTTGACCCCATTTTTGCCAAAATTGCCGCAACAAAGAACCCGAATCTATGGCCCTAAATGGCCCTAAAAGCTATAAAAAAACTTTAAGGACGCTATCCCTGGAGGTGGCCTTAACCAATAAAGCTATAAAAATAGAATAAAATTTAAACTGAAAGAAATCCCTCATTCCAACCTTCTACATAACCTACCGAGAAAGCTCCCCCTAACCCTGAACCCTAAACCCTCACCAACAACATCGCCCTCCTAATTTCCACCACCCTCCTCTCTCCACCACTCCCCTAATTTCTACCCCTTCACCAACTCCCCAGGAGCCCCCCCCCACCCCCCACCCCACCCCGCCCCCCCCACCCCCAACTCACCCGACTACAACCAGGCATACAGGACCTTGCAATACTTGTATGATTCCCATACATCCTCTCCCCATGACCCTCCTCATTTCAACCCCCGTCACTAAATCCCTAGCCCCCCCCCCCCCCCCCCCCCCAACTCACTCAGCTCTACGAGACAGACAGGGCCATGCAAGACTTGCATGATTCGCATACATCCTCTCTCCACCACCCTCCTCATTCCCACCCCCTTCACTAACTCCCCAGGACGCCCCTCCCAACTCCCCCGACTACAACGAGACATACGGCAACACATTGGATCCCAGGGAAGACACTATCTTTGTCAGTTTCAGCACCTTCGGCCGTGCCCTCATGACCTCCTACATGGTCACTTATGGCTCTACTGACTATGGGCCCTTGGAACCTTACCCCGCCCTCGCTACCCGCCACCCCGTGATTGCCGTCATCCTGATCTGCCTTTTCAACTTCGTGATCATTCTTCTTTTCATGAGCATACTGATCACGCTGTACGGGGAGCTGTACCGCCAGATCAGGGCAATACAAGACTTTGTATTTTTGGAGAACAGAGCGGATCTGGTGATTGAGGTGTGGGAAGTTTTGTGTGGATGAATGAAATGATGGTGCTTGTGGTGGTGGTGATGATGATGGTGGCGATGGTTACATTTGCACTGATGCCCTACTGGACTCCGAACTTGTCCACGGCTTGACAGGGACAAGGGGGATTTATGAGCATCACGAACAACAACAAAATAAACGATGAAATATAAACATAATATCTGATTATGCACATGTTCTTTGGATGGTATATAAAAAATGTAATAATAATAATAAGAAGAAGAAGAAGAAGAAGAAGAAGAAGAAGAAAAGGAAGAATAACAATAAGAATAACAATAAGAATATTAATCATAATGATAATAATAACAATAATAATAATAATAATAATATTAATAATAGTAGAATAAACAATGATAATTTAGAAAAAAAACATATGGTCATCTTTGTAGGTTGAGTCCACAATGAGCGACGCCGAGCTGGAAGCTCGCAAGATGCCTCCCTTCCTGCACCTACTCACGCCCATTAAAGCTGGGGACCAGGATGATGATGATAATGAAGGCGATGAAGTGATGAAATCGTAAGTATGAGTATGATTATCAGTATGAATATGAGTATGAGTATGATTCTCAAGTCCCTTGATCCTAATTGGGAATCCCCGAATCAATGCATGCATACAAATGTGAATGCAATAGGCACAATGAAGTGCAACATGCATGCATACATACATACATGCACACACACATACAGTCAGACAGACAGACAGACAGACAGACAGACAGACAGACAGACAGACAGACAGACAGACATGGCTGTGGTGTTCCTGTCACCGAGTAAAAATGCACATACATGCAGCCCCGTATTCATATGGGATAGGCATTTTGACTTTGAAAAATCCCTGGGAGAATTAGGCTGTAAGCAAACACTTTTTTTCAGACAGGTACAGAGGCTACCCTCTTTCACCTCAGAATTACAGAAAGGTACAGTCGCTACCCTCTTTCACCTCAGAAGTACAGAAAGGTACAGAAAACACTCTCTCTTTTCCTATCCAGGACTAAACTGCTGGAGGACGCGCTTCGTAAATCAGAGCACCCGGACATGAAGCACTACCTAGCGCGACGCATCAAATCTGTTCCAGAGGAGGAGGAACCCCAAATTAGTCCTCATTCTGAATATGATGACGGGTAAGGCTATAATATATATATATATATATATATATATATAATGATTATATTTATGTTATGAGAAATGTGTATTTATTTTTATAATATATATATATATATATTTTTTTTTTTTTTTTTTTTTATCGTTTGTATTATTATTATTTATTAAAAAAAAAAATCTGGTTCAGAGTAGGAGGACCCCCAATTTAGTCCTCATTCTGAATGCGATGAAGGGTAAGGCTATAATATATATATAATGACTATATTTATGTTGTACGGATTTATATATTATATGAATTCTGAATATGATGACGGGTAAGGCTATAACATATAAAATTATTATATTTATGTTGTACATATTTATATATTATATGCTTTTACTGGTATACACATTGAAAAACTTAGATTACAAATATGTAGGGAACAGCAATATGCATCATATGATATCATGCCATCATATGGTATCATATGATATCATATGATGCCGGTAGTCTGACTAGGCCAAAGTTACCATTTATATACAATATCATATGATGCAATTTTTATGATATCATATGATATCATACTCTTCTTTGGCCAAAATCATATGATATGCCGATCCCTACAAACATGTGAATAACACTCAAGCTTATGTCTTTGTCGTGCTTACAATTCGTCCAGGACGAGTTCCAATTTTTGTTTTAATCGACGACATGCGTCGGCGGAATGGCGTTGCATGGCAACGTATGGGATTGGCGCTGCACCCCAAACTTTCCGGCCTCCACGCCCTGCACTCGGCCATGCGATGGCTAAGCAACAATCCTGAAATCAGGCTTGAGTAGCCATAGTCAACCTGACGAGTGTTTCTTTTAGCTGTCCTCTCCTGGTAATCTATAATAGATCTGCATTGTGGCCCCAGTGCAAGCAAACAGGCTGGCCCCCTCAACCTCACGCCTCGTAATAGGGATTACTATTTATTTAATCTACATTGTTTGAGGTTGGGGATGCCCCTTAAGCCTTGTAGGCTATCCCTGGACTGAAAATACACACAGTGTCCACCCGCATGACTGCTCTGACTGTACATATGTACTGCTTTTCAGGTACGAGGAGCAGCAGGCCCTGGTGTTCGATGAGCTGTCGCACGAGGTGTCTAGGCTTCGCTCTCTCATTGACAGCCTGGCAATCCGGGTGAAGACGAGGCGCTCCCTAGATGAATCAGATGGCCTGACAGGCGAACTAAGCTCGATGTTGCATCGGTTGGGAACCTTGAGCACTGGTATAGCCCAGCATGCAGTCAGCGCAAACAGCCCTGAAGTCAGGACTTCGAAAATAGCTTTCGCGTAGATCGGCATGCCATGCGTTCATACCATGCCTATATAGGACCTGTCAAGCGACCTGAGTTTGGTGTTGCACCGGCCAGGAAGCTTGAGCACTGGTCTAGCCCAGCATGCAGTGAGCGTGAGCAGCCCTGAACTCAAGACTTCACAAATAGCTTTCGCGCAGATCGGCACACCATGCGTTCATACCATGCCTATATAGGACCTGTCAAGCGACCTGAGTCTGGTAATGCACCGGCTAGGAATATTGAGAGAGTGAGGCCAACGATGGGAGCCCCAAATTGTTGTTGAAACCGCCGGGTAGTGGGGAGCCCACTGAGCCCACGCCACCTTTAAATGTTTGCTTTGGAAGGGGGCCTGTCCAGCTTTTGGTTTGTGGGGTCTGGAAGTGAGGTCCTAGAGGGGGGGCCCAAATTGGTGTGGGAAGTGCCAGGTAGTGGGAAGCCCACTGAGCCCACGCCAACTGAGGATGTTTGAGCTATCAACCTTGAACTGCTAAATTAGTTTGATGTGTTAATTAATTAATTAATTTATGTATGCATTTATTTATTTATTTATTTATTTATTTATTTATTTATTACCGCCCTCAATGTAGTAGAGACCCCACTGTTACACTAGTAACCCCAGGGGAGGTCCCACTTATAACTCAGGGTCCGGCGTCGACCGAGGCCTTCGTCCCACGCCAATGAGTCAGACACTGGGCTAAGCACCAAGATTGTGCCAGCTTCAAGGTGCAGTAGATCAACTTTGCTTTGGCTCAATAGCCACTACTGGGAGCTGCCTGGAACTTGCTGCTCGCAGCTGGAAAAGAAAGCTATGGTAAGCACCTGAAACCCGTAGGCGTAAGTTGCATTTCCTGAAAAATGTGCTCGTATGTATGTTGGTATGTATGTCCCAGTCCAGTCCTAAAGGTGCGCTTTAGTGTCTGCGGACGCTGTCAACCGCCATGGTAGCTTTGTCCAGGTAAAGTAGCAGCCCGTTCTCTACCGCCATAAGACAGGGCTCCCTTAATTCCACGCCCCACCAGGCATTATCATTACTTCATTACAGTCCAGGGATGGCCAGTTTGGCTTAAGGGACTTGCCCAACCTCACGAACTTCACGTACGTGTTCGGTGCATTCGATCTATGAAGGTGCTTGAGCCGTTTTCCAGCTAGCGCCTACATGTAAAAAATGTAGGAGCCCGTCATTCATTTTTAAACAAATGTTTCGAAATCGTTGAAATTCAATCATTTTTGTATGAAATTGATGTTTTTCAAAAAAAAGGAATTATAATTTCTATTAAATGCCGTAAGCCTCTCGAGTACATGACAGGTCACACTCGCGAGTGTGAATTGCAATCAGGTATGACTGTATGAGGGCTCATTGGCGTTGACAGGTCACACGACAGGTCACATTCACGAGTACAAAGTTCAATCAGGTATGACTGAATGAGGGCCCATTGGTGTTGACAGTTCATCCCAGTGATTCTTTTAATTAGAGGCTGCTTAGAAAGGCCTAAAAGAAAAGTCGTAGGCAGCGTACCAAGCGACGCGGAAATTGGCAGAGAGTGTGTGGCTATCGGAACGACAGGTGGCAACGGAATGGAGCGGATCGAAGCCCCCCCCCCCCCCCCCCCCCCCCCCCCCCCCCCCCCCCCCCCCTGCAACAAAGATTCATGGAGGCCTGGATCATATGAGTGTATGGCTGTGTGAGGGCTCATAGGTGCTGATAGTGCGTCCTTTATAAATGGTTATTTCAAATGATGAAATTGCATAACTGACTTCATCAACAAGCCCCTAACAGCTAAATGGACCGAAGCCAGTTAGTTAAGAAACAGTTGGCTGACGTGTCAGGCTTCGTCTCGGGGGGCGCTCGGTCGATCGCATAGACAACGGGGTGACCCTGGGGGCACCTGCCCCCCAGAAGCTCAACCTATTGGGCGGTCACCTCTCGCACGGCCGTGGGTTCGTGGGTCTAGGTCTGGGTCTAGGTCTGGGTCTCGGCGGTCTGGGTCTCGGTCTGGGTCTCGGCCCTCGGCGTCTCGAACCTTCCATGCGGCATCCGCAGGTCATGCGCAACGCCGGCTGGGGTCGCCCACGGACGCCGAACCCTTATGTTAAATTGCTCCTCCGCCAGTGTGAGCGGTGTAACCGTGGGGTTTCTGCTTAGTTGAGGGCGGTAAACACACATACATGAATCATGTGTTCAGGTGAGTCTGTTTCTATTATATTTACTTCACACCTACGTATTCCCAAGGGGGTGGGGGGGGTGGGGTGGGGGGGCAAAAAGTGGAAAACACCATCCCCCTGAAATGTGAAGACACCCTTCCGTAGACCCCCCCCCCCCCCCCCGGCTCCAGAACCCACTGTACAACCACTATCTCAGCCACCACTTGGTGTCAAATTATGCTCATTTTACAGGGTTTTTTAAGTCATCTCCATTGAGATTGGTCTCGAGACCATTGGGAATGTTTTAATCATAAAAAATCATCATCATCAATGTTACATTGTTTGGTGGGGCTTGGGGGGTAGTCAGTCAGTACAAAAAAAATTCGAAAAAAAATCAGTCAAAAAGGAGAAGAAGTGAACTACCACGAGGTCTCGCTCTGCACATCGTTGTACAAGTTTTGGTTAGGGCGTTGTGTGTGAGTGGAGAGAGAGAGAGAGAGAGAGAGAGAGAGAGAGGAGAGAGAGAGAGAGAGAGAGAGAGAGAGAGAGAGAGAAGAGAGAGAGAAGAGGAGCGAGAGAAAGCGAGAGAGAGAGCGAGAGAGAGCGAGAGAGATAGCGAGCGAGAGAGCGAGAGAGCGAGAGAGAGAGAAAGGAGAGAGAGAGAGAGAGAGAGAGAGAGAGAGAGAGAGAGAGAGAGAGAGAGAGAGAGAGAAAGAGAGAGAGAGAGAGAGAGAGAGAGAGAGAGAGAGAGAGAGAGAGAGAGAGACCTTGGAACCCCCTTGCTCTGGGCATAATATGTGGTGGATATCTCCCCCAGTAACATATAGGGGCTGGTATATAGTGGAGGAACACCCTAGTTCCACTCCCATGTCATTATGAGGGGTAGAAAAAAGCATCTGAACAATACCTAATGTTTCGAAAATGTCAGATTGTTACCTCGACCCCCCCCCCCCCCCCCCCCCCCCCCCCCCCACACACACACAGCCCAAAACTTTGGAGGACCATCACTTTTTTATACCGGGCCAAATTAAATATTGATGCAAGCCAGCATCATTATCGGCGCTAATCCCCAAGCTTGCTAAGTCCATGTTATATATTTATATTTGATATGAAGCGGGGCTATTTAACACGTTTCATGCACGTCTCAAGCACAGATTTCAGAGGGTCCCTTGTATTGAAAACATGGATTTGGGCTCATGAAACTTTCCAAAGGCGGCGAGCTCATATATATATATATATATATATATATATATATACCTGAATATATACCTTTTGACTGGCGTTATATAAGGGCGGTCAGGTTGTTTAGCGGACTTATCCGTCAAAGCATGCGTGCATGGATGGTAGTTTTTCTTTTCAACTATGAGCGGCAGCTTCTAGGCAGCTACCTGAGCCAGCCACTAGGCTAAGCCCCAAGATGTTGACAGTTCTGGACAGTGGATTCTGTCACCTTCCAGACACACCAGGTTGCGCCAGCTTTGGCTGAATAGCCAGTCAGGGGAGCTGCCTAGAAGCTGCTGCTTATAGCTGGAAGAAAAACACTGGCATGGATGATGTCAGGATTGATGAATGATGCATGGTATCAGGGTAATCATTGATTAAATGGTCACTGTAGCACGAACTCAGGGCCCCCCTCGGTAAAACGATTGTTTGGGGTTCAGTTCAACAGTTTTTTTTGTTAAAGACCCTCCTGTCATGGTTGGACAGGTCCCTTAAGCCTATTTGGTGTACCCCTGGACTGTAACAACTAACAGTAGGGTGATGTTGCAGGGGCAGGTAGCATGAGGTACAATCGGTCGTTTTGGATGGTACGTGAAGGTAGCATCTGTATGGTACGGGAAGGTAGCATGAGGTACAATAGTCGTTTTGGATGGTACGGGAAGGTAGCATGAGGTACACTCTTAATTAGTAATTAATAAGTAGATGTCATTTGGGATGGTATGGGAAGGTAGCATGAGGTACAATCGGTCGTTTTGGATGGTACCCGCCCATACACGTAGCATGCAAGGTATTGTCGATCGATCAATGCCTGGGCAGGTAGCCCGAGGCACTAGGGGTCTTTATGGATTGTACCTGCCCAAGCAAGTGGCAAAGCAATCGTTCATTCAATTATTAGGCAGGTAGCATGAGGCTCTAAGATTCGTTTAGGATGGCACCCACCAATGCAAGTGGGATGGTGATGCACTGATTCGTTCAATGCTTAGGCAGGTAGAAGGAGGCACTAAGAATCCTTTTGGATGACACCCGCCAATGCAAGTGGCGAAGCACTGATTCGTTCAATGCCTGGGCAGGTTGCATGAGGCACCAAGATTCTTTTTGGATGGCAACCGCCCATGCAAGTTGGATAGTGATGCAATCATTCGTTCAATTCTTAGACAGGTAACATGGGGCACTAGGATTGATTCTGGATGGACCCCCCCCCCCCCCCCCATGCAGGAAGCATGTAAAGCACTGAGTATTTCAATGTGTGGATAGGTGGCATGCGGCACCAAGAGTTGTTTTGGTACCCGCCCATGCAGGTAGCACGGACAGATACAATTCGCTCAAGGTGTGGGTAAGAAGCAAGAGGCATGCATTATTTTGGATGGTACTTATCATGCATGTACCGTGCGTGCATACACTTTGGATGGTACTTGTCATGCGTGTACCGTGCGTGCATGTACTTTGGATGGTACTTGTCATGCATGTACCGTGGGTGCATGTACTTTGGATGGTACTTGTCATGCGTGTACCGTACGTGCATGCACATTGGATGGTACTTGTCATGCGTGTACCGTGCGTGCATGCACTTTGGATGGTACTTGTCATGCGTGTACCGTACGTGCATGCACTTTGGATGGTACTTGTCATGCGTGTACCGTACGTGCATGTACTTTGGATGGTACTTGTCATGCGTGTACCGTACGTGCATGCACTTTGGATGGTACTTGTCATGCATGTACCGTGCGGGGCGATGATCCACTCATTGTGTGGGTAGTTGGCATGAGGAACTATTGGTTCTTTTGGATGGTAGCTGCCCACATTGGTAGCATAGGAAGCTGCAACTCTGTTTGACTGGTTGTTCTGAATGAATGCAAGGGAATCTTCAGCCTCTTCCAGTGATATACATTGGTCTAGTGGTAGACTAAGTCACTTTAAGAATGAAGAGTCGGGGGTTCCCCTTGGCGTTGCAGGTCGTCGTCAACCGCGATGGTAGCTTGTCCAGTTGGGGAAGGAGACCGCTCCCCACCCGCGTACGACGGGCTCCCTTAACACCACGCCCCACCAGGCGTTATCATTACCTTTTTTTTGCAAGTGAATCGTCCCATGCTCCTTGACAAACAAAGCACTCACGCGTCAACGCTGACAAATCATCCACAAGACATAGCTTTTCTTTTCAGCTACGAGCATCAGTTTCTAGGCAGCTCCCTTGACTGGCTATTCAGCCAAACCTGATGCAACCTCGTGCACCTTGAGACTGACGGAACTTGCGTTCCTGTATTGTGGCCATCTTCGGGCTTGGCCCAGTGGCTGGCTCAGGATGCTGCCTAGAAGCTGCTGCTCGTACCTGGAAAGAAAAGCTATGTCCTGACTTGGCCTTGGTCCTCTAGATCCGGTCTAGAACCCTTTTGATAGAGGGTCAGATGCACTATTTATTTTAAAGCTCCACTTAGGCGCGTAAGCAGATCTTTCCCTGTCATTCAGCCAAACTTGAAGCTAGCTAGTGTATCTGAAAGCTGTTATGACAGGCATTCCAATACAGCTGAACGCTTTGGGCTTGACGCAGGAGCCAGCCATGGAGTTGGCTGGAAGCTGCCATGTGTCGCCCCGGATAAAAACCAATGGTCAAATGAGGGATCACTGCTCAGTTCAGTTTTTTCAGTTCAGCTCAGTCTGACGGTTGTTCCTCGGGTTCAAAATACTTGCGATGCAGCCTGCAGGGTGGTGTGGTGTGGGGGTGAAGGGGGCAGGGCGGGGGTAGGGGTGGGGCAGGGGTGGGGTTGAGGGGGGCAGGGTGTGTGTGGAGGGGTGAGCGGCAAGGTGAGAGGCAGCATCATCCCCACATCATCATCACCAAGTGCATCAACAAGGAGGCACCATGGGGCAACCGATCACCCCCCCCCCCCCCTAGGCTGCATCATCATCATTATAATCATCATCACAGCATTATTGTTAGAAGCATCATCATATCATCATCATCATCATCATATCATCACATTATCACTATTATCATCATCACATCATCATCATCACAACATCATCATAACAATCATCATCATCACAACATCATCATAACAATCAGCAGCACCATCACATCATACAACCAAATCAGCATCACATCATCGTCACATCATCATTATAATAATCATCACATCATCACAAGTACATCATATGAGGTTCCACTCACACTCCTTGCTCACTGTGCTCACTGTTCAACCCTTAGACAGCCGAGATACAAGTGGATGGCTTGATGTTCGGTTGCACTTGCACTGGTGCTCACTGTGCTCACTGTTCAACCCTTAGACAGTCGAGATACAAGTGGATGGCTTGATGTTCGGTTGCACTTGCACTGGTGCTCACTGTGCTCACTGTTCAACCCTTAGACAGTCGAGATACAAGTGGATGGCTTGATGTTCGGTTGCACTTGCACTGGTGCTCACTGTGCTCACTATTCAACCCTTAGACAGCCGAGATACAAGTGGATGGCTTGATGTTCGGTTGCACTTGCACTGGTGCTCACTGTGCTCACTGTTCAACCCTTAGACAGTCGAGATACAAGTGGATGGCTTGATGTTCGGTTGCACTTGCACTGGTGCTCACTGTGCTCACTGTTCAACCCTTAGACAGTCGAGATACAAGTGGATGGCTTGATGTTCGGTTGCACTTGCACTGGTGCTCACTGTGCTCACTGTTCAACCCTTAGACAGTCGAGATACAAGTGGATGGCTTGATGTTCGGTTGCACTTGCACTGGTGCTCACTGTGCTCACTGTTCAACCCTTTGGAAGTTAACACATTACATTACATTACATTACATTACATGTTAAAGTCTACTTGACACCGCGAGGGTGTATGAGACTCTGTGCTTTAAACAAAAAGAAAAAGCACCCACAAAGCAAAAACCCCATTACATCAGGGGTGTGTCGAGGACAAACAAACCAAACTCCCAACCACCGTTTTACATAAGTAAATACTAGTAACTGGTACATAACAGTAATAATGTCCACTCCTCGGAAACTGCGCTGCCCAATATCCTGCAACCCTTTGTAAGTCAACATATACGTTAATACAAGTAACTGGTACTGGTACATAACACACATACCCCTTTAGCCTATTTTGCCTACCCCTGGACTGTAACATACATACATACATGCATGCATCTATACATATGTAGACATACATGGGTTTCTCGCGAACTTTTCGTTCGTTGGTGTGTAGGGGGGCGGGGGCCAGGGACAATTGCAGTACTGTACTTCCGCGTAAAATTCAAATTCCCTGTCGCATCTGTCGGCATCCAACTTCTGTATCAAGATTGCACCTGCGCGCCATCGCCCTTTCCTCCCTGTCCGCCCTGTCCTGCGATACGCTGCCCTGCCCTGGTCTTCGCGTGTCGCAATTCGCGATCAGGAACAGGCTCCCGCATCATGCCTGCCAGAATTTAATAACTCCTTGGTCGACTTCGTCCTCAACAGACACTTACATGGCACTCGGACTCAGATAAGTGTATAACCTATTGCTTCTCGAGGCCTTCATGCAGCAACAAACAGCGATATTACATGCCAGAAAAGCCGCTGACACTGCGAGCAGTCGTGCAAGGCGAGCTCGCCTGAGCATTGAGGAAAGGAACGAGATTCACAAGAGTCAGCTTCTTGCCCGTGCTGCTGACCCACTACGACGCGGGGCTGTCAGCGAGGCCCTGCGAATTTACACGAGCGAGTGTTGACCAGATGTAAGTCTCCCGAACTGGGAGACTTACATCTGGTCAACACTCGTACCAGAAGAAGCTGCAAGTTTGTAGCTTAGCAATCGTGCAGAACCGGTGCTCTTGGCGTGATCGAAATCTGAGCGTTCGCAATTTTGTGTAGGTTCAATACACAGCATGCAATTTCCGCACGATCACAGCCCACAGCTGGAGCGCAGTGTACGAGTTAGGGATAAGGGAGGTAAGTGTACGTGCGTTTCGGTGGTTGGGGAAAGGGACGGTGGGGAGGAATGGGGGGAAACGAGTGTGTGTGGATGGGGTGAGGGGCAGGGAGAGGTCGGGAGAAGTAGGGGATACTGTTGGTCTGGCTGGGGGTGGGTTGGAATGGTATGCATGTATGGTAGGGGTGGGCCACAGCTTAAATGAAGGGGGAGAGGAAGAGATGGCTGGAAGGTGTGTGGGGGCAGGGGGTTCAGGGGGGAGAAAGAGAGGGTGTGGCACTGGGGATGGGGGGCAGGAAGATTTAGAGGAAAGTCCTGGGGGGGGGGGGGGATAGAGTACAGAAGGTAAGGGGGCATGCTTTAACATATTTTCAGTTGCAAATTTTCAGTTTATGATTGAGTGCATGTGAAGGGAGAGAGGGTGTGTGTGTGTAGAGGGGGAGGGGGGGGGGGGGGGGGGGGGGGCATACAAGGGCCTGACCCCTTCTGTAACCCTGAGCAGGCCAAAGGACCTGGGTGGGTGGGGGGTGGCCACTGGCCACACGGGCAATGTACTAGTACATCTATATATATGTAGACATACATGGATATCGCTAGATTTTTTCGTTCGTTCCTCGTGTCTTAGGGGGCGGGGGGGGCGGGGACAAGTGTAAGTAATCGACGACATCGGACACGGCCTGCTGTTCTGTACTGTACGACTGGGAATGCGTGCAAATTTCGAATCTCACCTTCTGCACCCCCTTCGCTTCGCTTCTCCTATGCCCTTCGCTTCTCCGCGACCATCACACACAGCCCTACCTTTCACGTTCACGTACCACAATTGTCTCGCTGTCGTGGTCTAGTTTCCATACCATGCCTGAAACACAAAATCAGGTACTCAGAGTTTAGACCGACGAGGAAAGGAGCCATGCAAACAAGCGTCGGCGTTGAGCAGATGCTGCTAACCCACAGCAGCGCGCGACTTACAACCAGGCCAGGCGGGAAGCTCATGCAACCAGTAAGGAAAATCAACGCCAGGTTAATAATCAGACAAGACGTGAACCTCATGCTGCGATGCAGGCTGCAGCGCGCAATTCGCAATACATCCTATACATCAACGTCATGCCACCGCATTGTCTGATCGACAGGCAATTCTTGTGAGATACTTTTGAATTTCTTCAGACCTCCACTGGTATACCTACCCTATGCGATATGGCCCGCACCCCTCATCCAATATCTTTTCATTGTTGCAAGCATTGATACATCGGTTGCTTAGCATGTTGCGATATGAGACTGGCTGATATTTCCTGGTCAAAACAACAGCTGCAGACCCAACTATGTTCCGCGCAAAGAAGAAGATGCAGGTATGTCGCTTAGTGATTGCGCACGCCCGGTATTCTTTCGCAAGCTATTGGCAGGTTGGATCCGCAGCCTGCTCTATATCCACTTCATATTTCTGCATGATCTAGGCCCGCAGCTGGAGTGGAAGGGGTGAGTGTAACAGTTGTTTACATGCGTATCCTCACAAACCCATAATCACTATTGAGGGACGCCTCCAAGAAGTGAAGAGTCATCGTTGACTAGTCAAGGTCAGTCCTATTGACCGCCCGTTCAAGCGTCCGTTCCGCTTATCAAGCATCTGTTCCGCTTGTCATACTAGATCGTCCGATTTGTCTGATCAACATATCGGCCGTTCAAGTGTCATCACATAGTTCGTGATACATCCATCGTCTTCTCACATCGACCGTTGCTGATGTGTTCCGTCAAACTGTTTAGTCAACAGTATAAATCGTTCTGGTCTGTGTCGGAGTTAAGACTTATCCTCGATAAGCATTAACGTCCAAGCTACTAATTGTAGCCCGAGCTCATCCTCGGCACAGACAATCAAAACAGCGAGTCCACTGTTACTTCTCGTTTCCACTCGTTACATTTGGTCTCGAAGCTTTGGCTCCCGATCCAGTTTTCGCGCTAACCGTTCCTGCTTCCCGAGAATTATTTTTCCGAATCTTTTTCGCTATTGTTCCGATCTTCCGTTCTTAATTTGCAGTGAGCAATTTTTCGACTGTTTGAAAGAGTTCGCGGCAATGAATCTAGACCAGGCAGAGGGTGGCACTAGCCCACCCCCAGCCACAGATGGCCCAACTGGAGGCCAATCTGACCCCAACCTGGACCCGGACCTCCCCTCGGAACCGGAGGACATGGAGGTAGAAGGCATGACTTCTTCTGAAATCCGTGCCTCGTTCCAGTCGCTGCAGACCGCCATGCAGGCGATCAGGGCGACCTTCCTTGCCGCGCAAAATGGCCAGGCCAACGCCCAACCTGGCCCGGCCCCTGGAAGCCAAGCCCCTGCAGGCCAGGCCAACGCAGGCCCCGCCCCAACCAGGCAACGCAACTTCGAGACAGGGGGGCCGTCTACCCAACCTGCCACGTATGCAACCGCCGCTGCCGCACCGGTGAGTTCTCAGAAGTCTCCCCAACCCGCTCAATGGACTGGATCCGACATTGGGACTAAGTTGCCCAGAGGTCGAATCTGGTCAGACCTAGTTGAGCAGTATTGTGTGTTGGTCAACTGGTCCTTTGTCACCGTATTTGGCTTCTTCCTAGCTGGCAATGCTGCCGAATGGTTCGTTAACCTTCGACAGTCCATTGCCTACGCTGGTCAAGAATTGACACATGCGGTTCTTAAGGCCGAGTTCCTGGATTTTTTTGACCCATCTCATCGTGATGAAGCCAAAGAAGCCCGACAAATTGTTGCGCGGCGACTGTTCCTTGAACCAGTTCCCATCCGTTAAAAAATACGAACAACAATTCAAGCTGTTAGTCCGACAATCCATCAATATGCCCGTTACGGACCAGATAAGTTGGTTCCTGCACGGGCTCTCGCCCTCCCTGAAACATCTATGTTTAGTAGATCACACCGGCAGAGATTGGCAGTCTCTACCGGACCTGATTGACTTTGCCCTAGGCGCAGAACTTCGTCTCCAGGCTCAGTCGGCCTGTAGGTAGGTCCCTAAGTTCGGGCCTGCCGCCTCCGTTCAACATGGCACGAGTTATTGCCCATGGCCCAGTTTGCAATCAACAATGCATGGCACAGTTCAATTCAGACCACACCCTTTTATCTGAATCACGGGCGTCACCCAAGTTTGCCCACGTCACTAATAGAGAAAGCCGTGTCCCCGCTGCTTGTTTATTCACGGATAACATTACGTCGGCTCTCGTTTTGGCTACACAATTTATTGTCCAAGCCCGCCAGAAATCCTATGCAGACACCCGTCGCAAACCTGTTCACTATATCGTTGGAGACAAGGTTCTGCTTTCCTCTAAGAACCTCAAGTTCACATCTCGTTTTGCCAGAAAATTGTTGCCCAAGTTTGTGGGACCTTTCCCGGTCACACAGGTTTTTTCCAAAGGTGTCAATGCAAGGACCATTGCCGTTCGCCTTCAGTTACCGGAAAATTGGAAGATTCATGACGTTTTTCATGTCTCAATTGTTTCGTTTCGTTGGTATACCCACACTTGGCAAAAGGCTTCCACTCTTGGCAAGCACTATTGGGACAGTCTTCCCCTTGTAAAACAAAAAGGCCGGTTTCGTTCAAAGTAGTTCGCGCCTACTTCCTGACATGTATTTGTCGAGTTCGCTTGTATTGGTGACATAAGCTAGATGGGGGGGAAATGTAACAGTTGTTTACATGCGTATCCTCACAAACCCATAATCACTATTGAGGGACGCCTCCAAGAAGTGAAGAGTCATCGTTGACTAGTCAAGGTCAGTCCTATTGACCGCCCGTTCAAGCGTCCGTTCCGCTTATCAAGCATCTGTTCCGCTTGTCATACTAGATCGTCCGATTTGTCTGATCAACATATCGGCCGTTCAAGTGTCATCACACAGTTCGTGATACATCCATCGTCTTCTCACATCGACCGTTGCTGATGTGTTCCGTCAAACTGTTTAGTCAACAGTATAAATCGTTCTGGTCTGTGTCGGAGTTAAGACTTATCCTCGATAAGCATTAACGTCCAAGCTACTAATTGTAGCCCGAGCTCATCCTCGGCACAGACAATCAAAACAGCGAGTCCACTGTTATTTCTCGTCTCCACTCGTTACAGTGAGGTAGGGAGAAGGGGATGACGCATGCGTGCCGGTAGTTGGGGAAAGAGGGGTGGGGGGAGAGGTCGGGGTGGCCCACCATGGGTGGAAATGACTGGGGTGAGGGGAGGAGGAAGAAAGAGAAAGAATGTAGATGGGTGGGAGGGGGAAGGGGAGGCATGCGTTGGGGAAAATATCTTGACTGTGTGTATGCCAAGGGGAAGATGAGGGGTGCGGGTGGGGTAGGGGAGTATCTCTCTGGGGAGTACATAGAAGGACGTAGCCCGTTACCCAGACCAGAACCCAGGGCCTGGGTAGGATGGGTGGAGGGTGGCCACCGGCCACACGGGCAATATATTAGTACGTACATACATACATACATACATACATACATACATACATACATGCATACATACAAACAAAAATACAAACATACCAGTAATATTGTCTACTCCTCGGAAACTGCGCTGCCCAATATCCTGCAACCGCTGAATGGCTCCTAGCTCTGGCAGCTTGGTCAGCAGTTGGATGATTCCCTGTCAAGTCAGAAAGCATGGTGTGGAGGAACACTCAGTGATAGTTCATTAAAGTATACACAGTGATAGATGATAGAAGTACACTTAGGGCTAGTTCATTAAAGTACACTCAGTGCTAGTTCATTAAAGTAAGTGAATAAAGCACACCTGGTCCACTTGGTCCCATTGCAGTCATCAGCTAGTGGCCACTGCCATGCAAAGGGGGAATTCTGAACACCACGAAAAAACAAAACATGGGGAAATGAAAGAAAAACAAATGAAGCAAACCTGATCCACGTGATCCCATTGTAGCCATGAGCTAGTGGCCACAGCCTTGCAAAGCTCCTCATGCACAGTGCTTGCAAGCATCTTCTTTGCGTAGTCCTCGATGCTACTGGCGCTGGAGAATGTGCCTCGGGCCTGCGTTTTTATATTATTATTATTGTTGGTTATTTTTGTGTGAATTAATTCATTAATCATTTTTTGTTTGAAATCCAGGGAGTAGCCAATTAGGTTTAGGGACTTGCCTAACCTGAAATAATCGGGATGATTACAGATGATCCAGAGTGCGATGGCAGTGCATAAGATACTTAAACTTGAACTTGAACTTGAATCCATTGTTCCAGCCTGTAAAGGCTGCCCCCCGACCTCGGCAGTAACACCAACGTTTTTATGTGTTGGTACAGTACAGGGGTAGACCAAATAGGCTGAAGGGTCTAAATAGGATGAAGAGGCCTAAGAGGCTTAAGAGTCTAAATATAGGCTAAATAGGCTGAATGCTAAAAATAGGCTGAAGGGTCTAAATAGGCTAAATGGGCTGAATAAGCTTTTGGGGCTAAATAAATAGGCTTAAGGGGCTGAAGGGGCTAAAGATTCTCAATAGGCTTTAAGGGCTGAATAGGCTGAAGGTTCTAAATAGGCTGAAGGGGATAAATATGCTAAATGGGCTAAATAAGCTTTATGGGCTACTTAGGCTGAAGGGGCTATATATATAATCAACAAGCCAAGCCAAGCGCATAACCACCCGACTCACCATCAACAAATCTAAGTGGCTGCAGACGGAAATCAAGCCAAGCCAAGCCAAGCCAAGCCAAGCGCATAACCACCCAACTCACCATCAACACATCTAAGTGGCTGCTGATGAAAATCAAGCTTATACAAGCCAAGCGCATAACCACCCGACTCACCATCAACAAATCTATGTGGCTGCTGACGGAATCAAGCCAAGCAAATCCAAGCCAAGCCAAGCGCAAAAACACCCGCCTCACCATCAACACATCTAAGTGGCTCCTGATGAAAATCAAGCCAAGCCAAGCCAAGAACAAAGCAACCCGACTCACCATCAACACATCTAAGTGGCTGCTGACTGCCACATCTAGGTAGCCTGACCAAGCCAAGCCAAGCCAAGCGCAATACCAGCCGACTCACCATCAACAAATCTAAGTGGCTGCTGAAGGAAATCAAGCCAAGCCAAGAGCAAAACCAACCGACTCACCATCAACACATCTAAGTGGCTGCTGACCGCCACATCTAGGTAGCCTGGCCCGTTCTTCATGACAGACTGCGGAAGGGATAAGACGGGGAAGAGAAGGGAGATGGTGATAAGTCCTTGGCAGCGGGATATGGTCACAATTCACATTTCACGATTGATTGTTACCTCCAATCGGCCCTGTATGTATGTTACAGTCCAGGGTAGGCCAAATAGGCTAAAGGGACTTGCCCAACCGTATAGGAAGGGCTTAAAAAGACAAAGCACTGATGAACTGAGCCCCAAACAATCGTTTAACCAACGGGGGCCCTAAGTTCGTGCTACAGTGATAATTTATTTCTACAATAGCCCTACAATCACATCATGAAATTATCACTGTGGCACCAACTCAGGGCCCCCGTCTGTAAAACTATTGTTAGGGGTTCAGTTCATACCTGATTTTTTGTTTTAGCCCCTCCTGTTACGGTTGGGTAAGCCCCTTTCGCCTATTTGGCCTACCCCTGGACTGCAATAACATACAACTACTGCTGTTCAGTCGTGCCAGTTAGAGACATCAAGTCCAGTAGACGTGAGGTGAATCCCCTCTCTTAACAGAAAACAACAGAGGGGGGGGGTTCTTGTGTCCACAGCTATCCAGTCTGGTCAGCTAAGAGACATTAGTTCATGGGCACTCAGTGTGTATGTTACAGTCTAGGGTTAGGCCACATAGGCTCAAGGGACTTGCCCAACCGTGATAGGAAGGGCTTACAAAGAAGAAGCATTGATGATTTAATGACTCTATGGATGACTAATTTCTGTCTCAGTCGGCTACCGCTGTCCAGTCTGGTTAGTTAAGTGACATAGTTAGTTAGTTAGTTAGTTAGTTAGTTGGTTATTTAGTTTGTTTGTTAATATTCATTCCATGGATGACTCATTTCTGTCTCAGTCGGCTATGCGTCATTTCTCAATATTTGAGACTAGTGGAAGTGTCGTAAATCCCCTCTCTAATACCACCTTGGAGAGCAGGGTACTACATGACGCACACTATTGCTTGTTTCTTCTCGGCCTCTTTCAAGGCGGCTGGCGAAACTCTAGGTGAAGTGGTCCCCAACGAATTGTTGGCATAGTGTTGGGGCTGAACACTAACACACTGCAGGTAGTGGCAAAACTGCAACACACTGGCGAAACACGTACACTACCTGCACTGCAACACACTGGCAAAACCTACACTATCACCACTACCTGCACTGCAACACACTGGCGAAACCTACACTATCGCCACTACCTACACTATTGCCACTACCTGCACTGCAACACACTGGAGAAACCTACACTATCGCCACTACCTGCACTGCAACACACTAGCGAAACACTGCAGGTAGTGGCAAAACTGCAACACACTGGCGAAACACTAGGTGAAGGGGTCCCCAACGAATTGTTGGCATAGTGTTGGGGCTCAGTTAACCAGTTATTGTTTCTTAAACTGCCTTTCCTGTTTTGAACCCACACCCACAGACACATCCTGATCCCCATTGCCTTAGTGTTTGCCATGACAATCACCACCACCACCACCACCACAATCATCAGCCTTGAGATGACTCAAGTTCTTGCTCCTCATGCAGAACCCTATACTATAAACCGATCACCACCACCACCACAATCATCAGCCTCAAGATCACTCACGTTCTTGCTCCTCATTTGAAACCCTATCCCCTCAACCATTAACCAGAAACCAATCACCATCACCACAATCACCAGCCTCAACATCACTCACGTTCTTGCTCCTCATGCAGAACCCTATACTATAAATAGGGTTGGGAAGCAAACATATATTTTTATTTGTATAAGCTGTATAAACGTATAAACGTATGCATATAAAAATATAAAAACGTATATAATAATTAGGCACTTCTTGAGAAAATACTTTTACATGGTTTTAAAGCTATTGCCGTGTAGCTAATTTCATTGGCATCACATATTAACTCTCAGAAAAATAATCTGGCAAGTTTAGGTTGTCCTAATCTCAGAAAATAAATCACAACCAGAAAGCGCCTCGACCAAAAAGCGCGGTGCCAATCTAAGGGAGCCATTAAATGCCAGTTGGTCTATTATATAACCGCATAAGTGAATTATAATATAAGAACATAACGGTATTGCAATTTGTCCATGTTCACATTGCACTAGGCTTGCACCATCAATCCTTCAAGCCCACGCAGGAGCACAGCTTGTGGAATGGAAGGCTAGGTGGCGCTCTGATATGTGTGCCATCCTGGCTATCCAGATCAACCTTGAGGCCAAATGTATATAAAATGGTACATGTGAATGGAGAATTTTATTGCACATTGTGATAGAGGGGGTCAAAAGCTTTCCAATGAGCTATCTAAATCAAAATATAATGAAAATCAAGAAAGTTAAGTGCCAGGACGTGTGCTGTACTTCTCGAAGTACAGATCATACGTTTTTATACGACGTATATAAGGTCGACTTGAGAAAAACTATACGGCGTATTTACACGTATTAACGTATATTATATGTTTATATGTAGGCTTCGGCCTGTAGGGCTACCGGTGGAAAACATTAGCTCTAATAGGGCTATTAGCTAAGTTAGCCCTAATAGTGCACAACTAATTTTGCCAAACCTAGCCTAACTTAGCCAAAAGAAACCAGAAAAAGTGTCAAGGAGAGTGTTGCCATGTACCATGCTAACCTTTTTTGGCAATTGTGTATGATCTGCCCATCATGAGTTCATGATGAAGAACCTCATTACTGCGGAAGCAAACGGAGACAGCTGTATTATCATATTAAAGATTTACATTGGAGGAAAATTATTATACAAGTACATAGTACATAACAGAATATGGCAAAATCCTGGATGGCTCTGTCCAAACTCTAGACCCTTGTTTATTATTTTTCTACGTAGCTTCCTACTACATCCATCATGCATCCATGTATTAATGTCAGCCTTAAGACAAACTACTACGCTAGCTGGCTTTTGGTTTGGCCCAATGGTGGGGGAAAGGAGCTGTCTAGAAGCTACAATCCATTCCTACGCGTGCCCCCCCCCCTGGTTGTGGTGGCATTGACTGCCCTCCTCCTCCTCCTCCTCTTCCTCCTCCTTCTCAAGTACCTGTGTCCTCAGAGTCCTCATCTTCGGGAGCGACAGGGTCTACTGCAAAAATAAAGTCTCCCTCAGGAAGGTCCTAAGCTCGTAAGAGGAGCTTCTCGACGCCGTTCAACTTCACACGCTTGCGTAGGGTTAGGCGTCAGCTGCGCACTCATGAACGTCTCTTTGCCGTTTTTCACGAACCAAGACTTGGGCGGACTGTAAACGGTTGCGGTTGCCATTCGCGAATAATAATTACTGAGCGACGCAATGCGAAAATGAACGATTAATCCAGGGGCTTTTACTACGACACTCGCAGAGGACAGGAGATCACCTGTACTGCCACGTGTCACTGTCGGTGCACTGTCGGCACACTGTTCCTGCCAGCCTGGCTGAGCCTGGGGTACCTGGTGCTCGTACCCTCATTCTGTGTTACCGTCGCGTTGCGTTTCCAGCCACGCCGACGTCATATTTCTCTTCTCTTCACTTTCACCCAGCGCTAATTTTCCGGGATTTATTATAGCGCTAGTAAGCGCTAATAGCGCTAATAGTGCAAAGCTACTATACCCCCCCGGCCTAACCCTATTTATATGTCGGCCCAACCCTAACTATGAACCGTAAACCAATCACCAACACCACCACAATCATCAGCCTCAAGATCACTCACATTCTTGCTTGTCATTTGAATACCTATCCCCTCAACCATAAACCATAAACCACCACCACCACCACCACCACAATCATCAGCCTCAAGATCACTCACGCTCTTGCTCCTCATTTGAATTCCTATCCCCTCAACCATAAACCATAAAACAACCACCACCACCACCACCACAATCATCAGCCTCAACATCACTCCGGTTCTTGCTCCTCATACGGAACTCTAAACCCTCAACCCTAAACGCTGAACCAATCACCACCACCACAATCATCATCATCAGGATCACTCACGTTATTGCTCCTCATGCGGAACCCTATACCCTAAACCCTTAACCGATCACCACCACTATCACCACCACAATCATCAGCCTCAAGATCACTCACATTCTTGCTCATCATTTGGAACCCTAACCCCTCAACCCTCAACCAATCACCACTACCACCACAATCACCACCACAATCATCAGCCTCAAGATCACTTACATTCTTGCTCCTCATGTGGAACCCAAAACCCTCAACCATACACCATAAACCAATCACCACCACCACCACCACAATCATCAGCCTCAAGATCTCTCACGTTCTAGCTCCTCATTCGGAACCCTAAACCCTCAACTCTCAACCCTAAAGCAATCACCACCACCACAAAAATCAGCCACGAGATCACTCACATTCTTGCTCATCATGCAGGACCCTAACCCCTCAACCTAAACCAATCACCACCACAATCATCAGTCTGAAGATCACTCACATTCTTGCTCATCATTTGTAACCCTAACCCCTCAACCATAAACCATTAACCATAAACCAATCATGACCACCACCACCACCACAACCATCAGCCTTGAGATCACTCACATTCTTGCTTCTCATGCGGATCGCCAGCTTGTCCAGCATCTTCAAGCACTCAGATTCGCTGTATGCTTCCACTAAAAAGCCCATCTTGGTGACAACCTTCTCATCAAAATCAGTCACCTACAGAAAACCGATGTTATAATCCATTTATTGTATGTTATAATTCATTTGTTATAAAAACATTATCATACAATTCCGCCGGATGCGTCCACTAAAAGCCCATCTTGGTGACAACCTTCTCATCAAAATCAGTGACCTACAGAAAACCGACTTTATAATCCATTTATTTTATGTTATAATTCATTTGTTATAAAAACATTATCATACAATTCCGCCGTATGCGTCCACTAAAAACCCATCTTGGTGACAACCTTCTCATCAAAATCAGTGACCTACAGAATACCGATTTTGTAATCCATTTATTTTATGGTTTAATTTATTTCTTATACAAAATTATCATCACATTTTGCTGTATGCTTCCACTAAAAAGCCCATTTTGGTGACAACCTTTTCATCAAAATCAGTGACCTTCAGAATACCGATTTTTGTGTGTTTAAAATTTCGCTGTATGCTTCCTCTAAAAAGCCCATCTTGGTGACAACCTTCTCATCAAAATCAGTGACCTTCAGAATACCGAGGCAATGACCTTGTATTCAGTGTTTCTGCTGAGTCATTAAAAACAGCGCTGTCCACTCAAGGAAAATCACAACATTCGAAGTCAAAACTGCGGTTCTGGAAAGTTGTGAAAACCCCAACCCCGGGGACTCAAGTCAGTACTGCAGTTCTAAAAAAAAAAAAAACTCAAAGCCAACTGCAACCCTAAACTTGGTCACCATGCAGCGACGGAATGGCGATGAGTCGTCAAAAACTAAAACACTGTGCATCACCGGATTTTCATGAGTGCTTTATTAGTTGTTTGTAGGTAACATCAATATGATATCATATGGTATCATGTCATCATATGATATCATGCCATCATACCATTTCACGTCATCGTAATATATCATGTATTTTTACAGTCCAAGGGTAGCCAAATAAGCTGAGGAGACTGGCCCAACCTTCAAAACAGGAAAGGCAGTTTAAAAAAACAAGCACTAGTGAGCTGAACCCTAACAATAGAACAACATATTGTATGAGATGTCGTATGATATTTCATTCAATATGTCGTTTGAGATCGTATGATATATTGCGGAATGCTCTTGGACAGACAGACAGACAGACAGACAGAAAATCGGACAACGTGGTGACCCTGGGGGATCCTGTCCCCCAGAAGGGGGGGCTCCGCCCAAAACCCTTCTCACCTTGATGATTGGGAAGTTCTGGGTGAGGTCCAGCACCCGCTGCTGCACTATTATGGGCAAGTCCCCAAGCCTGGTATTCTGTAGCACGCCGCCCTTTCCACCTGAGCTGTTGGGCCGGACATTATCCATGCCCCCCAGGATCTGAAGGTTGTTGTGCGCGTGCATGGGGTGGATCCTATCTGCGGAGTACATGCCAGCTCCACCTAGGCCTAGCATGTCCGTGCCTCGGGAACGGGCCAGGCCGTCTATTGACATCCTGATCCTGGCGCGGGGAACCACGTCAGCGCTGTTGGGACCCCTTTGGTTGATCATGCCATGCCTCCCGTACATGTCCTGACCCATTCCACCCAGTGCGTTCATCCCTTGTGAATTCATCCCTTGTGAATTCATCCCTTGTGAATTCATAACCTGTGCGTGCTGTCCTTGTTGTTGAGGATTCAGCCCTCCCCATTGCACGTGATCGTATTCTGGGTTCATGTTTGGGGCTTCGATGGTGCAGTTGCTGTGCAGCAGGCTGGCCAGGTTGACTCCGGGGTTGTTGTACTCGTGACCAGACAGCAGCTGCCTGGAAGCTTCCATGATCCGCTCCAAATCCTGCTGTGCTTGTATCTGCTTCTGCTGATGTTGCAGCATCTGCAGCTCAGAAATCAGGTCGTGGCCACCTGCCGAATCCGGCCCTTGCTGGTTCCTGCTAGAGGTCATGGCGTTTTCAGAAGAGCCACTGCTTCCCATGCCCACACCCATACCACCCATTTGGAGCACTTGACTTGAGTGCGCGGTGAGGCTCTGCATAACGTTCTTGTGAGAGGCAGACGCATCTGTATCCGCTGAGGTTGGGTAGGAGCCCCCTCCTCTCAAGGCTTCCAGCTGATATCTGATCATGGGAGAGGAGCACGGGAACTGAGTTAAAAACAAGTCCTTAGAGGGTGGACAAAAAGGCCCCATATGTGATATGTGAGGAAAAGAGGGTGAATACCCCTGCAAATACTTTGTGGGCCTGGCATGGGGGCACGGGGGCATGGTAGCATGGATTGGACCAAAGTAATGATAACGCCTGGTGGGGCTTGGTATTAAAGGAACCCCGTCTTACGGCAGTAGGGAACGGGCTGCTAATTTATCTGGACAAAGCTACCATGGCGGTTGACAGCGACCGCAAACACTTAAGCGCACCCATGAGGATTCGAACCTGGCACCTACTTCGTTTAAGGAGCTCTACCATTGAGCCATTTGTTGAACGGGGATGATTGGACCAATACACGAGGCAAGAGCTCAAGGCAAGATCATAGGGGTGAGACCCATGTGAATAACGATCGGGTAGACCGCGGGTAAAACTTAGAGAGCATATGCACCAACATAGAGGGTAGACACTAAGTCCCAACCAGTGTCTTCTTTTCAGCTACCAGCAGCAGCTTCCAGGCAGCTCCCTGCTACTGCCACTGGGTCTGACCCAAAGATTCCCGAGCACTGGAAAGCTGGCGGTACCAGCTTCCAGGCGCATTATGTTGCTGAAGGTTTGGATGAAGAGAGAGGTCGGGGAGCTGCCTAGAAGCTGCTGCTCGTAGCTGAAAAGAAAAGCAGTGGTCCCAAGAAGCAAGAGCAATAGAGCATGATCATCAGGGATTTTCTTTTCTGCTTTGCTCAGAAGCTACGAGGCATCTCCCCATGCCAGCCACTAAGCGACATCTAAATATGTCAGCACTTCTAGAGAGCTGTTTGTGTCAGCTTTTAAGTGCACTAGGTCGCATTAGGTTCGGCCGAATAGCAAGTCAGGGGAGCTGCCTAGAAGCTGCTGCTCATAGCGGTAAAAAAAAGCTATGATGCTCATAGGGGTGGAGCCTTGTGCATACTGATTGTGTAGGCCATGTAGTAAATCTAAGAGGTCATCCCCACAAACACAGGGGGGATCTATACAAATAACAGGGGGGGGGGGGGAAGTGAGGCATGGTAGAGGGGAGGCAAGTGGATCAACATGAAGGGGAGGCGAGTTGATCAACATGACCATGCAAATCCATAAAGAGGGGAGACAAGTGGATCAACATAGAGGGGAGACGAGTGAATCAACATAGAGGGCAGCTACATAAATCAACACATGGATCCATATAGAGGGGGGGCAAGTGAACCAACATAGAGGGCAGCTACATTAATCAACATAGAGGGTGGCCAAATGGATCCATATAGAGGGGGGGCAAGTGAACCAACATAGAGGGCAGCTACATTAATCAACACAGAGGGGGGGCAAGTGATCAACATAGCAAGTGTACATGTGAATCAATATATAGGAGAGCTATGCGAATCCATGTTGAGGGGGAACATAGGAATCAACATAGAGGGGAGCCATGCGAATCCATGTTGAGGGGGGACATGTGAATAAATACAGAGGGGGGACATGTGGATCCATGTACAGGGGGGACAAGCGAATCAACATAGAGGGCAGCTACATAAATCAACAAATAGGGGGGACATGTGGATCAATATTGAGGTGGTGGGGGTGGGGTGGGGGGGTGGGGTGGGGGGGGGGGGAGTGATCAACATAGAAAGGGTACATGTGAATCAACATAGAGGGGAGCCATGCGAATCCATGTTGAGGGGGAACATCTGAATCAATATAGATGAGAGCCATGGGAATCCATGTAGAGGGGGGATATATGAATCAACAAAGAGGGGAGCTACATAAATCAGCATACAGGGGGGACAAGTGGACCAACATAAAACAGGACAATCCTCAAGCAGTGCTGTCACCTCTGAACTACTGCTAGCTTCACCTTTCTATCTCTGGAATTATATCAGCCTCCAAAGACAGCATGAATGCTCTCTGGACTTTCTTCCCATGCATCTCAATAGCCTCTTCGAGCTTGAGGGCCTGGGAACTTCCAGCAGTTCCATCCGCGTTGATAGGAATGTTTAACCGTCTCACCAGATCAGTAACTCGCAACTGCAAAGGATGCGGTTAGCATGCTTGTAAAATAGGATTGGGAAGATATAGGTGCATTTCGCAGCGCAAGAGGCATCAGGGAGGAGCTACGAAACCCCTTACAGCCAAATCGGCTCGAGCTGGACATCAGTCACATAGGATCCTACATCCTAGCCAGTCTATTCACTTCGCAGTAAGTTCCGTGCAGTCATGTGGGGGAGGGGGGGTGTCGTGGGGTTGAGTTGGGTGGGGGTGGGGTGGGGTGGAGTCATCATGACATAGATTTTTGGCGCTTGTTAAGCTTCCGCTTAGATCAATGGGCGTCTACCTCCCTCCGTGCTGTGGCGCGTTAGTCCAAGCTCAGGCGCAGTTGCGGACTGCGGAACCAAGGAACCCCCACCTAGTAGCTAATCTCCAGTATGTACGGTGTATGCAAACGGATGGTTCCCTCAATCTCGCGCCCCGTGGCAACGCGTACTAATTTCCAAATTCCATTTTGTTTTGGGGCGTCTACCTGGGCCAGGCTGGTTATCTCAGCACATATCGTCTCGAAGGTCTGCTGGTCTGCGAGTAGTTCCAGGCTCATCCCAATGTCGGCCTTTAGCAGAGGGGTAGTAGGGCAAAACTAGACTGTTAATTCGAGCTGATGCGGCGTCCTATCAAGTTTCACTTAGAAGCCGCACGCTAGAACTCGAGGTACAAGAGAATAGACCAGAAGAAACGGTTACAACAGCATGATATGCGTTTTGTAGTAGAATCTGTCCCCATCGAACCCTGAATAGACCCCAACTCAGATCCCTTCCGGCAGCGAGGCACTTAGTCCCCACGTGACAGTCAAATTACCAATACCCCTTAATCTTAACCAGCATGCTGGCCAGCAATACATGTGTATTGCATATCTATACTATCATCTTGTATTAATAATATTACCCTATGCTAGACCGAGTGCTAGACTACGCCTTGTTCGTCCTCGTTAATGACGCCAGAAAGGCGAGTGGGCCCGAGTGGGCCCCCCTCTTCCGCAACGCAGGACTTCTGGGAATCCCGTTGACTAAGCACATTTTCAATTGCGCAAATCGAGGGGGGTGGGGCAAGAATGGAGTTATCAGACCGCATCTTCGGAGTTGTTAATTTCACCCCTTTAAAGAGGAGTTTGTGTATTTAGGAATTCTCTTTTTCTAAAGGAAACACGGCAGGAATGGTGGCACACACGATGCAGGTGCGAGAAAACGTGTTGCTGTCAACAGGGCTACTCATGCACTCTGGAAACGGTGCAACGAGATCGATCTCGCAAATGCCAATGAAACACTTATAACGGGTGTAAAGTGTGGGCTCCAGACCGTGTGGGGAATATAAATACTTCTTACGGTATCGAAGGAAAATGTGAAACAATTCAGAATAAGTGTATGGCTCTTGGCGTTAGAGAGAACACATCTACCGACTTAGTCCTCAATGAACTCGATAGGTCACTTACATGGGCTTAATGGTTGAGACAATATATTGGCTTTTGGAATAAAATCGTTGGCCGTGAGGACGATGACTTTGTGAAAGAGCCTTGCTAGAGAATGTTCTAATGGCAACCAGTGATAGCAATTAACAATGCTGGTCGCATGGATTACTACGGTAAGTCGCATTCAGAGAGTAGGTGTTATAGAACATTTCTCTGTTATTATTCAAGATAATCAGACTTCACTGAGCTAAATTGACTTAGGAAAAATTGATGAAGGCATCTCTAAAATAACAGACATTGACTGGCAATCCCTGAGTACAGTGTACCCCAGGAATCTTGGTGATTACCAAGGAATCGGTATTAAAACTATTACGTACGCAAATTGGATGATGTCAGAGGATAGAAACCATAGTTCAACGTAAACTAACTTATTACAAAATATGGATAATATTAAATGCATACCGGTAGCAAGACTACTTTTCGAGCTCATAACTTAAATGTCGAATCAGAAAGGAGGACCTCTCGTTCTGGTAGAATTTGCAGGTGCTGTGATAAGATGGTTGACGGTAGAAGAGTAGTCGAAGATGAAGTGAATTTCATATAAGAATGTCCGTTATACGCTGAGGATATATTTTGTTTTCGAGGAAATTAACATTGAACCTGAATTGGTGGATAAAACCTCCAGTTTAAAGCTGGACATGAATCCTGATTCCTTTGAAGGATGGAAATATTAATATAATATATAAACAAATGCGATAATAATCTCACAATTAAATTATCATCCCAGCTGAGATGATTATTTAATTATATAGTAGAATTAAATGATCACTGTAGCATAATTAAATCATCATCCCAGCTGAGGTGATAATTTAATTATATTGTAGAATTTAACGATCACTGTAGCACGACCTCAGGGCCCCCGTCGGTTAAACGATTGCTTGGGGTTCAGTTCATCAGTGTTTTTTCTTTTTAGCCCATCCTATACGGTTGGGAAAGGCCATTTAGCCTTTTCGGCCTACCCCTGGACTGTATAACATACATACTCACCCCTGACCCCCCCTCTCTCACCCATTTTGAGGCCTCATATCTGGACGCCTATGCAGTATTACACAGTGGAAGTATCTGATATCAGATGTCAACTGAGGTCATCTGGTAGAGCATAGCAGCTGATAATAACGTACTTTCGGATTGGGGATTTTCCCAGAGGTCCGATTAACTTCTGCCACTTTAGGGCCAGATTCGGGACATGGTGGTTACCTAGGGGGCAAAGACTGCTTACTCAGAGGCCAATCGAGAACTTGGTGCTGAACTGCTGATTAACTTATCAGGCAAGTACAGGACAACTGGCAGACACACTTCCGCTAATATGAATCGAACCCCACTCGGATAGTACGTTATTATCAGCTGCTATGCTCTACTAGATGACCTCAGTTGACATCTGATATCAGATGTCATGTGAGGTCATCTGGTAGACCATAGCAGCTGATAGAGTCCATAAGCATCATCTCGTCAATACCTTTCCAACCATACAGCCAACATATACAAATATCAAGTTTGGACAAAGTAATACAGTTTTTAGTATGTTTGCAACTTTCTTGGGCGCTCAGTAGTCTGCGCCCTTGGAGGAGATCACCGAGGTATGAAAAGGGCTGAAGGCGTTATTTATCTGTTTATCAGGACAGATAACGATTCTAAAAAAGCTCCATAAACCATGCCTAAAAACCTTGAAGAGTGATGCCCCTTTTTTGAACTTTTTTGAGCAACTTATATATGGATTCGGGGGGATTACAATAAGGCGCACACAGTAGCGTCCTCGGATTTGCAGTGCCTGGATCGCGTGACAATACAAAAATAGTCCTGTCCCCCCCCCACCCCCCAGGTTGTCCAAGTTGTTAGGGGGGAGGGGGAGGGGGGGGGTAGATACTTGCTGAACAAGGTCCAAAGTGGTGCCAATAGACTGCCCTTGCCAAGGCCTACTCATGGGTGGTCTCAGAATTTCAGTGGTGGTGGTGGGGTTGGGTGGGGGGGCTGGGCTGGGCTAGGGGACTGGGGGGGCCTGGGCTGTGTGGATGACTGGGGGTGGGGGTGGGGGTGGGGGTAAATACTTATTGCACGAGGTCCAAAGTGGTGCCAATATACTGCCCTTTTCAAGGCCTACTCATGGGTGGTCTCAGAATTTCATTTGGAGAACTAAGGAAAAAGATATTGGAAAAAATACAAAATAGGGGTGTCCCCCCCCCCACCCCTCAATAAGGTGCTCAGAAAAAGAAAAAAAACCCAATAAATCGCAATTATTCATTTCATGCACGGTACTTAACTATACTCGGAATAAATTGATCGGCTTATTTCAACTTTTCGCAGAGGATGCTACGCCCTGTGTCCATCTATTATTATCGTGGTTTAATTTACTCAAATTGTATTCTGGAGCCTGAGGGACTGCTCGGGTGTGGTGGGCGAGGGGGATGAAGGTGGTGGTGGTGGGTGGGTGGGTGAGGGGGGTCTCGACCACAGGCTCGACTGCTTTATGGACCTCGTCGAGGACCAGAATTCAGAACGCGCATCCGAACTCGTTGCGCTTTGTAGCGCAAAAAGCACAAAAACTGCGCGCTGCGCCCACAGGGAGTTGAAAAAACTGCGCGAAACGCGCAGTGGGGCTCAAAAAGCGTGCGCGAAATCGTGCTGCCGCGCACGCTTTGTAGTACACTGGGCCCAACATCGGTAAAACGATTGTTTGGGGTTCAATTCAACATCGTTTTTTTGTTGATAGCCCTTCCTGTCACGGTTG
Organism: Microglena sp. YARC; assembly: GCA_022414725.1. Taxonomy (NCBI): domain Eukaryota; kingdom Viridiplantae; phylum Chlorophyta; class Chlorophyceae; order Chlamydomonadales; family Chlamydomonadaceae; genus Microglena; species Microglena sp. YARC. Next base: position 33,408,633 of record CM039463.1, read on the forward strand.
GGCAAGTCCTTTTAGCCTATTTGGACTACCCCTGGACTGTAACATACATGTTAGTGACAAGTTGCAGGCAAGATCGGGCAGTGCAACAAGCAGAATGCACAAAGCAGGTATGCGCCCAAGGTGCTCGTATCAATGAGGCCTGGTTGTGTTGTCTGCAGGCATAGGGTACCGGTTCACCAACAGGCAACGGCCTCAAAGATAATGCCCCATGCGTCCTTGGGTTGATGCTGAGGCGTCTTGCAAATGCCAATGCACGTGCAAATGCAAACAGAACCAAACAAGGATTCACATACAGACATACATACGTAAATACATACATCTGTGCATACATAAACATGCAGGACTTTTCCGCGAACTGTTCGTAAGGACACGGCATGCAGTACTGTACTGCCGAGCTGAAATTTACAGACTGTTTGATTTGCAGATCGGTCTCGCCCCCTGCGACCTTCATTGTAATTCAGAGCATTGCGTTCGCAATATCGCCCTGCCTTCGACTGCCGACTGCGCGAAACATTTCAATTACCGGCTGATCGCCATTGGTGAACTAAACAAACGAATTCTTCACCCTGGCCGGCCCGTCCTGCTCTCCCTTTGTAAACTGCCCCGCGTTCACGTTTCCAAATGTTTTCCATAACGTTTCCAAATGTTTTCCGTAACGTTTCCAAATGTTTCCCGTAACGTTTCCAAATGTTTTCTGTAACGTTTCCAAATGTTTTCCCTATCGTTGTCTGCCTTCTGCCTGTTTGGAGCTATCAACTGTGTATGGTCAATCGGTCCTCGGCGAACTGCAGCTTCCATGGCGCTCGGGCTGTTGGTTTACAATCCTTTGCTTCTTGAGGCTTCTTGAGGCTTCCAAGGGACAATGCAAACACGTGTTGACTTGGAGGTTAACGAGCTTAACGAGGCTGACAACCAGGCCTTGTGTGAAGCCAGCATTTGGCCTACGCATGCGCACTTCATCCGCCATCCCGCCCTGCTATCGCATCGCGTACATCGTGGTTTGTGTTAATTTGTGCTGTTATCTCTTGTTTGACATTTTTCATGCTGACTCCCTGCGAGCTCTTGCACTTGCCCCTCTCACAGTAGCTCTGCACGTTTTCCCATTGCATCGATAAACCTGTCGCTGCGCGCTATGCCGTAGCGACCAGGGTGAGATAAAGCAAAGCCTTTTGGGTTCATTGGTCATGTTCTTGGCAGGATCGTAATCTGTGCAATTTTTCACAATTTGTCGGTGGGTTTCTCTTTCAACCGTTTGTCTTACGGCACGAGCAAAAGCCACAGCTGAATTGTCCAGGACCGGGTAGGGAACTAGTGTTTGAAGGGGAGGGTGGAGGTTGGGTCTGGAGGAAAATGTGTGTGTGGGGTTGGTTGGGGGAATGTGGGAAGGGGGGAGAAAGAGAGAGAGAGAGAGAGAGAGAGAGAGAGAGAGAGAGAGAGAGAGAGAGAGAGAGAGAGAGAGAGAGAGAGAGAGAGAAGGGGGGGGGGGCAGTGATTATGTTGGTGGTGGGATTTGCTTCAGTGTTTTTAGTGGGGGAAACATCATGATTGTATTAACGTGGGTGTTGTGGAGGACGTGTAACGCGTTCTGTAACCCAGCCCCAAACAGGTGTGGCTACCTGTGTGGCTGGTAATATGATTGGGGTGGGGGTGGAGAGAAAGGGAGGAGTTGGTGTGGTGGGTGGGTGTGGGGGAGGTGCGTCAGTGTTCTAAGTGGGGAATTATCATGACTGCGTGTTCATGTGAGGGATGTGGGGGAGGACACATGTGCAACCCATTCTGTAACCCAACCCCAAGCAGGTGTGTCCAACAGCCACATCGGCACTGTACTATGATTGGGGTGGGGGTGGTGTGTATTTGTGGCCACCGGCCACACGGGCAGCATACTAGTACATACATATATACACGCATACGTAGGTGAATACATACATACATACATAAGTGAATACATACATACGTACACATGTAAATACATACATGCATACGTAAATACATACAGATACGTAAATGCGAGCCATTCTTGCACAGCCAGCCTTGCCCTGTTACAGGGATCACCTGACCAGCCTCACTTTTGTTTTAATGTGCAACGCGTTGCCATTCCATCGCTGCAGTCAGTTGTAGTGGAAAGTGTGGGCCAGGAAAGTGTTAGAATCACCTGACCAGTCTACCTCGGGCGCAGGATTCATTCCAGCCATTACTTTCTTGCTCCTTTCGGCCTGCTTGGGGCCAGCCCTGGACTGCATGTGACCACCACTACTTTCAGTCTGCTTGGGGCTACCCCTGGACTGTACATGCACACCCCTACTTCCAGCCTGCTGGGGGATAACCCTGGGTGGTATATGAACACCACCACCACTACTGTCAGCATGCTCGGGGATACCCCTGGGTGGTACATGCACACCACTACTTCCAGCCTGCTGGGGGATACCCCTGGGTGGTATATGAACACCACTACCACTACTGTCAGCATGCTCGGGGATACCCCTGGGTGGTACATGCACACCACCACTTCCAGCCTGCTGGGGGATACCCCTGAGTGGTATATGAACACCACTACCACTACTGTCAGCATGCTTGGGGACGCCCCTGGGTGGTACATGCACACCTCTACCTTCATAATTCTGAGACCTATGAGCCAGTGGTGGTATTAGGGCATGCCTCTCGACATCTGAATCATCCACTACACCACCGTTGTCGCCACCCTCCTCATCCCTCCCTGAATGCAATGCTGAATGCAACGCCTGCTGATTGTCTTGGTGCTGATGTCTAACGCTTACATGCTGGGACTCCTGTGCAAGTGGAGGTATTAGGGCATGCCTCTCAACACCCCAATCACCCTCTTCATCACCGTCGTCACCACCCACCCCAACACTCCCCTCCTGATCATTTCCTGTGCTTTCGGGCTTCTGGAGCCTCTGGGCTGGGAGACAGCCTTGGGAAACATGAGGTGCATACGATCGTGCTGAGGGGGCGGAAGGCAATACCTGCTGAGAGCCATGGGGTTCCCCACAGACTCCTGAATCGTAGTTGAGGTGATGGTGATTGTTTCCATCACACTCGCTTCCTGTTTGGCAGCTGATATATCCAAATCTGTGATCTGATCTTACAATCTCCATCTCACCATCTGCAGATCTGTGATTTGATCTCACCATCTGCATCTTACCATCTCCAAATCTGTGATCTGATCTCACCTTCTCCATCTCACCATCTCCAGATCTGTGATCTGATATCACCACAACTTTTTGTTCCTGCCTTGCCCACTGTTCCTGCTCTTCATCCGTCTCCTCACCTTCCATTGCATCTCCACCTGGTGGCCTCTTCGAGGTTGTCCATCCCTCTGCCCCCTCCCCCCCCTCCTTCTGCTCCTGCTCTTGCCCCTCCACCTCCATCTGCTGCTCCCTCTCCTTTTCCTGCCTTTGCTTCTCCTCCTCCTCCTCCTCCATCTGCTGCAGCAACTGCTGCTCCTGCTCCTGCAGCTGTCTCTTGTGTTCCTCCTGCTGTTGGACATGACGCTCAACCAACAGCTTGTCCCTCTCGGAATCTTCCACCGACTCAACCTCGCTACCCAAGGGCGGGATGTTTGCAGCCCAGAGACTGAGCTTCCAGTGCAAGAAGGCGATGCCAGCGAGTGCCACAAATATCCGGATAAATTTGGGATACAGGACTGTGCAGTTGCAGGTTACATATAGGTTAGAACAAATAATTAACTACTACTTCTTTTTCATGATGATGATGACGATGATGAGGATGATGATGATGATGATGATGATGATGATGATGATGATGACATTTTTACCGGTGCCCTATTGGACTCCAAATGTGCCCTCGGCTTGAAGGGGTCATGGGGGACTTACGAACATCTATGCACAAAGAAGACAAGAAAAGGTTTTGTTTTAGTACAACGTAGTAGTAGAAGTGGGTGAATACCCCAGCAAGGGCTTTGTGGGCCTGGCATGGGGCCTGGCAGCATGGTTTGGACCCATATCATGTTGCAGGGGTATGGGGGCATGTGGGCTACCTGCCAACCTGATCTGAGGAGAAGTGGATGAATATGCCTGCAAGGACTATGTGGGCCTGACATGGGGGCCTGGCATGGGGGCCTGGCATGGGGGCCTGGCATGGGGGCCTAGCATGGGGGCCTAGCATGGAGGCCTAGCATGGGGGCCTAGCATGGGGGCCTAGCATGGGGGCCTGGCAGCATGGAGAGGTATAAGAAGAAGTGGATGAATATCCCCGCAAGGAATTTGTGGGCCTGGCATGGGGACCTGGCAGTATTATTTGGAGCCATATCATAATACAAGGTTGGGGGGCATGTGGGCTTTACTTATAGAGAAGCAAGACATGGAATGGGCGAAGAACCAAGGTGATGGACAGAGAAGCAAAATGCTCGCGTATTTACATTTGCATTTACATTGTATTTAAATTTGTATTCACATTTGCATTTGCATTTACATTTACATGTACTTTTGCATTTACATTTAAATTTGCATTTACAATATCATGTACTTTTGCATTTACATTTAAATTTGCATTTAAATTTGCATTTATAATAACATGTACTTTTGCATTTACATTTAAATTTGCATTCACAATAACATGTACTTTTGCATTTACATTTAAATTTGCATTTAAATTTGCATTCACAATAACATGTACTTTTGCATTTACATTTAAATTTGCATTTAAATTGGCATTTACAATAACATGTACTTTTGCATTTACATTTAAATTTGCATCTAAATTTGCATTTACAATAACATGTACTTTTGCATTTACATTCAAATTTGCATTTACAATAACATGTACTTTTGCATTTACATTTAAATTTGCATTTACAATAACAGGTACTTTTGCATTTACATTTAAATTTGCATTTACAATAACAGGTACTTTTGCATTTACATTTAAATTTGCATTTACAATAACATGTACTTTTGCATTTACATTTAAATTTGCATCTAAATTTGCATTTACAATAACATGTACTTTTGCATTTACATTTAAATTTGCATTTACAATAACAGGTACTTTTGCATTTACATTTAAATTTGTATTTACAATAACATGTACTTTTGCATTTACATTTAAATTTGCATCTAAATTTGCATTTACAATAACATGTACTTTTGCATTTACATTTAAATTTGCATTTACAATAACATGTACTTTTGCATTTACATTTAAATTTGCATTCACAATAACATGTACTTTTGCATTTACATTTAAATTTGCATTTAAATTTGCATTTACAATAACATGTACTTTTGCATTTACATTTAAATTTGCATTTACAATAACATGTACATTTTGCATTACATTTACATTTGCATTTAAATTTGCATTTACAATAACATGTACTTTTGCATTTACATTTAAATTTGCATTTACAATAACCTGTACTTTTTGCATTTAGATTTAAATTTGCATTTACATTTAAATATTGCATTTACAATAACATGTACTTTTGCATTTGCATTTAAATTTGCATTTAAATTTGCATTAAAATAACATGTACTTTTGCACTTACATTTAAATTTGCATTTACAATAACATGTACTTTTTGCATTTACATTTGCATTTACATTTAAATTTGCATTTACAATAACATGTACTTTTGCATTTACATTTAAATTTGCATTTACAATAACATGTACTTTTGCATTTACATTTACATTTAAATTTGCATTTACAATAACATGTACTTTTGCATTTACATTTAAATTTGCATTTAAAAATTTGCATTTACAATAACATGTACTTTTGCATTTACATTTAAATTTGCATTTAAATTTGCATTTACTTTTGCATTTACATTTAAATTTGCATTTAAATTTGCATTTACAATAACATGTACTTTTGCATTTACATTTAAATTTGCATTTACAATAACATGTACTTTGCATTTACATTTAAATTTGCATTTAAAATTTGCATTTACAATAACATGTACTTTTGCATTTACATTTAAATTTGCATTTACAATAACATGTACTTTTGCATTTACATTTAAATTTGCATTTACAATAACATGTACTTTTGCATTTACATTTAAATTTGCATTTAAATTTGCATTTACAATAACATGTACTTTTGCATTTACATTTAAATTTGCATTTACAATAACATGTACTTTTGCATTTACATTTAAATTTGCATTTAAATTTGCATTTACTTTTGCATTTACATTTAAATTTGCATTTACAATAACATGTACTTTTGCATTTACATTTAAATTTGCATTTACAATAACATGTACTTTTGCATTTACATTTAAATTTGCATTTACAATAACATGTACTTTTGCATTTACATTTAAATTTGCATTTAAATTTGCATTTACAATAACATGTACTTTTGCATTTACATTTAAATTTGCATTTACAATAACATGTACTTTTGCATTTACATTTAAATTTGCATTTAAATTTGCATTTACAATAACATGTACTTTTGCATTTACATTTAAATTTGCATTTACAATAACATGTACTTTTTGCATTTACATTTGCATTTACATTTGCATTTACAATAACATGTACTTTTGCATTTACATTTAAATTGTACTTTTGCATTTACATTTAAATTTGCATTTACAATAACATGTACTTTTGCATTTACATTTAAATTTGCATTTACAATAACATGTACTTTTGCATTTACATTTAAATTTGCATTTACAATAACATGTACTTTTGCATTTACATTTAAATTTGCATTTAAATTTGCATTTACAATAACATGTACTTTTGCATTTACATTTAAATTTGCATTTACAATTTGCATTTACATTGCATTTAAATTTGCATTTACAATAACATGTACTTTTGCATTTACATTTAAATTTGCATTTACAATAACATGTACTTTTTGCATTTACATTTAAATTTGCATTTACAATAACATGTACTTTTGCATTTACATTTAAATTTGCATTTACAATAACATGTACTTTTGCATTTACATTTAAATTTGCATTTACAATAACATGTACTTTTGCATTTACATTTAAATTTGCATTTACAATAACATGTACTTTTGCATTTACATTTAAATTTGCATTTACAATAACATGTACTTTTGCATTTACATTTAAATTTGCATTTACAATAACATGTACTTTTGCATTTACATTTAAATTTGCATTTACAATAACATGTACTTTTGCATTTACATTTAAATTTGCATTTACAATAACATGTACTTTTGCATTTACATTTAAATTTGCATTTACAATAACATGTTTTTGCATTTACATTTAAATTTGCATTTACAATAACATGTACTTTTGCATTTACATTTAAATTTGCATTTACAATAACATGTACTTTTGCATTTACATTTAAATTTGCATTTACACATTTACATTTAAATTTGCATTTACAATAACATGTACTTTTGCATTTACATTTAAATTTGCATTTAGCATTTACAATAACATGTACTTTTGCATTTACATTTAAATTTGCATTTACAATAACATGTACTTTTGCATTTACATTTAAATTTGCATTTACAATAACATGTACTTTTGCATTTACATTTAAATTTGCATTTACAATAACATGTACTTTTGCATTTACATTTAAATTTGCATTTACAATAACATGTACTTTTGCATTTACATTTAAATTTGCATTTACATTTACATTTAAATTTGCATTTACAATAACATGTACTTTTGCATTTACATTTAAATTTGCATTTACAATAACATGTACTTTTGCATTTACATTTAAAATTTGCATTTACAATAACATGTACTTTTGCATTTACATTTAAATTTGCATTTACAATAACATGTACTTTTGCATTTACATTTAAATTTGCATTTACAATAACATGTACTTTTGCATTTACATTTAAATTTGCATTTACAATAACATTTACATTTTGCATTTACATTTAAATTTGCATTTACAATAACATGTACTTTTGCATTTACATTTAAATTTGCATTTAAATTTGCATTTACAATAACATGTACTTTTGCATTTACATTTAAATTTGCATTTACAATAACATGTACTTTTGCATTTACATTTAAATTTGCATTTAAATTTGCATTTACATAACATGTACTTTTGCATTTACATTTAAATTTGCATTTACAATAACATGTACTTTTGCATTTACATTTAATTTAAATTTGCATTTACAATAACATGTACTTTTGCATTTACATTTAAATTTGCATTTAAATTTGCATTTACAATAACATGTACTTTTGCATTTACATTTAAAAATTTGCATTTACAATAACATGTACTTTTGCATTTACATTTAAATTTGCATTTAAATTTGCATTTACAATAACATGTACTTTTGCATTTACATTTAAATTTGCATTTACAATAACATGTACTTTTGCATTTACATTTAAATTTGCATTTAAATTTGCATTTACAATAACATGTACTTTTGCATTTACATTTAAATTTGCATTTACAATAACATGTACTTTTGCATTTACATTTAAATTTGCATTTACAATAACATGTACTTTTGCATTTACATTTAAATTTGCATTTACAATAACATGTACTTTTGCATTTACATTTAAATTTGCATTTACAATAACATGTACTTTTGCATTTACATTTAAATTTGCATTTAAATTTGCATTTACAATAACATGTACTTTTGCATTTACATTTAAATTTGCATTTACAATAACATGTACTTTTTTACATTTAAATTTGCATTGCATTTACATTTAAATTTGCATTTACAATAACATGTACTTTTGCATTTACATTTAAATTTGCATTTACAATAACATGTACTTTTGCATTTACATTTAAATTTGCATTTACAATAACATGTACTTTTGCATTTACATTTAAATTTGCATTTACAATAACATGTACTTTTGCATTTACATTTAAATTTGCATTTAAATTTGCATTTACTTTACTTTTGCATTTACATTTAAATTTGCATTTACAATAACATGTACTTTTGCATTTACATTTAAATTTGCATTTAAATTTGCATTTACAATAACATGTACTTTTGCATTTACATTTAAATTTGCATTTAAATTTGCATTTACAATAACATGTACTTTTGCATTTACATTTAAATTTGCATTTACAATAACATGTACTTTTGCATTTACATTTAAATTTGCATTTACAATAACATGTACTTTTGCATTTACATTTAAATTTGCATTTACAATAACATGTACTTTTGCATTTACATTTAAATTTGCATTTACAATAACATGTACTTTTGCATTTACATTTAAATTTGCATTTAAATTTGCATTTACAATAACATGTACTTTTGCATTTACATTTAAATTTGCATTTACAATAACATGTACTTTTGCATTTACATTTAAATTTGCATTTACCATTTACAATAACATGTACTTTTGCATTTACATTTAAATTTGCATTTAAATTTGCATTTACAATAACATGTACTTTTGCATTTACATTTAAATTTGCATTTACAATAACATGTACTTTTGCATTTACATTTATTTAAATTTGCATTTACAATAACATGTACTTTTGCATTTACATTTAAATTTGCATTTACAATAACATGTACTTTTGCATTTACATTTAAATTTGCATTTACAATAACATGTACTTTTGCATTTACATTTAAATTAGCATTTAAATAACATGTACTTTTGCATTTACATTTATATTTGCATTTAAATTTGCATTTACAATAACATGTACTTTTGCATTTACATTTAAATTTGCATTTACAATAACATGTACTTTTGCATTTACATTTAAATTTGCATTTAAATTTGCATTTACAATAACATGTACTTTTGCATTTACATTTAAATTTGCATTTACAATAACATGTACTTTTGCATTTACATTTAAATTTGCATTTACAATAACATGTACTTTTGCATTTACATTTAAATTTGCATTTACAATAACATGTACTTTGCATTTACATTTAAATTTGCATTTACAATAACATGTACTTTTGCATTTACATTTAAATTTGCATTTACAATAACATTTACTTTTGCATTTACATTTAAATTTGCATTTAAATTTGCATTTACAATAACATGTACTTTTGCATTTACATTTAAATTTGCATTTACAATAACATGTACTTTTGCATTTACATTTAAATTTGCATTTGCATTTAAATTTGCATTTACAATAACATGTACTTTTGCATTTACATTTAAATTTGCATTTACAATAACATGTACTTTTGCATTTACATTTAAATTTGCATTTACATTTAAATTTGCATTTACAATAACATGTACTTTTGCATTTACATTTAAATTTGCATTTACAATAACATGTACTTTTGCATTTACATTTAAATTTGCATTTACAATAACATGTACTTTTGCATTTACATTTAAATTTGCATTTAAATTTGCATTTACAATAACATGTACTTTTGCATTTACATTTAAATTTGCATTTACAATAACATTACTTTTGCATTTACATTTAAATTTGCATTTACATTTACGCATTTACATTTAAATTTGCATTTACAATAACATGTACTTTTGCATTTACATTTAAATTTGCATTTACAATAACATGTACTTTTGCATTTACATTTAAATTTGCATTTAAATTGCATTTACAATAACATGTACTTTTGCATTTACATTTAAATTTGCATTTACAATAACATGTACTTTTGCATTTACATTTAAATTTGCATTTACAATAACATGTACTTTTGCATTTACATTTAAATTTGCATTTACAATAACATGTACTTTTGCATTTACATTTAAATTTGCATTTAAATTTGCATTTACAATAACATGTACTTTTGCATTTACATTTAAATTTGCATTTACAATAACATGTACTTTTGCATTTACATTTAAATTGCATTTAAATTTGCATTTACAATAACATGTACTTTTGCATTTACATTTAAATTTGCATTTACAATAACATGTACTTTTGCATTTACATTTAAATTTGCATTTACAATAACATGTACTTTTGCATTTACATTTAAATTTGCATTTACAATAACATGTACTTTTGCATTTACATTTAAATTTGCATTTACAATAACATGTACTTTTGCATTTACATTTAAATTTGCATTTACAATAACATGTACTTTTGCATTTACATTTAAATTTGCATTTACAATAACATGTACTTTTGCATTTACATTTAAATTTGCATTTACATTTGCACATTTACATTTGCATTTACATTTAAATTTGCATTTACAATAACATGTACTTTTGCATTTACATTTAAATTTGCATTTACAATAACATGTACTTTTGCATTTACATTTAAATTTGCATTTAAATTTGCATTTACAATAACATGTACTTTTGCATTTACATTTAAATTTGCATTTACAATTTACTTTTGCATTTACATTTAAATTTGCATTTACAATAACATGTACTTTTGCATTTACATTTAAATTTGCATTTGCATTTACAATAACATGTACTTTTGCATTTACATTTAAATTTGCATTTAAATTTGCATTTACATTTACATTTAAATTTGCATTTACAATAACATGTACTTTTGCATTTACATTTAAATTTGCATTTAAATTTGCATTTACAATAACATGTACTTTTGCATTTACATTTAAATTTGCATTTACAATAACATGTACTTTTGCATTTACATTTAAATTTGCATTTAAATTTGCATTTACAATAACATGTACTTTTGCATTTACATTTAAATTTGCATTTAAATAACATCATTTAACATTTAAATTTGCATTTACATTTATAACATGTACTTTTGCATTTACATTTAAATTTGCATTTACAATAACATGTACTTTTGCATTTACATTTAAATTTGCATTTAAATTTGCATTTACAATAACATGTACTTTTGCATTTACATTTAAATTTGCATTTACAATAACATGTACTTTTGCATTTACATTTAAATTTGCATTTACAATAACATGTACTTTTGCATTTACATTTAAATTTGCATTTAAATTTGCATTTACAATAACATGTACTTTTGCATTTACATTTAAATTTGCATTTACAATAACATGTACTTTTGCATTTACATTTAAATTTGCATTTACAATTTGCATTTACTTTTGCATTTACATTTAAATTTGCATTTAAATTTGCATTTACAATAACATGTACTTTTGCATTTACATTTAAATTTGCATTTACAATAACATGTACTTTTGCATTTACATTTAAATTTGCATTTACAATAACATGTACTTTTGCATTTACATTTAAATTTGCATTTACAATAACATGTACTTTTGCATTTACATTTAAATTTGCATTTACAATAACATGTACTTTTGCATTTACATTTAAATTTGCATTTACAATAACATGTACTTTTGCATTTACATTTAAATTTGCATTTACAATAACATGTACTTTTGCATTTACATTTAAATTTGCATTTACAATAACATGTACTTTTGCATTTACATTTAAATTTGCATTTACATTTAAATTTGCATTTACAATAACATGTACTTTTGCATTTGCATTTAAATTTGCATTTTACATTTAACATTTTGCATTTACATTTAAATTTGCATTTACAATAACATGTACTTTTGCATTTACATTTAAATTTGCATTTACAATAACATGTACTTTTGCATTTACATTTAAATTTGCATTTAAATTTGCATTTGCATTTACAATAACATGTACTTTTGCATTTACATTTAAATTTGCATTTACAATAACATGTACTTTTGCATTTACATTTAAATTTGCATTTACAATAACATGTACTTTTGCATTTACATTTAAATTTGCATTTAAATTTGCATTTACAATAACATGTACTTTTGCATTTACATTTAAATTTGCATTTACAATAACATGTACTTTTGCATTTACATTTAAATTTGCATTTACAATAACATGTACTTTTGCATTTACATTTAAATTTGCATTTACAATAACATGCATTTACATTTAAATTTGCATTTAAAAATTTGCATTTACAATAACATGTACTTTTGCATTTACATTTAAATTTGCATTTAAATTTGCATTTACAATAACATGTACTTTTGCATTTACATTTAAATTTGCATTTACAATAACATGTACTTTTGCATTTACATTTGCATTTACATTTAAATTTGCATTTACAATAACATGTACTTTTGCATTTACATTTAAATTTGCATTTACAATAACATGTACTTTTGCATTTACATTTAAATTTGCATTTACAATAACATGTACTTTTGCATTTACATTTAAATTTGCATTTAAATTTGCATTTACAATAACATGTACTTTTGCATTTACATTTAAATTTGCATTTACAATAACATGTACTTTTGCATTTACATTTAAATTTGCATTTAAATTTGCATTTACAATAACATGTACTTTTGCATTTACATTTAAATTTGCATTTACAATAACATGTACTTTTGCATTTACATTTAAATTTGCATTTACAATAACATGTACTTTTGCATTTACATTTAAATTTGCATTTACAATAACATGTACTTTTGCATTTACATTTAATTTATTTGCATTTACAATAACATGTACTTTTGCATTTACATTTAAATTTGCATTTACAATAACATGTACTTTTGCATTTACATTTAAATTTGCATTTAAATTTGCATTTACAATAACATGTACTTTTGCATTTACATTTAAATTTGCATTTACAATAACATGTACTTTTGCATTTACATTTAAATTTGCATTTACAATAACATGTACTTTTGCATTTACATTTAAATTTGCATTTAAATTTGCATTTACAATAACATGTACTTTTGCATTTACATTTAAATTTGCATTTACAATAACATGTACTTTTGCATTTACATTTAAATTTGCATTTACAATAACATGTACTTTTGCATTTACATTTAAATTTGCATTTACAATAACATGTACTTTTGCATTTACATTTAAATTTGCATTTAAATTTGCATTTACAATAACATGTACTTTTGCATTTACATTTAAATTTGCATTTACAATAACATGTACTTTTGCATTTACATTTAAATTTGCATTTACAATAACATGTACTTTTGCATTTACATTTAAATTTGCATTTACAATAACATGTACTTTTGCATTTACATTTAAATTTGCATTTACAATAACATGTACTTTTGCATTTACATTTAAATTTGCATTTAAAAATTTGCATTTACAATAACATGTACTTTTGCATTTACATTTAAATTTGCATTTACATTCATTTGCATTTACAATAACATGTACTTTTGCATTTACATTTAAATTTGCATTTACAATAACATGTACTTTTGCATTTACATTTAAATTTGCATTTAAATTTGCATTTACAATAACATGTACTTTTGCATTTACATTTAAATTTGCATTTACAATAACATTACTTTTGCATTTACATTTAAATTTGCATTTAAATTTGCATTTACAATAACATGTACTTTTGCATTTACATTTAAATTTGCATTTACAATAACATGTACTTTTGCATTTACATTTAAATTTGCATTTAAATAACATTTACTTTTGCATTTACATTTAAATTTGCATTTAAATTTGCATTTACAATAACATGTACTTTTGCATTTACATTTAAATTTGCATTTACAATAACATGTACTTTTGCATTTACATTTAAATTTGCATTTACAATAACATGTACTTTTGCATTTACATTTAAATTTGCATTTACAATAACATGTACTTTTGCATTTACATTTAAATTTGCATTTAAATTTGCATTTACAATAACATGTACTTTTGCATTTACATTTAAATTTGCATTTACAATAACATGTACTTTTGCATTTACATTTAAATTTGCATTTACAATAACATGTACTTTTGCATTTACATTTAAATTTGCATTTACAATAACATTTACTTTTGCATTTACATTTAAATTTGCATTTACATTTATAACATGTACTTTTGCATTTACATTTAAATTTGCATTTAACAATAACATGTACTTTTGCATTTACATTTAAATTTGCATTTACAATAACATGTACTTTTGCATTTACATTTAAATTTGCATTTACAATAACATGTACTTTTGCATTTACATTTAAATTTGCATTTACAATAACATGTACTTTTGCATTTACATTTAAATTTGCATTTAAATTTGCATCTACAATAAAATGTTCTTTTGCATTTACATTTAAATTTGCATTTACATTAACATGTACTTTTGCATTTACATTTAAATTTGCATTTACAATAACATGTACTTTTGCATTTACATTTAAATTTGCATTTACAATAACATGTACTTTTGCATTTACATTTAAATTTGCATTTACAATAACATGTACTTTTGCATTTACATTTAAATTTGCATTTACAATAACATGTACTTTTGCATTTACATTTAAATTTGCATTTACAATAACATGTACTTTTGCATTTACATTTAAATTTGCATTTACAATAACATGTACTTTTGCATTTACATTTAAATTTGCATTTACAATAACATGTACTTTTGCATTTACATTTAAATTTGCATTTACAATAACATGTTTTTTGCATTTACATTTAAATTTGCATGCATTTATAACATGTACTTTTGCATTTACATTTAAATTTGCATTTACAATAACATGTACTTTTGCATTTACATTTAAATTTGCATTTACAATAACATGTACTTTTGCATTTACATTTAAATTTGCATTTACAATAACATGTACTTTTGCATTTACATTTAAATTTGCATTTACAATAACATGTACTTTTGCATTTACATTTAAATTTGCATTTACAATAACATGTACATTTGCATTAACATTTACATTTGCATTTAAATTTGCATTTACAATAACATGTACTTTTGCATTTACATTTAAATTTGCATTTACAATAACATGTACTTTTGCATTTACATTTAAATTTGCATTTAAATTTGCATTTACAATAACATGTACTTTTGCATTTACATTTAAATTTGCATTTACAATAACATGTACTTTTGCATTTACATTTAAATTTGCATTTACAATAACATGTACTTTTGCATTTACATTTAAATTTGCATTTACAATAACATGTACTTTTGCATTTACATTTAAATTTGCATTTACAATAACATGTACTTTTGCATTTACATTTAAATTTGCATTTACAATAACATGTACTTTTGCATTTACATTTAAATTTGCATTTACAATAACATGTACTTTTGCATTTACATTTAAATTTGCATTTACAATAACATGTACTTTTGCATTTACATTTAAATTTGCATTTAAATTTGCATTTACTTTTGCATTTACATTTAAATTTGCATTTACAATAACATGTACTTTTGCATTTACATTTAAATTTGCATTTACAATAACATGTACTTTTGCATTTACATTTAAATTTGCATTTACAATAACATGTACTTTTGCATTTACATTTAAATTTGCATTTAAATTTGCATTTACAATAACATGTACTTTTGCATTTACATTTAAATTTGCATTTACAATAACATACTTTTTTGCATTTACATTTAAATTTGCATTTACAATAACATGTACTTTTGCATTTACATTTAAATTTGCATTTACACAATAACATGTACTTTTGCATTTACATTTAAATTTGCATTTACAATAACATGTACTTTTGCATTTACATTTAAATTTGCATTTAAATTTGCATTTACATTTTGTACTTTTGCATTTACATTTAAATTTGCATTTACAATAACATGTACTTTTGCATTTACATTTAAATTTGCATTTACAATAACATGTACTTTTGCATTTACATTTAAATTTGCATTTACAATAACATGTACTTTTGCATTTACATTTAAATTTGCATTTACAATAACATGGTACTTTTGCATTTACATTTAAATTTGCATTTAAATTTGCATTTACATTTTGCATTACATTTAATTTGCATTTAAATTTGCATTTACAAATAACATGTACTTTTGCATTTACATTTAAATTTGCATTTACAATAACATGTACTTTTGCATTTACATTTAAATTTGCATTTACAATAACATGTACTTTTGCATTTACATTTAAATTTGCATTTAAATTTGCATTTACAATAACATGTACTTTTGCATTTACATTTAAATTTGCATTTACAATAACATGTACTTTTGCATTTACATTTAAATTTGCATTTACAATACAATAACATGTACTTTTGCATTTACATTTAAATTTGCATTTACAATAACATGTACTTTTGCATTTACATTTAAATTTGCATTTACAATAACATGTACTTTTGCATTTACATTTAAATTTGCATTTACAATAACATGTACTTTTGCATTTACATTTAAATTTGCATTTACAATAACATGTACTTTTGCATTTACATTTACATTTAAATTTGCATTTACAGTAACATGTACTTTTGCATTTACATTTAAATTTGCATTTAAATTTGCATTTACAATAACATGTACTTTTGCATTTACATTTAAATTTGCATTTACAATAACATGTACTTTTGCATTTACATTTAAATTTGCATTTACAATAACATGTACTTTTGCATTTACATTTAAATTTGCATTTAAATTTGCATTTACAATAACATGTACTTTTGCATTTACATTTAAATTTGCATTTACAATAACATGTACTTTTGCATTTACATTTAAATTTGCATTCACAATAACATGTACTTTTGCATTTACATTTAAATTTGCATTTACAATAACATGTACTTTTGCATTTACATTTAAATTTGCATTTACAATAACATGTACTTTTGCATTTACATTTAAATTTGCATTGCATTTACAATAACATGTACTTTTGCATTTACATTTAAATTTGCATTTAAATAACATGTACTTTTGCATTTACATTTAAATTTGCATTTAAATTTGCATTTACAATAACATGTACTTTTGCATTTACATTTAAATTTGCATTTACAATAACATGTACTTTTGCATTTACATTTAAATTTGCATTTACAATAACATGTACTTTTGCATTTACATTTAAATTTGCATTTAAATTTGCATTTACAATAACATGTACTTTGCATTTACATTTACATTTACATTTAAATTTGCATTTGCATTTACAATAACATGTACTTTTGCATTTACATTTAAATTTGCATTTACAATAACATGCATTTACATTTAAATTTGCATTTACATTTAAATTTGCATTTACAATTTGCATGTACTTTTGCATTTACAATTTGCATTTAAATTTGCATTTACAATAACATGTACTTTTGCATTTACATTTAAATTTTTGCATTTACAATAACATGTACTTTTTGCATTTACATTTAAATTTGCATTTAAATTTGCATTTACAATACTTTTGCATTTACATTTAAATTTGCATTTACAATAACATGTACTTTTGCATTTACATTTAAATTTGCATTTACAATAACATGTACTTTTGCATTTACATTTAAATTTGCATTAAATATTTACAATAACATGTACTTTTGCATTTACATTTAAATTTGCATTTACAATAACATGTACTTTTGCATTTACATTTAAATTTGCATTTACAATTTGCATGTACTTTTGCATTTACATTTAAATTTGCATTTACAATTTTGTACTTTTGCATTTACATTTAAAATTTGCATTTAAATTTGCATTTACAATAACATTACTTTTGCATTTACATTTAAATTTGCATTTACAACAATAACATGTACTTTTGCATTTACATTTAAATTTGCATTTAATTTACAATAACATGTACTTTTGCATTTACATTTAAATTTGCATTTACAAAAAACATTTACAATAACATGTACTTTTGCATTTACATTTAAATTTGCATTTAAATTTGCATTTACATAACATGTACTTTTGCATTTACATTTAAATTTGCATTTACAATAACATGTACTTTTGCATTTACATTTAAATTTGCATTTACAATAACATGTACTTTTGCATTTACATTTAAATTTGCATTTACAATAACATGTACTTTTGCATTTACATTTAAATTTGCATTTACAGCGCATTTACACATTTAAATTTGCATTTACAATAACATGTACTTTTGCATTTACATTTAAATTTGCATTTACAATAACATGTACTTTGCATTTACATTTAATTTGGCATTTACAATAACATGTACTTTTGCATTTACATTTTTTAGCATTTAAATTTGCATTTATAACATGTACTTTTGCATTTACATTTAAATTTGCATTTACAATAACATGTACTTTTGCACATTTACATTTAAATTTGCATTTACATTTACGCATTTACATTTAAATTTGCATTTACAATAACATGTACTTTTGCATTTACATTTAAATTTGCATTTACAATAACATGTACTTTTGCATTTACATTTACATTTAAATTTGCATTTACAATACATGTACTTTTGCATTTACATTTAAATTTGCATTTACAATAACATGTACTTTTGCATTTACATTTAAATTTGCATTTACAATAACATGTACTTTTGCATTTACATTTAAATTTGCATTTACAATAACATGTACTTTTGCATTTACATTTATTTGCATTTACAATAACATTACTTTGCATTTACATTTAAATTTGCATTTAAATTTGCATTTACTTTTGCAATAACATGTACTTTTGCATTTACATTTAAATTTGCATTTACAATAACATGTACTTTTTGCATTTACATTTAAATTTGCATTTAAATTTGCATTTACATAACATGTACTTTTGCATTTACATTTAAATTTGCATTTACAATAACATGTACTTTTGCATTTACATTTAAATTTGCATTTACAAACATACTTTGCATTTACATTTAAATTTGCATTTACAATAACATGTACTTTTGCATTTACATTTAAATTTGCATTTACAATAACATGTACTTTTGCATTTACATTTAAATTTGCATTTAAATTTGCATTTACAATAACATGTACTTTTGCATTTACATTTAAATTTGCATTTACAATAACATGTACTTTTGCATTTACATTTATTTAAATTTGCATTTACAATAACATGTACTTTTGCATTTACATTTAAATTTGCATTTAAATTTGCATTTACAATAACATGTACTTTTGCATTTACATTTAAATTTGCATTTACAATAACATGTACTTTTGCATTTACATTTAAATTTGCATTTAAATTTGCATTTACAATAACATGTACTTTTGCATTTACATTTAAATTTGCATTTAAATTTGCATTTACAATAAACATTACTTTTGCATTTACATTTAAATTTGCATTTACAATAACATGTACTTTTGCATTTACATTTAAATTTGCATTTACAATAACATGTACTTTTGCATTTACATTTAAATTTGCATTTACATTTATAACATGTACTTTTGCATTTACATTTAAATTTGCATTTACATGTACTTTTTTGCATTTACATTTAAATTTGCATTTACAATAACATGTACTTTTGCATTTACATTTAAATTTGCATTTAAATTTGCAATAACATGTACTTTTGCATTTACATTTAAATTTGCATTTAAATTTTGCATTTGCATTTACATTTGCATTTACAATAACATGTACTTTTGCATTTACATTTAAATTTGCATTTACAATAACATGTACTTTTGCATTTACATTTAAATTTGCATTTACAATAACATGTACTTTTGCATTTACATTTAATTTTGCATTTACAATAACATGTACTTTTGCATTTACATTTAAATTTGCATTTACAATAACATGTACTTTTGCATTTACATTTAAATTTGCATTTACATTTATTTAAATTTGCATTTACAATAACATGTACTTTTGCATTTGCATTTAAATTTGCATTTACAATAAACATGTTTTTGCATTTACATTTAAATTTGCATTTACAATACTTTTGCATTTACATTTAAATTTGCATTTATTTTGCATTTACATTTAAATTTGCATTTACAATAACATGTACTTTTGCATTTTACATTTAAATTTGCATAACATGTACTTTTGCATTTACATTTAAACATTGCATTTACAAAATTTGCATGTACTTTTGCATTTACATTTAAATTTGCATTTACAATATTGCATTTACTACTTTGCATTTACATTTAAATTTGCATTTAAATTGCATTTATAACATGTACTTTTGCATTTACATTTAAATTTTGCATTTACAATAACATGTTACTTTTGCATTTACATTTAAATTTGCATTTAAATTTGCATTTACAATAACATGTACTTTTGCATTTAAATTTGCATTTAAATTTAATTTGCATTTACAATAACATGTACTTTTGCATTTACATTTAAATTTGCATTTACAATTTACATTGTACTTTTGCATTTACATTTTAAATTTGCATTTATTGCCATTTAAAATGTTGCATTTACAATTTTAACATGCATTTACATTTAAATTTGCATTTACATTTATTTGCAACATGTACTTTTGCATTTACATTTAAATTTGCATTTACATTTAACATGTACTTTTGCATTTACATTTAAATTAGCATTTACCAATAACATGGCATTTACATTTAAATTTTTAAATTTGCATTTACAATAACATGTAATTTTGCATTTAAGCATTTAAATTTAGATTTGGCATTTAAATTTGCATTTACTTTTGCATTTACATTTACAATTTACATTTAAAATTTGTACTTTTGCATTTACATTTAAATTTGCATTTACAATAACAATGTACTTTTGCATTTACATTTAAATTTGCATTTACAATAACATGTACTTTTGCATTTACATTTAAATTGCATTTACACATGTTTACTTTTGCATTTACATTTAAATTTGCATTTACATAACATGTACTTTTGCATTTACATTTAAATTTGCATTTAAATTTGCATTTAACATGTACTTTTGCATTTACATTTAAATTTGCATTTACAATGTACTTTTGCATTTACATTTAACATTTGCACATTAAATTTGCATTTACAATAACATGTACTTTTGCATTTACATTTAAAATTTGCATTTAAATTGTACTTTTGCATTTACATTTAAATTTGCATTTACAATAACATGTACTTTTGCATTTACATTTAAATTTGCATTTACAATAACATTGTACTTTTGCATTTACATTTTAAATTTGCATTTAATTTGCATTTGCATTTACATTTAAATTTGCATTTACAATAACATGTAACTTTTTTACTTTGCATTTACATTTAATTGCATTTTTTGGCATTTGCATTTACTTTACTTTTGCATTTACATTTTTGCAAATTTGCATTTACATTTATAACATGTACTTTTGCATTTACATTTTAAATTTGCAATTTTACAACAATAACATGTACTTTTGCATTTACGCATTTAATTTGGCATTTACATTTAAATTTAAATTTGCATTTACATTTAATAAGCATTTACAATATCATGTACATTTTTGCATTTACATTTACTTTTGCAAATTTAAATTTGCATTTACAATACATTTACATTTGCATACTTTATTTGCATTTACATTTAAAATTTGCATTTACAATAACATTTACTTTTGCATTTTACATTTAAATTTGCATTTACATTTAAATTGCATTTAAAATTTGCATTTACATTTAAATAACATAACATGTACTTTTGCATTTACATTTAAATTTGCATTTACAATAACATGTACTTTTGCATTTACATTTAAAAATTTGCATTTACAATATTACACATGTACTTTTGCATTTACATTTAAATTTTGCATTTTTACAATAACATGTACTTTGCATTTACATTTAAATTTGCATTTAAATTTGCATTTTACAATAACATGTACTTTTTGCATTTACATTTAAATTTGCATTTACAATAACATGTACTTTTGCATTTACATTTAAATTTTGCATTTACAATAACATGTACTTTTGCATTTACATTTAAATTTGCATTTAAATTTGCATTTACAAATAACATGTACTTTTGCATTTACATTTAAATTTGCATTTACAATAACATGTACTTTTGCATTTACATTTAAATTTGCATTTACAATAACATTTACTTTTGCATTTACATTTAAATTTGCATTTACAATAACATGTACTCATTTACATTTAAATTTGCATTTATTTAGCATTTACATTTAATTTGCATTTAAATTTGCATTTACATGTACTTTTGCATTTATTTTAATTTGCATTTAAATTTGCATTTACAATAACATGTACTTTTGCATTTACATTTGCAATTTACATTTATAACATGTACTTTTGCATTTACATTTAAATTTGCATTTACAATAACATGTACTTTTGCATTTACATTGCATTTACATTTAAATTTGCTTAACATGTACTGCATTTACATTTAAATTTGCATTTAAATTTGCATTTAGCATTTACATTTAATTATTTAAATTTGCATTTACAATAACATGTACTTTGCATTTACATTTAAATTTGCATTTAAATTTGCATTTACATTTGCATGTACTTTTGCATTTACATTTAAATTTGCATTTATAACATGTACTTTTGCATTTACATTTAAATTTGCATTTACATTTACAATAACATGTACTTTTGCATTTAACATTTAAATTTGCATCTTTTGCATTTACTTTTGCATTTAAAATTTGCATTTACAATAACATGTACTTTTGCATTTGCATTACATGCATTTACAATAACATGTTGCATTTACATTTAAATTTGCATTTACAATAACATGTACTTTTGCATTTACATTTAAATTTGCATTTACCAACTTTTGCATTTATTTAAATTTGCATTTAAATTTTGCATTTACATAAATTTGCATTTCATTTACATTTAAATTTACATTAAATTTGCATTTACAATAACATAACATGTACTTTTGTACTTTTGCATTTACATTTAAATTTTTGCATTTACAATAACATGTACTTTTGCATTTACATTTAAATTTGCATTTACAATGCATTTACAATATTTGCATTTACATTTACATTTAAATTTGCATTTACAGTAACATGTACTTTGCATTTACATTTAAATTCGCATTTACAATAACATGTACTGCATTTACATTTAAATTTGCATTTACAATAACATGTACTTTTTTTGCATTTACATTTAACATTTGCATTTACAATAACATGTACTTTTGCATTTACATTTATTTAATTTGCATTTACAATATTACTTTGCATTTACATTTAAATTTGCATTTACAATAACATGTACTTTTGCATTTACATTTAAATTTGCATTTAAATTTGCATTTACATTTAATTTGCATACACATGTACTTTTGCATTTACATTTAACTTTGCATTTAAATTTGCATTTACAATAACATGTACTTTTTGCATTTACATTTAAATTTGCATTTACATTTTTTGCATTTACATTTGCATTTACATTTACATGCATTTACACATGTACTTGCATTTAATTTAAATTTGCATTTACAAAATAACATGTACTTTTGCATTTACATTTAAATTTGCATTTACAATATGCATTTACATGCATTTACAATTTGCATTTACAATAACATGTACTTTTGCATTTACATTTAAATTTGCATTTAAATAACATGTACTTTTGCATTTACATTTAAATTTGCATTTACAATAAACATGTACTTTTGCATTTACATTTAAATTTGCATTTACAATAACATGTACTTTTGCAGCATTTACAATTATTTGCATGCATTTACATTTAACATTGCATTTACAATAACATGTACTTTTGCATTTACATTAAATTTGCATTTACAAATTGTCTTTTGCATTTACATTTAAATTTGCATTTGCATTTTTGCACAATAACATGTACTTTGCATTACATTTAAAATTTGCATTTACAATAACATTACTCATTTACATTTAAATTTGCATTTAAATTTGCATTTACAATAACAATGTACTTTTGCAATTTAACATGTACATTTAAACATAAATTTGGTTTTACATTTTGCATTTACATTTACATTTACATTTAAATTTGCATTTAAATTTGCATTACTTGCATTTACATTTATTTACATTTAAATTTGGCATTTAAATAACATGTACTTTTGCATTTACATTTAAATTTGCATTTACAATAACATGTACTTTGCATTTACATTTAAATTTGCATTTAAATAACATGTACTTTTGCATTTAAATTTAAATTTGCATTTACAAATAACCGGCATTTACATTAAATTTGCATTTAAATTTGCATTTATAAACATGTACTTTTGCATTTACATTTATTAAATTTGCATTTACAATCATTTACATTTATTTTTTTGCATTTACAATTTTTTGCATTTACAATTTGCATTTACAATAACATGTACTTTTGCATTTACATTTAAATTTGCATTTACAATAACATGTACTTTTGCATTTTACATTTAAATTTGCATTTTTTAATTTGCATATAACATGTACTTTTGCATTTACATTTAAATTTGCATTTACAATAACATGTACTTTTGCATTTGCATTTAAATTTGCATTTACAATAACATGTACTTTTGCATTTGCATTTAAATTTGCATTTAAATTTGCATTTAACATGTACTTTTGCATTTACATTTACATTTAAATTTGCATTTACAAGAACATGTACTTGCATTTACATTTAAATTTGCATTTAAACTTTGCATTTAGCAATTTACATTTAAATTTGCATTACTAACATGTACTTTTGCATTTACATTTATTTGCATTTAAATTTGCATGTACTTTTGCATTTACATTTTAAATTTGCATTCAATAACATGTACTTTTGCATTTACATTTAAATTTGCATTTAAATAACATCACATTACATTTACATTTGCATTTTAAATTTGCATTTACAATAACATGTACTTTTGCATTTACATTTAAATTTGCATTTAAATTTTGCATTTAATTTGCACATTTACAATAACATGTACTTTTGCATTTGCATTTAAATTGGTACTTTTGCATTTACATTTAAATTTGCATTTACAATAACATGTACTTTTGCATTTACATTTAATTTGCATTAAATTTGCATTTACAATAACATGTACTTTTGCATTTACATTTAAATTTGCATTTACAATAACATGTACTTTTGCATTTACATTTAAATTTGCATTTAAATTTGCATTTACAATAACATGTACTTTTGCATTTAGCATTTAAATTTTTCTGCATTTACTTTGCAACATTTAATTGCCATTTACATTTAAACATGTACTTTTTGCATTTACATTTGAATTTGCATTTACAATAAATGTACTTTTGCATTTAGATTAAATTTGCATTTAAATTTGCATTTAAATTTGCATTTACAATAACATGTACTTTTGCATTTACATTTAAATTTGCATTTACAAAATTGTGCAACATGTACTTTTGCATTTACATTTAAATGCATTTACAATAACATGTACTTTTTTGCATTTACATAACATTAATTTCATTTGCATTTACAATAAATTTGCATAGTACTTTGCATTTACATTTAAATTTGCATTTACAATAACATGTACTTTTGCATTTAAATTTAAATTTTGCATTTGTATAAATTTGCATTTACAATAACATGTACTTTGCATTTACATTTGTATATTTGCATGTAACTGCATTTATTTTTTGCATTTACATAACATGTACTTTTGCATTTACATTTAAATTTGCATTTACAACATAAATTTGCATTACTTTTGCATTTACATTTAAATTTGCGTTACATTTAAATTTGCATTTACAATAACATGTACTGCATTATGTAAATTTGCATTTACATTTACAATTAAAATGCATTTACCAAATGAACATGTACTATTTGCATTGCATTTACATTTAAAATTTGCAATTTACAATAAATATACTTTTGCATTTTACATTTAAATTTGCATTTACATATAAACATGTACTTTTGCATACATTTACATTTTTGGGCATTTAAATTTGGCATTTACATTTTAAATTTGCATTTACAATAACATGTACTTTTGCATTTACATTAAATTTGGCATTTAAATTCGCAATTTAAATAACATGTACTTTTGCACTTTACATTTAAATTTGCATTTAAATTTGCTATTTACAATAACATGTACTTTTGCATTTACATTTAATATTTTGCATTTATAATTGTGGACTTTCTGCAATTTATCCATTTCAATTACTTTAAAAATGCATTTACAGAACATTATCTGTACTTGTTCGCATTTACATTTAAATTTGCATTTAATTTGCATTTACAATATATATATTATCTCCATTTTTGCATTTACATTTAATTACATTTAAATTTGCAGTGTACACTACTTTTGCATTACACTTAAATTTGCATTTACATTAACATGCATTTCATCTTGCATTTAAAATAAAACATGTACTTTTGCATTTACATTTAATTTGCATTCTACATATGCATTTACAATCACATACTACTTATGCCATTTACATTTAAAATTTGCTTATTACAGTAACATCTTATGTACAGTTTTGCATTTACATTTAATATTAGTTTAAATAAATGTCGCACTTTTGCATTCTTCAATTTACATTTACACAAATTAAATTATGTACCAATTTTGATTTAACTTTAAATTTGCATTTTATCATTTATTTACATGTACTTTGTTGCTTTATGCAATTACATTTAATTTGCATTAAATTTGCATTTTAAGAATTAACATTTTGCATTACATTTGATTTGCATTTTAGCAATAACATGTAATATTTTGATAATTAATCGAAAACCTTGACATAAATTGGCTGCATTAAAATTTGCATTTATTTGCATTTATTTCATTTGCATCTAAATTTGATTTACAAATAACATGTATTTTGCATTTACATTTAAATTTGTGCTTCGATTTACATTACATGTACTTTTGCATTTACATTTAATTGCATTTACAATAACATGTACTTTGTGCAACATTTGCATTTACATAACATATACTTTTGCTATTTTACATTTAAAATTTGCATTTAAGGACACTTGCCCAAATTACAGTACCTTCATGTGTGGCAAACATCTTACATTTTCAAGTTTATTTCATTGACTTTACGGAGTAACATTAGTTTTGCACACTTTAGATATTTTAATTTGCAATACAATTTAGCATATACTACAATAACGACTTGTTCCGAGTTGCGATACATTTAAATGGTGCATTGTGAAGATCCTCTTAAAATCTTGCATTACAAAAGCTATACTTCGCATTTACATTTAAAATTTAAACTCACTTATTGCATTTACATTAAAAATATGCATTTACTACATGAACATTTTGGGTGACTTGTTGGGCCATTTTACATTTAAATTTGCATTTAAACTTTGCATTTAGATTTGTGACCATTTACTTTTGCATGTTGCTTAATTCAAAAATTGCATTTCAAGATTCTACAATAACAAATATACTTGCATTATAACATTTTGACTTTTGCGAAATTTATACAAGCTTTTTATGACTAGTTTTGCCATATTCCTTACATTTTATTATTTAAATTTGCAATTTTCACTTTATATGATATAACACAAGTTAACATTGCTGCACAACTTAAATTTGCATTTTCAAATTTGCAATTTTTATAAAGGTCACCTCTCATTAACTTAACATATATTAATTTGCATGTAGAATTTGCCACAAGACCACCTGGTTCTCGACCAATACTCATGTTACATTGCTGCATCAAAATTTGCATTTACATAATGTAGAGACAGTGTACTTTTTTCGAAATATACATTCTAACTTGCAATTTACCAAGCATGTACTTTGGCATTTACATTTAAACTTATATGCACTTTACAATTTACTAACCAGAGTGTACTTTTGCATTGGTTTACATTTAATTGTGCCACATTTAAATTTGCATTTTACAATAAGAATATTCATGTACTTTTTGTCCGATTTATTTGTACATTTAAAATTTGCATTTAAGTACCTGAAATAACAGTACTTTTGGCATTTACATTTAAATTTGCATTTAATTTGGCATGTATGCGAGTTTAAATTGCATTTACATTTAAAATTTGCATCTAAATTTGCATTTCAATAACATGTTAACTTTTGCATTTAATTTAAAATTTGCATTTATAACATGTACTTTGGCATTTACATTTAAATTTGCATTCACATAACTGTACTATTTGCATTTACATTTAAATTTGCATTTAAATTTGATTTACAATACATGTCTTTTGCAATTTACATTTAAATTTGATTTACAATATGTTACTTTTTGCAGTTAACATTTACATTGCATTTAAATTTGCATTTTACATCATGTACTTTTGCTTTACATTTAATTTGGCATTAACAATAACATTATTTTTGGCACTTTAACATTTTTTGCATCTAAATGTTGCATTTACAATAACATTACTTTTGCAACATTATAAATTTGTATTTACAATTACATTGCTTACTCTTTGGCATTTACATTTAAATTGGCATTTACAATAACATGTACTTTTGCATTTACATTAAATTTGCTTTCCAATAACAATGTTCTTTCATTTAGCATTTAATTTGCATTTAAATTTGCATTTACAATGAACATGTCTTTTGCATTTCATTTAAATTTGCATTTAAATAAATGTACTTTGCATTTACATTTAATTTTGCATTTAATACTGACTTTTGCATTTACATTATAAATTTTGATTAACAATAACATGTATTTTGCATTTAATTTAAATTTGCTTTTACAATATCTCCTTTGCAATTTCATTTAGATTTGCTTTACAATAATGTACTTCTCATTAACATTTAAATTTGAAATTTATTTGCATTTACTATGCATTTAACATTTTAAATTTGCATTTAAATTTGCATTTATACAGAAATGTACTTTTGCATTTAACATTTTAAATTTGCATTTACATTAAATTTGCATTTTACAATAAATGTATTTTGCATTTACATTTAAATTTGACTTGAAATTGGCAATTAACATAATGTAATTATGCATTTACATTTAAATTTGCATTTACAATGAAATGTATTTTGCATTTACATTTAAATTTGGCATTTAAATTTGGCATTCAAATTTGCATTTTAAGATACATGTACTTTTGGCATTTACTTTAAAATTTGCATTTAAATCACATGTACTTTGCATTTAATTTTAAATTGCATTACAATACATGTACTTTGCATTTCCTTTAAAGTTTGCTTTTTACAATAACCGGTCCTTATGCATTTACTATTTAAATTTGATTTAAATTTGATTTACTTTTGCATTTTACTATTTAAATTTGTTCATCTAATTTGCATTTACAATAACCATGTATTTTGCATTTGCATTTAATTTGCATTTACAAACATGTATTTGGCATTTACATTTAAATTTGATTTACAATACATGTACTTTGCATTTACATTTAAATTGCATTAACAATAACATTGATTTGCATTTCATTTTAAAAATTTGCTTTAAAATTTTGCATTTACATAACATTTTTATTTTGCATTTACATTTAAATTGCATTTACTATGTACTTTTGATTACATTTAAATTTGCATTTACAATAACATGTCTTTTGCATTTAGCATTTAAATTCATTTACAATAACTGTACTTTTGCTTTATTAAATTGATTAAATTTGCATTTACATACCATGTACTCATGCATTATATTTAAATTTGCATTTACAATACTGTCTTTTGCTTTACATTTTAAATTAGCATTTACATTATGTATTTGCATTTAACATTTAAATTTTGCATTTAATTTGGCATTTATAATAACATGTTACTTTTCATTTACATTTAATTTGCATTCACAATAATGTACTTTTGCTTACATTTAAATAGGCATTTAAATATCATTCACATAACTTATTTTGCATTTAATTTAATTTGCATTTAAATTTGCATTTACAATAACATGTACTTTTGCATTTTCAATTTAACTTTGCAATTACATAACAATTACTTTTGCATTTACATTTAATTTGCATTTAAATTTGCATTTACTTTTGCATTTGCATATAATTTGCATTTATTTTGCATTTACATTTAACTTGTCATTTAAATTTGCATTATACATTACATGTCTTTGGCTTTACATTTAAATTTGCATTTAATAACATGACTTTTGCATTTACATTTCAATTTGCATTTAAGTAACATGTAATTTTGCATTTTACATTTTAAATTTGCATTTAAATTGCATTTTACAATAATGTATTTTTGCATTTAATTTAAATTTGCATTTACATTACATGTACTTTTGCATTTACATTTAAATTTGCATTTACAATAACATGTACAGTTTGCATTAAACTTTACATTTGCATTTAAATTTGCAATTTACATAACATGTATTTGGATTTATTTAAATTTTGCATTAAATAACATGTACTTTTGGCATTTGCATTTAATTTGCATTTACATTTAATTTGCATTTACATAACATGTACTTTTGCATTTGCCATTTAATTTGCATTTAATTGCATTAAATAACTGTACTTTTTGCACTTACATTTAATTTGCATATTAAATAACAGTACTTTTGCATTTTTACATTT
>CM039463.1:33441016-33501016 GCA_022414725.1 Microglena sp. YARC
AAATGCAAAAGTACAATGTTACTGTAAATGCAAATAAAAAAAAGTGTAAAAGTAAAACTGCAAAAGTTACATGTTATCTGTAAATGCAAATTTAAATATTAATGCAAAAAGTATATTATTTGTAAATGCAAATTAAAATGTAAATGCAAATGTTTAAAATGCAAAAGTACAGTGTATTGTAATGCAAATTTAAATTTAAGTGCAAAGTACAGTTATTTTAATGCAAATTAAATGTGCAAACTAAATGCAAATGCAAAAAGTACAGTATTTAAATGCAAATTTAGATGTAAATGCCAAATTTTAAATGCAAATGCAAAAGTACATGTTATTGTAAATGCAATTTAACTGGTAAATGCAGGAAAGTACATGTTATCGTATAATGCAAATTTCAAATGCAAATGTAAATGTTAATGGCAAATGTTACATGTTATTTAAATCCAAATTTAAATGTAAATGCAAAGTACATGTATTGTAAATGCAAATTTAAATGCAAATTTAAAATGTAAACTGCAAACAAGCTACACTGTTACTGTAAATGCAAATGTGAAATGTAAAATGCAAAAGTACATGTTATTGTAATGCAAATTTATACATGTAAATGCCAAGTACTGTTATTGTAATGCCAATACGTATATACCGTTGTTCATGAGTTTACAATGTAAATTGCACAAAGTCAAATGCAAATTTTATATGCAAATGCAAAAGTAATGCAAATTTTAACATGCCAATTTTAAATCTAAATGCAATAGTAATGTTACTAGTAAATGCAAATCTAAATGTAAATTCCAAAAGTACATGTTATTAGTACATGGCAAATTTAATGTAAATGCAACGTACATGTTATTGTAAATGCATAATTTTAAAGTGTAAATTGCGAAAGTACATGTTTATTGTAAATGCCAATTTAAATGGCTAATTTTAAATGTAAATGGCAAAAAGTTAGCATGTTATGTAAATGCCCAAAATTTAAAATGCAAATATAAATGTAAATGGCACAAAAGTAAAAGTGTTATTGTAATGCAATTTAATATGTAAATGCAAAAAGGTAAATGTCCAATTTAAAAATGCAAATTTAAATGTAAATTGCAAAAGTACCTGTTATGTAAATGCAAATTCAAATGTAAATGCAAACAGTACATGTTATTGTAAATGCAAATTTTAAATGTAAATGCAAAAGTACATGTTATCTTGGTAAATAGCCAAATTTAAATGTAAATGCAAAAGTACATGTTATTGTAAATGCAAATTTAAATGCAAATTTAAAAATGTAACATGCAAAAGTAAATGCAAATTTTAAATGCAAATTTAAATGCAATGCAAAAGTAAATTGCAAATTTTAAATGCTAATTTAAATGTAAATGCAACAGTACATGTTTCTATTGCTAATGCAAATTTCAAAATGTAAAATGCATTGTACATGTTATTGTAGAACTGCATTTAAATGCAAATATAAATGTAAATGGCTAAAGTCACATGTTATTTAAATGCTAATTTAAATGTAAATGCAAAAGCTACATGTTCATTTGTAAATGCAAATTTAAACTGTAAATGCATAAGTACAATGTGAATTGTAAATGCAAATTTGATGCAAATTTAATGTAAATGGCAAAAGTACATTGTTTATTGTAAATGAAATTTTAAATGTAAACTGCAAAAGTACATGTTATTGTAAATGCAAATTTAAATGTAAATGCCAAAATAGTTACATGTTATTGTAAATGCAAATTTAAAATGTAAATCAACAGTGTACATTTTATTGTAATGCAATTTAATGGCAAATTTAAATGTAAAACTGCAAAAGTACATGTTACTCGTAAATGCAAATTGCAAATGTAAATGCAAAAAGTACATGTTTATTGTAAATGCAAATTTAAATGTATGCCAAAGTACATGTATTGTTAGAATGCAAATTTAAATGCAGTAAAATGTAAATTGCAAAGTAATGCATATTTAAATGCAAATTTAAATGCAAATATGCAAATTAACTGCAAACTTTAAATGCAAATTTTACAATGTAATGCAAAAGTACATGTTATTGTAATTTGCAAATTTAACAATGAAATGCAAAGTACATCGTTATTTGTAAATGCAAATTAAATGGCAAATTTAAATGTAAATGCAAAAGTACATGTTATTGGTGATGCATATTTAAATGCTGCTAATTTAAAATGTAAATGCAAAATAGTCATGTTATGTGACTGCAAATTTTAATGTAAATTGCATAAGTACACTGTTATTATAAATGCCATTTAAATGCAAATTTAAATGTAAATGCAAAAGTACATGATATTTGCTTAAATGCAAATTTAAATGTAAATGCAAGTAATGTTATTGTAAATAGCAAATTTATAATCGTAAATGCATAAGTACATGTTATTGTAAATGCAAAATTTTAGATTGCAAATTTTAAATGTAAAATGCAAAAGTACATGTTTGTAACAATGCAATTTTAATGTAAATGCAAATGTAATCGAAAAAGTACATGTTATTCGTAAATGCAAATTTAAATGTAAGTGCAAAGTACATGTTATTTTTAATGCAAATTTAAATGGCAAATTTAAATGGCCAAATGCAAAAGTAGATGTTATTGTAAATGCCAAATTTAGTGTAAATTGCAAATTTAAATGCAAATGCAAAAGTACAAATGTTATTGTAAAATGCAACTTTAAAATGTAAAGTGCAAAAGTAATATTTATTGTAAATGCATTCTAAATGCAAATGTAAATGTTAATGGCAAATGTACATGTTATCTGTACAATGCAAATTTAAAATGTACAATGAACTCAAATACATGTTATTGTAGAATGCAATTTAAATGCCAAATTTACATGTAAATGCAAAAGTACATGTTATTGTGAATGCAAATTAAATGTAAATGCCAAGTACATGTTATTGTAATAGCAAATTTAATTTGCAAATGCAAAAAGTACATGTTATTGTAAATCGCAAATTTAGATGTAAATTTAAATGTAAATGCAAAAGTAAATGTCATTAATTTAAATGGCAAAATTTAAAGTAAATGCATAAGGACTGTTATTCGTAAAAAGCAATTTAAAGGTTTATGCAAAAAGTACATGTTATTGGTAATGCAAATTTAATGTAAACTCGCCAAATACATGTTATCTGTAAATGGCAAATTTTAAATGCAAATGGCAAAACTGTACATGTTATTGTACCAATGCAAACTTTAGATTAAATTTAAAATGTAAATGCAAAAGTAAATGGCAATAAATGCAAATTTAAATGTAAATGCATAAGGAACCTGTTTCTTTGTCAAAACAGCAAATTTAAAGGTTATGCAAAAGTACATGTATTGTAAATGCAAAATTTAAATGCAAAGAGTAAAAGTACATTGTTATTGTAATGCAAATTTAAATGCAAATGCAAAAGTACATGTTATTGTTAAATGCTAACATTTAAATGTTAATTGCAAAATTACATGTCTATTCGTAAATACAGAATTTAAATGTAAATCTCAAAAGTACAAGTGTCTCACTGTGTAAAATGCAAATTTAAATGCAAATTTAAATGTAACATGCCAAAAAGTACATGTTATTGTAAAAGCAAATTTTAAAATGTTAAAATGCAAAAGTCACTTGTTTTGTAAATGAAATTTAAATTTAATGCAAAAGTACATGTTATTGTAGAATGCAAATTTTTTTAACTGCAAATT
Organism: Microglena sp. YARC; assembly: GCA_022414725.1. Lineage (NCBI taxonomy): Eukaryota > Viridiplantae > Chlorophyta > Chlorophyceae > Chlamydomonadales > Chlamydomonadaceae > Microglena > Microglena sp. YARC. The sequence goes on from CM039463.1 coordinate 33,444,690, forward strand.
TAAATGCAAATTTTAAATGTAAATGCAAAAAGTACACTGTAATTGTAAATGGCAAATTTAAATGTACATGCCAAAGAACATGTTATTGTCACCAATGCAACAATTTAATGTAAATGCAAAAGTACATCGTTCTTATAAATGCAAATTTAAATGCAAATTTTAACTGTAAATGCAAACAAGTACAATGCAAATTTAATTCAACTTTAAACTGGTTTAATGCATGAAGTACATGTTATGTGTAAATGCAAATTTCAAATGTAACATGCCAAGGAGATGTTTATTGGTAAATGCAAATTTTAAATGTAAATGCAAAAGTACATGTTATTGGTAAATGCAAATATAACTGTAAAATGAAAAGTACATGTATTGTAAATGCACAATTTAATGTAAATGCAAAAGTTACATGTTATTGTACAATGCAAACTTTAAATGTAAATGCAAAAGTACATCTTATTGTAAATGCAAATTTAAAATGCAAATTTTAAACGTTAATGCAGAAGTACATGTTATTGTAATGCAATTTAAATGTAAATGCAAAGTAACCTGTTATTGTAAAATGCAAATTTAAATGTAAATGCAAAAGTACATGTTATTGTAAATGCAAATTTAAATGCAAATTTTAAATGTATCTTAGGCACAGTACCTGTTATTGTAAACTGCTAAATTTAAATGGTAAATGCAAAAGTTTACATGTTATCTGTAAATGCAAATTTGAATGTAAATGCAAAAAGTACCTGTTATTGTAAATGCAAATTTAAATGCAATTTAAATGTAATGCAAAAGACATGTTTTGTAAATGCTGATTTAATGTAAATGCAAAAGTCTATGTTATTGTAAATGCAAATTTTAAATGCAAATTTTAAATGTAAAATGCAACAGTAAATGCAAATTTAAATGCAAATTTTAAAATGTAAATGCAAAAAGCACTGTTACTGTAAATTGCAAATTTAAATGTAAATGTTAACTGCAAAAGTACATGTTAATTGTAAATGCAAATTTAAATGTAAATGCAAAAAGTACATGTTATTGTAAATGCAAATTTAACCTTGCTAAAGGCACTGTCGTACACTCGCATCAAGTAAAGTACATGGTTATTGTAAATGCAAATTTAAATGTAAGTGCAAAAGTACATGTTATTCTTATGCAATTTAAATGCAAATATTACAATGCAAATCGCAAAAGTACACTGTTAGTTGGTAAATGCAAATTTAAAATGTAAATGCAAATTCTTAAATGGCAAATGCAAAGTACATGTTATTGTAATGCAAATTAAATGTAAAATGTAAATGCAAAAGGTAATATCATGTTATTTGTACACTCGCAATTTAAATTGAAAATGTAAATGCAATGCAATTAATCATGTATTCTCGTAAATTGCAAAAAAATTTAAATAAATGTAAAAGTCCAGCAATACATGTTAATCGTACAATGCAAATTTAAATGTAAAATGCAAAAGTAACAAACTCAAATTTAATGTTTAAATGTAAATGCTTGTACTGTACAATGCAAATTATGCTGAATGTACAATGCAAAAGTACATGTTATTGTACGTGAATGCAAATTTAAATGTAAATGCTAAAGGTCATAAGTTTAGGTATACACTGCAAAGTTAATATGTTTTAAATGCAAATGCAAAAAGTCTATGCAAATTTAATTTTAAAAATCTCTGTTTAACAAGGTAGAGAAAATTAGCACAATTCAATATCGAAAATGCAAAGTAAATGCAATAAATGCAAATTTAGTACATGGTTATGTAAATAATGCAGAAAGATCTGAGGAATAGTATAGATCAAAGTACATGTTATTGGGGAGAGGTGCAAAGTTGTAAATGCAAATTGGTAGAATGTACAGCGGCTAATGCACAATTTATTGTAAATGCAATTTAAATGTAACAGGTTATGGCGCAGAGATAGTCACATGTTATTGTTAAATTGCAATTTAAATTAATGCAAAATTTGGTAAAATGTAAAGCAGAAAGTACATGTTATTGTAAATGTGAGAATCGTAAGAGTGCAACAGTAATGTAATGCAAGATATAAAATGTAATGCAAAAGTACATGTTATTGTAAATGCAAATTCTAAATGTAACAAAAGTAATTAAATTTTATGCAAATTTTAATGTAATGCGAGAAAAGTACCGATGTTTCATTGTAAATGCAAATTTAAATGTAAATCAAATAGTACATGTTATTTTCTTCGTAAATGCAAATTTTGAAGGCATGTAGAGAATGGCCACGTGTTAAAATGCGAAATTTAAATGTAAATCGCAAAAGTACTATGTTATTTGTAAATGCAAATATTTAAATGCAAACAAATTTAAATGTAAATTGGAGTACAGCAACAAGTAAAAGTATGCATTTAAATGCAAATTTAATTGTTGGTATATAATGCCAAAATTTACGCAAAAATCGCCACAAAGTACAGTTAGCTTATGCGTTTAATTGCTAATTTAAATGTAATGCAAAAGGTTCACTGTTATCAGTGTAAATTCTCAATTTTAGTATGAAGAGTTTCATTCCAATGTAAATGCATTAGTATTAAGCAAAATTTATTGTAAATGCAAATTTTAAATGCAAAAATTACCTGTTATTGTAATGCAAATTTAAGGGTAAATGCAAAAGTACATGTTATTTATGCTAAATTTAAATGTAAATGCAAAAAGTACATGTATTGTAAATGCAGCACAATTTATTGTCAATCATAGTCAACTGCATTTATTTTAGTAAACAAGTAATGTGATTGTAAATGCACAATTTAGATGGCAAATGTAACATGCTAATGTAAATGCATACATTTTGAAGTAACATGTATTGTAAATGCCATGAGAGGTATTCAATTTTAAATGTAAACTGCAAACGTTATCTATGTATCCGTTGTTAATGTTTATTGTAAATTGCAAATTGTTTTGTAGCAAATTTAATGCAAAAGAGAAGTGTAAATGCAAAAGTACAGTAATCTTCAAAATGCAAATTTAATAGCTCAAATGTCAAAGTACTATTGCAAATGGTGAAATCCAGAATTCTAAATGCAAATTTAAATGCAAGTTTAAATGTAAATGCAAAGTAATTGTAATTGCAAAAGTTGATTGTGCGTATTAAATGCAAATATTAATGTAAATACGCAAATGAAAATGCATGCTAAATTTAAATATGTAAATTGCAAATTTAAATGTACATGCCAAAAAGTACATGTTATTGTGGAAATGCAGCACAAGTTTAAATGTAAATGACAAGTATTAAAATAAATGCAAATGCAAAATGTACATATACGCTCACCTCACTCGATATTGGATTAATTGTAATTGCAAATTGTGAGGTAAAATGTTATTGTAAAATGCAAATTTATTCTGAAATGTAAATGCAGAAAGTAATGTTATTGTGTTATGTAATCTAATTTAAATGTACTGCAAAAGTAACATGTTATTGTAAATGCAAATTTAAATGTATTGGAATGCATAAACATGTATTCAAATTTTAAACTGCAAATCTGTTTTATTTGCAAAGTAAATGATATAATGTAAATGCAACTTTAAATATTCCATACAATGCAAACGTATGCAAATTTAAATGTAAATGCATAAGTACATTGTAGTAAATGCAAATTTAGATGCAACAAATTTAAATGTAATGCAAAAGTACATGTTAAAACATGCAAATTTTAAAAATGTAAATGCACATCTGCAAAAGTACAGACGCAGACATGCAAATAATGGTAGCACATGTATTTGCAAATAAACTGCAAATTTTAAATGTAAAGAAAGAGTACATGTTAGTCGTGTAAATGTTAAACTGTAATTAGATTTTAAAATGCTAAATGCAATGCAAAGAAGGTAAATTGTGCAAATGCAAATTTAAATGCATTTAAATGTAAATGCAAAAGCTACCAAACTGTTATTGTAAAAGCAAAAATTTAAATGTTAAAGCTTGCAAAAGTATCATTGTTACTAAAGATGAAACGCAAGACTTAAAGATGGCAATTAAATGTAGTACATGTTAGTTGGAGTAAAATGCAAAATCTAAATGTAAATGCAAAGTACATGTTTATTGAATTGAGATATATGGTAGTAGAGCCTGGCCAAGCAAAGTACCTGTTATTGTGATATAGTTGCATCCCCCGAATATGTTAAATCGATTAAATTACAATGTATGGTGAAGATTTGAAGTGTAAATATCCAAAAAGTTACATGTTATTACGTAAAATCATTTAAAATGCAAACTAAAATGGAATAGTAGAACATGTTATTGTAAAAATGCATGAGTAAATCGCAAGTATTTAAATGTAAAATCTGCATAAGGACCTGTTGCAAATTTAGCACACATGTAAAAGCAAATTTTAAAGTGAAATGTCAATAGTCAGCCAAAGTATATCAAAAGTAATATGTAAATGCATGTTATTGCTAGTAATCTGAGCGAATTCAAATGGCAAGATGCAAATGCAAAAGTACATGTTATTGTAAATGCAAATTATTGTACAATGCAAATTGATTAAAATACATGTTATTCGTACAATAATCCGCAAATTTAAATTGCAAATTTTTACACATGCCAAAATACATGCTTAATTGGTAATACGGACCACGTACGCCAAAAACATTTAAATGTTATGCAAATGCACACAAGTGTTTTTGTAAATGCAAAATTATTAAATGCAAATGTAAATGCAAAGTAAATGCAAAGTAATTGTAAATAAAATGTACATTTAAATGTTTATTAAATGCACCAAGCAATGTTAATTTGTTAATGCAAATTTAAATGTAGAAGCAAAAGTACATGTATTGTAAATGCATAATTTAAATTGCAAAAGTACATGTAAAATCTTTTCCAATGTAAATGCAAATGTAAATGGGCAAAGTACATGTTATTGTAAATGCAAATGTTAATGGTAAATGGCCAATTCAAAAATGTATTGTAATGCAAATGCAAATGTAAATCGCAAAAGACATGTTTATTGCAATTAATGCTAAATGACAAAAGTAAATGCAAAAATTAAATGTAAAAGTGCAAAAAGGTACATGTATTGTAAATTTCTTAATTGTAAATGCAAATTTAAATGCAAATTTAAATGTAAATGCAAATACATTATTGTAATGCAATTTAAATGAATGCAAAAGTACTGAAATGCAAAAGTGACATTTATTTCCGCTAAATGCAAATTCAAAAGTACATGTAATTGTAAATGCAAAATTTAATCAAATATAATAGCAATGTTAAAGTACAGGTTATTGTAAATCAAATTTAAATGTAAATGCAAAAGTACATGTATTTAATGCAAATTTAAATGCAAATTTAAATGTAAGCAAAAGTACATGTTATTGTAAATGCAACATTTAAAAAAAGTAAATGCAAAAGTACAAAAAGTACATGTTATTTGTAAATGCATTTGAATGTAAATTGTTAAATGCACAAAGTAACTGTTAGTTGTGAATGCATAATTTTAAATGTAAATGTAATGCACAAAGTACATGTTATTGTAAATGCAAATTTAAATGTAAATGCAAAAGTACATGTTATTGTAAATTGCAAATTAGATGCAAATGTTAATTGTAAAATGCAAATTTAAATTCAAATGCAAAAGATATTTTATTGTAAAAATAATAATTTAAATGTAGCAATGCAAAAGTAAATGCATCAAGATGTCACTGGCAAACACAATTTAACTGCAAATTTCCTCAAATGAATCATTTGGTCGAATCAGATATGCCACACAAGTTTAGTAACGTCATAGCAAACAGCTATGGATGTCCTTAAAATGGGTAAATGGGCCGAGACACTTCGCACCTCTAGTACAGGTACCACCTGTTATTGTAAATGCAATGGCAAATTTAAACTACACAACTGCGAAGAGTATGTTATTGTAAATGCAAATTTAAAAACAGGCAGGTACAAGTATGAAAGTACATGTATTGCGATAGAGGTGCAATCTTAAATGTAAGTGCAAAAAAAGGCGAGAAGAGCTATGCTCAGAGACTTCACTACAATGCAAAATTCAGGAAATAAATTGCAAATGCAAAAGTAACAAATTTAAATGTAAATGCAAATTTAAATGCCAAATGCAAAAGTAGAATGCATGATTGTAAAAAATGCTTCAAAAGTTTATCCGAATGAGCGTATGGAGAGAATGCAACAGTAGCACATGTTTATTCCCGCGTAAATTCTGCAAAGATTTTTAATGCAAATTTAAATCTAAATTCAAGAGGAGGTACAATGTAAATTTAAATGTAATGCAAATGTCATGTTATGTAAATGCAAATTTTTAAATGTAAATGCAAAAGTACATGTTATGGTAAATGCAAATTTAAATGTAAATGCAAAAGAACATTTTATTGTTAGAATCGCAAATTAAATGCAAATTTAAAATTGTAAATGCAAAAAGTAAAGCACTGTTATTGTAAATGCAAATTTAAATGTAAATGCAAAAGTTCATTGTATATGCAATTTAAATGTTAGCGAGAGTACATGTTATTGTAAAATGTTTGCAAGTTTAATGTAAATGCACTGCAAAGTAAATTGAAATCAGTTATATGCCCAGAATCGCAAAAGTAAATGCAAATGTTGGCTAAAGCCTGCAGAAAATCTAAATTGCAAAAGTGTAATATGTTACTTGTAAATCGCAGAATTTTAATGTAAACTCAAAAGGCGAGGAGCGTAAATGCAAATTTAAATGAGAGCAGTACAATGTTATTGTAAATGCAAATTTAAATGGCAAATTTTAAATGTAAATCGCAAAGTATCATGTTATGTTATTGTAAATGCAAATTTAAATGCAAATGTAATTTAATGTTTTAATGCAAATGTACATGTTATTGTAAAGCAAATTTAAATGCAAATATAAATGTAATATGCAAAAAGTACAATGTTATTGTGAATGCAAATTTTTAAATGTAAATGCAAAAGTAAACTGCAGTAATTTATAAATGTAAATGCAGAATTTAAATGTAAACTGCAAAGTCCTGTTATTGTAACATGCAAATTCAAATTGTAATGCCAAAAGTACATGTTATTGTATGCAAATTTAAATGTAAATGCAAAAGTACATGGTTATTGTGTAAATGCAAAATGCAAATTTAAATGTAAATGGCAAAAGTCACATGTTATTGTAATGCAAATTTAAATGCAAATTTAAATTGTAAATGCAGAAAGTAAAATTGTAAATGCAAATTTAAATGCAAATTTAAATGCAAAAGTAAATGCAATTTAAGAATGCCTAATTTAAATGTAAATGCAAAAGGTACATGTATTTAAATAAATTTTTAATGCAAATTTAAATGTAAATGCAGTACATGTTTACTTAAATGCATTTTTAATTTTAAATGCAATATAATGTAAATGCAAAAGTAATGTTATTGTAAATGCAAATAATGTATAAATGCATTAAATGCAAAAGTACATGTTATGTATAAGCAATTTAAAATGTTAATGCATTACAATAAATGCAAATTTAGATCAATTTAAAATGTAAATAGCAAAAGTACAATGTTATTTATAATGCATTTAAAATGCAAAAGTTGTTATTGTAATGCAAATTTATGTAAATGCAAAAAGTACATGTTATCTGTAATGCAAATTTTGTAATGCCAAAAGTACATATTGTAAATGCACATTAAATGTAAATGTAAAGTCATGTTGGCATTTACATTTATGTAAGTTGGCAAAGTGTCCCAATGTTAACATGGTTACGTTAATGCAACTTGCAATTAAATTTGCAAAAAGTAAAATTTGCATTTATGTGTAAATAACGAGTGGTACTTTTGCTTTAATCTTAATTTATGTCTAGAATGCAAATTTACAATAACATAAGCCAAAAGTACATGTTTACATTTGTGGCATTTTTAATGCAAATTTACCAAAACAATAAATGCGCACTAGTATGTGTGCAAAAGTAACTTCACATTGTAATGTTTGCATTTGTTAACATTGTGACTATTTGCATTTAAATTGCAAATACATTGGTAAATGCAAATTTACTTTGCTTAAGTCAACATGTTATTGTGAATGCAATTTAAAATTTGGCATTTAAACTTTTGTCATTAAATTTGCTTACTTTTGCCACGTTGTCCATTGTAAGTGAGTTGTTGCATTCAGAGCAAACATGAAGCGCGATGAGATACTTTTGGACATCTAAATTGGCTTTGGCAGTTCTGTAACGAATAAAATTGTACTGCATTACGAGATTCCTACGGAGCTACTGGACTGACTGATTAGCCATTGCCTACATTTCGCCATTTACATTTAATGGATTTGCATTTACGAGTTCAGGACATATACTTTTGCAATTTAATTTGCATGTTTACAATTCACATTGTACTGTTGTGCATTTACATGTAATTCACATATTTGCATTTACAAAAGGGATGGGAAAAACATGGGGTACAATACATTTGGAGTTTACAATAACAGAGTACTTTTGCATTTACATTATAAATTTGCAGTTTACATTTGTCATTTACTCTTCTGCTATTTGGAACCTTGTGATTTACATTTTGTGCATTTAGCAAATACATGGCACAATAATAAGCATTAATTTCATTTAAATTTGTTTCTCTTTGCATTTGACATTTAAATTAAGTGGCATCTTAACGTTTAACTGTTTGGCATTTGAAATTACATGTAATTTGTTGCATTTACATTTACCAGTGTACATTTTCTCAAATCTTGGGCATTTATTTGCACATTGTACTTTTGCATTTTACATTTTAATTTGCATTTACAAATTTGCATTCATACATTTGTACTTTTGCATTTACATTTAAAACTTTTGCATTTGCATTTAAACAGCAATAACATGTTTTGTTTGCCCATTTACATTTAAATTTGCATTTACATTTACATGTACTTTTTGCATTTACATTCAAATTTATTACAATAACATTTTTTGCATTTACATTTAAATTTGCATTTACAGAACATGTACTTTTGCATTTACATTTAAATTTGCATTTACAATAATTTGCAGTACTTTTGCATTTACATTTAACATTAAATTTGCATTTACAATAACACTTTTGATTTTACATTTATTTCAATTTACTTTTGCATTTACATTAAATTGCATTTACGCATGTACTTTGCATTTACATTTAAATTTGCATTACAATAACATGTACTTTTGCATTTACATTAAATTTTTGCATTTAAATTTTGCATTTACAATAACATGTACTTTTGGCATTTTACATTTAAAAATTTGGCATTTGCAGGCATTTACATTTAAATTTGCATTAATTTGCATTTACAATAAACATGTCTTTGCATTTACATTTAAATTCATTTATTTGCATTTACACATGTACTTTTGCATTTACATTTAAATTTGCATTTAATTGCATTTACAAATAACATGTACTTTTGCATTACATTTCATTTAACATTTACAAATGTATTTGCATTTTACATTAAATTTGCATTTACAATAACATGTACTTTGCATTTACATTTAAATTTGCATTTACAATAACATTACTTTTTGCATTTAATTACATTTATTTGCATTTACAATAACATTACTTTTGCATTTACATTTAAATTTGCATTTAAATAACATACTTTTGCATTTACATTTAAATTTGCATTTAAATTTGCATTTACTAACATGTACTTTTGCATTACATTTTTAAATTTGCATTTACAATAACATGTACTTTTGCATTTACATTTAAATTTGCATTTACAATAACATGTACTTTTGCATTTACATTTAAATTTGCATTTACAATAACATTACTTTTGCATTTACATTTAAATTTTGCATTTAAATTTGCATTTACAATAACATGTACTTTTGCATTTACATTTACATAAATTTGCATTTACAATAACATGTACTTTTGCATTTACATTTAAATTTGCATTAAATTTGCATTTACAATAACATGTACTTTTGCATTTACATTTAAATTTGCATTTACAATAACATGTACTTTTGCATTTACATTTAAATTTGCATTTACAATAACATGTACTTTTGCATTTACATTTAAATTGCATTTTACAATAACATGTACTTTTGCATTTACATTTAAATTTGCATTAAATTTGCATTTACAATAACATGTACTTTTGCATTTACATTTAAATTTGCATTTACAATAACATGTACTTTTGCATTTACATTTAAATTTGCATTTACAATAACATGTACTTTTGCATTTACATTTAAATTTGCATTTACAATAACATGTACTTTTGCATTTACATTTAAATTTGCATTTACAATAACATGTACTTTTGCATTTACATTTAAATTTGCATTTACATTTGCATACTTTTGCATTTACATTTAAATTTGCATTTACAATAACATTACTTTTGCATTTACATTTAAATTTGCATTTACAATAACATGTACTTTTGCATTTACATTTAAATTTGCATTTTTTGCATTTACAATAACATGTACTTTTGCATTTACATTTAAATTTGCATTTACAATTTTTTGCATTTACATTTAAATTTGCATTTACAATAACATGTACTTTTGCATTTACATTTAAATTTGCATTTACAATAACATGTACTTTTGCATTTACATTTAAATTTGCATTTAAATTTGCATTTACAATAACATGTACTTTTGCATTTACATTTAAATTTGCATTTACAATAACATGTACTTTTGCATTTACATTTAAATTTGCATTTACAATAACATGTACTTTTGCATTTACATTTAAATTTGCATTTAAATTTGCATTTATAACATGTACTTTTGCATTTACATTTAAATTTGCATTTACAATAACATTACTTTTGCATTTACATTTAAATTTGCATTTACAATAACATGTACTTTTGCATTTACATTTGCATTTAAATTTGCATTTACAATAACATTACTTTTGCATTTACATTTAAATTTGCATTTACAATAACATTACTTTTGCATTTACATTTAAATTTGCATTTACAATAACATGTACTTTTGCATTTACATTTAAATTTGCATTTACAATAACATGTACTTTTTGCATTTACATTTAAATTTGCATTTAAATTTTTTGCATTTACAATAACATGTACATTTTGCATTTACATTTAAATTTGCATTTAAATTTGCATTTAACATGTACTTTTGCATTTACATTTAAATTTGCATTTACAATAACATGTACTTTTGCATTTACATTTAAATTTGCATTTACAATAACATGTACTTTTGCATTTACATTTAAATTTGCATTTAATTTGCATTTACAATAACATGTACTTTTGCATTTACATTTAAATTTGCATTTACAATAACATTACTTTTGCATTTAAATTTGCATTTAAATAACATTTTTGCATTTACACATTTAAATTTGCATTTACAATAACATGTACTTTTGCATTTACATTTAAATTTGCATTTACAATAACATGTACTTTTTGCATTTACATTTAAATTGCATTTACAATTTGCAACATGTACTTTTGCATTTACATTTAAATTTGCATTTACAATAACATGTACTTTTGCATTTACATTTAAATTTGCATTTAAATTTGCATTTACAAATAACATGTACTTTTGCATTTACATTTAAATTTGCATTTAAATTTGCATTTACAATAACATGTACTTTTGCATTTACATTTAAATTTGCATTTACAATAACATGTACTTTTGCATTTACATTTAAAATTTGCATTTTACAATAACATGTACTTTTGCATTTACATTTAAATTTGCATTTACAATAACATGTACTTTTGCATTTACATTTAAATTTGCATTTACAATAACATGTACTTTTGCATTTACATTTAAATTTGCATTTAACAATTTGCATGTACTTTTGCATTTACATTTAAATTTGCATTTAAATTTGCATTTACAATAACATGTACTTTGCATTTACATTTAAATTTGCATTTACAATAACATGTTACATTGCATTTACAATAACATTACTTTTTTTGCATTTACATTTAAATTTGCATTTACAATAACATGTACTTTTGCATTTACATTTAAATTTGCATTTACAATAACATGTACTTTTGCATTTACATTTAAATTTGCATTTAAATTTGCATTTACAATAACATGTACTTTTGCATTTACATTTAAATTTGCATTTACAATAACATTTACATTTTTTGCATTTACATTTAAATTTGCATTTACAATAACATGTACTTTTGCATTTACATTTAAATTTGCATTTAAATTTGCATTTACAATAACATGTACTTTTGCATTTACATTTAAATTTGCATTTACAATAACATGTACTTTTGCATTTACATTTAAATTTGCATTGCATTTACAATAACATGTACTTTTGCATTTACATTTAAATTTGCATTTACAATAACATGTACTTTTGCATTTACATTTAAATTTGCATTTACATTTTTGCATTTACATTTAAATTTGCATTTAAATTTGCATTTACAATAACATGTACTTTTGCATTTACATTTAAATTTGCATTTACAATAACATGTACTTTTGCATTTACATTTAAATTTGCATTTACAATAACATGTACTTTGCATTTGCGCATTTACATTTGCATTTACAATAACATGTACTTTTGCATTTACATTTAAATTTGCATTTAAATTTGCATTTACAATAACATGTACTTTTGCATTTACATTTAAATTTGCATTTACAATAACATGTACTTTTGCATTTACATTTAAATTTGCATTTACAAAACATTGCATTTACATTTAAATTTGCATGCATTTACAACTTGCATTTACATTTAAATTTGCATTTACAATAACATGTACTTTTGCATTTACATTTAAATTTGCATTTACAATAACATGTACTTTTGCATTTTACATTTAAATTTGCATTTACAATAACATGTACTTTTGCATTTACATTTAAATTTGCATTTACAATAACATGTACTTTTGCATTTACATTTAAATTTGCATTTACATTTACTTTTGCATTTACATTTAAATTTGCATTTACAATAACATGTACTTTTGCATTTACATTTAAATTTGCATTGCATTTACATTTAAATTTGCATTTACATAACATGTACTTTTGCATTTACATTTAAATTTGCATTTACAATAACATGTACTTTTGCATTTACATTTAAATTTGCATTTACAATAACATGTACTTTTGCATTTACATTTAAATTTGCATTTACAATAACATGTACTTTTGCATTTACATTTAAATTTGCATTTAAATTTGCATTTACATGTACTTTTGCATTTACATTTAAATTTGCATTTAAATTTGCATTTACAATAACATGTACTTTTGCATTTACATTTAAATTTGCATTTACAATAACATGTACTTTGCATTTACATTTAAATTTGCATTTACAATAACATGTACTTTTGCATTTACATTTAAATTTGCATTTAATTTGCATTTACAATAACATGTACTTTTGCATTTACATTTAAATTTGCATTTACAATAACATGTACTTTTGCATTTACATTTAAATTTGCATTTACAATAACATGTACTTTTGCATTTACATTTAAATTTGCATTTAAATTTGCATTTACAATAACATGTACTTTTGCATTTACATTTAAATTTGCATTTACAATAACATTACTTTTGCATTTACATTTAAATTTGCATTTACACATTTACATTTATAACATGTACTTTTGCATTTACATTTAAATTTGCATTTACAATTTGCAACATGTACTTTTGCATTTACATTTAAATTTGCATTTACAATAACATGTACTTTTGCATTTACATTTAAATTTGCATTTAAATGCATTTACAATAACATGTACTTTTGCATTTACATTTAAATTTGCATTTACAATAACATGTACTTTTGCATTTACATTTAAATTTGCATTTAAATTTGCATTTACAATAACATGTACTTTTGCATTTACATTTAAATTTGCATTTACAATAACATGTACTTTTGCATTTACATTTAAATTTGCATTTACATTTACAATAACATGTACTTTTGCATTTACATTTAAATTTGCATTTACAATAACATGTACTTTTGCATTTACATTTAAATTTGCATTTAAATTTGCATTTACTTTTGCATTTACATTTAAATTTGCATTTACAATAACATGTACTTTTGCATTTACATTTAAATTTGCATTTACAATAACATGTACTTTTGCATTTACATTTAAATTTGCATTTAAATTTGCATTTACAAATTTACATTTAAATTTGCATTTACAATAACATGTACTTTTGCATTTACATTTAAATTTGCATTTACAATAACATGTACTTTTGCATTTACATTTAAATTTGCATTTACAATAACATGTACTTTTGCATTTACATTTAAATTTGCATTTACAATAACATGTACTTTTGCATTTACATTTAAATTTGCATTTACAATAACATTACTTTTGCATTTACATTTAAATTTGCATTTACAATAACATGTACTTTTGCATTTACATTTAAATTTGCATTTACAATAACATGTACTTTTGCATTTACATTTAAATTTGCATTTACAATAACATGTACTTTTGCATTTACATTTAAATTTGCATTTAAATTTGCATTTACAATAACATGTACTTTTGCATTTACATTTAAATTTGCATTTACAATAACATGTACTTTTGCATTTACATTTAAATTTGCATTTACAATAACATGTACTTTTGCATTTACATTTAAATTTGCATTTAAATTTGCATTTACAATAACATGTACTTTTGCATTTACATTTAAATTTGCATTTACAATAACATGTACTTTTGCATTTACATTTAAATTTGCATTTACAATAACATGTACTTTTGCATTTACATTTAAATTTGCATTTACAATAACATGTACTTTTGCATTTACATTTAAATTTGCATTTACAATAACATGTACTTTTGCATTTACATTTAAATTTGCATTTTTGCATTTACAATAACATGTACTTTTGCATTTACATTTAAATTTGCATTTACAATAACATGTACTTTTGCATTTACATTTTAAATTTGCATTTACAATAACATGTACTTTTGCATTTACATTTAAATTTGCATTTACAATAACATGTACTTTTGCATTTACATTTAAATTTGCATTTACAATAACATGTACTTTTGCATTTACATTTAAATTTGCATTTAAATTTGCATTTACATAACATTACTTTTGCATTTACATTTAAATTTGCATTTACAATAACATGTACTTTTGCATTTACATTTAAATTTGCATTTAAATTTGCATTTACAATAACATGTACTTTTGCATTTACATTTAAATTTGCATTTACAATAACATGTACTTTTGCATTTACATTTATTTACATTGCATTTACAATAACATGTACTTTTGCATTTACATTTAAATTTGCATTTAAATTTGCATTTACAATAACATGTACTTTTGCATTTACATTTAAATTTGCATTTACAATAACATGTACTTTTGCATTTACATTTAAATTTGCATTTACAATAACATGTACTTTTGCATTTACATTTAAATTTGCATTTAAATTTGCATTTACAATAACATGTACTTTTGCATTTACATTTAAATTTGCATTTACAATAACATGTACTTTTGCATTTACATTTAAATTTGCATTTACATTTAAATTTGCATTTACAATAACATGTACTTTTGCATTTACATTTAAATTTGCATTTAAATTTGCATTTACAATAACATGTACTTTTGCATTTACATTTAAATTTGCATTTACAATAACATGTACTTTTGCATTTACATTTAAATTTGCATTTAAATTTGCATTTACAATAACATGTACTTTTGCATTTACATTTAAATTTGCATTTACAATAACATGTACTTTTGCATTTACATTTAAATTTGCATTTACAATAACATGTACTTTTGCATTTACATTTAAATTTGCATTTACAATAACATGTACTTTTGCATTTACATTTAAATTTGCATTTAAATTTGCATTTACAATAACATGTACTTTTGCATTTACATTTAAATTTGCATTTACAATAACATGTACTTTTGCATTTACATTTAAATTTGCATTTACAATAACATGTACTTTTGCATTTACATTTAAATTTGCATTTACAATAACATGTACTTTTGCATTTACATTTAAATTTGCATTTACAATAACATGTACTTTTGCATTTACATTTAAATTTGCATTTACAATAACATGTACTTTTGCATTTACATTTAAATTTGCATTTAAATTTGCATTTACAATAACATGTACTTTTGCATTTACATTTAAATTTGCATTTACAATAACATGTACTTTTGCATTTACATTTAAATTTGCATTTACAAGCATTTACATTTACATTTAAATTTGCATTTACAATAACATGTACTTTTGCATTTACATTTAAATTTGCATTTAAATTTGCATTTACAATAACATGTACTTTTGCATTTACATTTAAATTTGCATTTACAATAACATGTACTTTTGCATTTACATTTAAATTTGCATTTACAATAACATGTACTTTTGCATTTACATTTAAATTTGCATTTACAATAACATGTACTTTTTGCATTTACATTTAAATTTGCATTTACAATAACATGTACTTTGCATTTACATTTAAATTTGCATTTACAATAACATGTACTTTTGCATTTACATTTAAATTTGCATTTAAATTTGCATTTACAATAACATGTACTTTTGCATTTACATTTAAATTTGCATTTACAATAACATTACTTTTGCATTTACATTTAAATTTGCATTTACAATAACATGTACTTTTGCATTTACATTTAAATTTGCATTTAAATTTGCATTTACAATAACATGTACTTTTGCATTTACATTTAAATTTGCATTTACAATAACATGTACTTTTGCATTTACATTTAAATTTGCATTTAAATTTGCATTTACAATAACATGTACTTTTGCATTTACATTTAAATTTGCATTTACAATAACATGTACTTTTGCATTTACATTTAAATTTGCATTTACAATAACATGTACTTTTGCATTTACATTTAAATTTGCATTTACAATAACATGTACTTTTGCATTTACATTTAAATTTGCATTTAAATTTGCATTTACAATAACATGTACTTTTGCATTTACATTTAAATTTGCATTTACAATAACATGTACTTTTGCATTTACATTTAAATTTGCATTTACAATAACATGTACTTTTGCATTTACATTTAAATTTGCATTTAAATTTGCATTTACAATAACATGTACTTTTGCATTTACATTTAAATTTGCATTTACAATAACATGTACTTTTGCATTTACATTTAAATTTGCATTTAAATTTGCATTTACAATAACATTACTTTTGCATTTACATTTAAATTTGCATTTACAATAACATGTACTTTTGCATTTACATTTAAATTTGCATTTACAATAACATGTACTTTTGCATTTACATTTAAATTTGCATTTAAATTTGCATTTACAATAACATGTACTTTTGCATTTACATTTAAATTTGCATTTACAATAACATGTACTTTTGCATTTACATTTAAATTTGCATTTAAATTTGCATTTACAATAACATGTACTTTTGCATTTACATTTAAATTTGCATTTACAATAACATTTACATTTGCATTTACATTTAAATTTGCATTTAACATGTACTTTTGCATTTACATTTAAATTTGCATTTACAATAACATGTACTTTTGCATTTACATTTAAATTTGCATTTAAATTTGCATTTACAATAACATGTACTTTTGCATTTACATTTAAATTTGCATTTACAATAACATGTACTTTTGCATTTACATTTAAATTTGCATTTACAATAACATGTACTTTTGCATTTACATTTAAATTTGCATTTAAATTTGCATTTACAATAACATGTACTTTTGCATTTACATTTAAATTTGCATTTACAATAACATGTACTTTTGCATTTACATTTAAATTTGCATTTACAATAACATGTACTTTTGCATTTACATTTAAATTTGCATTTACAATAACATTACTTTTGCATTTACATTTAAATTTGCATTTACAATAACATGTACTTTTGCATTTACATTTAAATTTGCATTTACAATAACATGTACTTTTGCATTTACATTTAAATTTGCATTTACAATAACATGTACTTTTGCATTTACATTTAAATTTGCATTTACAATAACATGTACTTTTGCATTTACATTTAAATTTGCATTTACAATAACATGTACTTTTGCATTTACATTTAAATTTGCATTTAAATTTGCATTTACAATAACATGTACTTTTGCATTTACATTTAAATTTGCATTTACAATAACATGTACTTTTGCATTTACATTTAAATTTGCATTTACAATAACATGTACTTTTGCATTTACATTTAAATTTGCATTTAAATTTGCATTTTTACAATAACATGTACTTTTGCATTTACATTTAAATTTGCATTTACAATAACATGTACTTTTGCATTTACATTTAAATTTGCATTTACAATAACATGTACTTTTGCATTTACATTTAAATTTGCATTTAAATTTGCATTTACAATAACATGTACTTTTGCATTTACATTTAAATTTGCATTTACAATAACATGTACTTTTGCATTTACATTTAAATTTGCATTTACAATAACATGTACTTTTGCATTTACATTTAAATTTGCATTTACAATAACATGTACTTTTGCATTTACATTTAAATTTGCATTTACAATAACATGTACTTTTGCATTTACATTTAAATTTGCATTTACAATAACATGTACTTTTGCATTTACATTTAAATTTGCATTTACAATAACATGTACTTTTGCATTTACATTTAAATTTGCATTTACAATAACATGTACTTTTGCATTTACATTTAAATTTGCATTTACAATAACATGTACTTTTGCATTTACATTTAAATTTGCATTTACAATAACATGTACTTTTGCATTTACATTTAAATTTGCATTTAAATTTGCATTTACATTTGCATTTAAATTTGCATTTACAATAACATGTACTTTTGCATTTACATTTAAATTTGCATTTAAATTTGCATTTACAATAACATGTACTTTTGCATTTACATTTAAATTTGCATTTACAATAACATGTACTTTTGCATTTACATTTACATTTAAATTTGCATTTACAGTAACATGTACTTTTGCATTTACATTTAAATTTGCATTTAAATTTGCATTTACAATAACATGTACTTTTGCATTTACATTTAAATTTGCATTTACAATAACATGTACTTTTGCATTTACATTTAAATTTGCATTTACAATAACATGTACTTTTGCATTTACATTTAAATTTGCATTTAAATTTGCATTTACAATAACATGTACTTTTGCATTTACATTTAAATTTGCATTTACAATAACATGTACTTTTGCATTTACATTTAAATTTGCATTTACAATAACATGTACTTTTGCATTTACATTTAAATTTGCATTTAAATTTGCATTTACAATAACATGTACTTTTGCATTTACATTTAAATTTGCATTTACAATAACATGTACTTTTGCATTTACATTTAAATTTGCATTTACAATTTGCATTTACATTTGCATTTACATTTAAATTTGCATTTAAATTTGCATTTACTTTTGCATTTACATTTAAATTTGCATTTAAATTTGCATTTACAATAACATGTACTTTTGCATTTACATTTAAATTTGCATTTACAATAACATGTACTTTTGCATTTACATTTAAATTTGCATTTACAATAACATGTACTTTTGCATTTACATTTAAATTTGCATTTAAATTTGCATTTACATTTATAACATGTACTTTTGCATTTACATTTAAATTTGCATTTACAATAACATGTACTTTTGCATTTACATTTAAATTTGCATTTACAATAACATGTACTTTTGCATTTACATTTAAATTTGCATTTACAATAACATGTACTTTTGCATTTACATTTAAATTTGCATTTACAATAACATGTACTTTTGCATTTACATTTAAATTTGCATTTACAATAACATGTACTTTTGCATTTACATTTAAATTTGCATTTACAATAACATGTACTTTTGCATTTACATTTAAATTTGCATTTAAATTTGCATTTACAATAACATGTACTTTTGCATTTACATTTAAATTTGCATTTACAATAACATGTACTTTTGCATTTACATTTAAATTTGCATTTAAATTTGCATTTACATTTTGCATTTACATTTAAATTTGCATTTACACATTTACATTTAAATTTGCATTTAAATTTGCATTTACAATAACATGTACTTTTGCATTTACATTTAAATTTGCATTTACAATAACATGTACTTTTGCATTTACATTTAAATTTGCATTTACAATAACATGTACTTTTGCATTTACATTTAAATTTGCATTTACAATAACATGTACTTTTGCATTTACATTTAAATTTGCATTTAAATTTGCATTTACAGCATTTACATTTAAATTTGCATTTACAATAACATGTACTTTTGCATTTACATTTAAATTTGCATTTAAATTTGCATTTACATTTATAACATGTACTTTTGCATTTACATTTAAATTTGCATTTACAATAACATGTACTTTTGCATTTACATTTAAATTTGCATTTACAATAACATGTACTTTTGCATTTACATTTAAATTTGCATTTACAATAACATGTACTTTTGCATTTACATTTAAATTTGCATTTACAATAACATGTACTTTTGCATTTACATTTAAATTTGCATTTAAATTTGCATTTACAATAACATGTACTTTTGCATTTACATTTAAATTTGCATTTACAATAACATGTACTTTTGCATTTACATTTAAATTTGCATTTACAATAACATGTACTTTTGCATTTACATTTAAATTTGCATTTACAATAACATTACTTTTGCATTTACATTTAAATTTGCATTTACAATTTGCATTTGTACTTTTGCATTTACATTTAAATTTGCATTTACAATAACATGTACTTTTGCATTTACATTTAAATTTGCATTTACAATAACATGTACTTTTGCATTTACATTTAAATTTGCATTTAAATTTGCATTTACAATAACATGTACTTTTGCATTTACATTTAAATTTGCATTTACAATAACATGTACTTTTGCATTTACATTTAAATTTGCATTTAAATTTGCATTTACAATAACATGTACTTTTGCATTTACATTTAAATTTGCATTTAAATTTGCATTACAATAACATGTACTTTTGCATTTACATTTAAATTTGCATTTACAATAACATGTACTTTTGCATTTACATTTACATTTAAATTTGCATTTACAATAACATGTACTTTTGCATTTACATTTAAATTTGCATTTACAATAACATGTACTTTTGCATTTACATTTACATTTAAATTTGCATTTACAATAACATGTACTTTTGCATTTACATTTAAATTTGCATTTAAATTTGCATTTACTTTTGCATTTACATTTAAATTTGCATTTAAATTTGCATTTACAATAACATGTACTTTTGCATTTACATTTAAATTTGCATTTACAATAACATGTACTTTTGCATTTACATTTAAATTTGCATTTAAATTTGCATTTACAATAACATGTACTTTTGCATTTACATTTAAATTTGCATTTACAATAACATGTACTTTTGCATTTACATTTAAATTTGCATTTACAATAACATGTACTTTTGCATTTACATTTAAATTTGCATTTAAATTTGCATTTACAATAACATGTACTTTTGCATTTACATTTAAATTTGCATTTACAATAACATGTACTTTTGCATTTACATTTAAATTTGCATTTACAATAACATGTACTTTTGCATTTACATTTAAATTTGCATTTAAATTTGCATTTACAATAACATGTACTTTTGCATTTACATTTAAATTTGCATTTACAATAACATGTACTTTTGCATTTACATTTAAATTTGCATTTACAATAACATGTACTTTTGCATTTACATTTAAATTTGCATTTACAATAACATGTACTTTTGCATTTACATTTAAATTTGCATTTACAATAACATGTACTTTTGCATTTACATTTAAATTTGCATTTACAATAACATGTACTTTTGCATTTACATTTAAATTTGCATTTAAATTTGCATTTGCATTTACATTTAAATTTGCATTTACAATAACATGTACTTTGCATTTACATTTAAATTTGCATTTACAATAACATGTACTTTTGCATTTACATTTAAATTTGCATTTAAATTTGCATTTACAATAACATGTACTTTTGCATTTACATTTAAATTTGCATTTACAATAACATGTACTTTTGCATTTACATTTAAATTTGCATTTACAATAACATGTACTTTTGCATTTACATTTAAATTTGCATTTAAATTTGCATTTACAATAACATGTACTTTTGCATTTACATTTAAATTTGCATTTACAATAACATGTACTTTTGCATTTACATTTAAATTAGCATTTACAATAACATGTACTTTTGCATTTACATTTAAATTTGCATTTACAATAACATGTACTTTTGCATTTACATTTAAATTTGCATTTACAGTACTTTTGCATTTTTAAATTTGCACAATTGCATTTACATTTAAATTTGCATTTAATTGCATTTACTTGCATTTACATTTAAATTTACATGCATTTACAATAACATGTACTTTTGCATTTGCATTTAAATTTGCATTTACAATAACATGTACTTTGGCATTTACATTTAAATTTGCATTTACAATAACATGTACTTTTGCATTAACCTTTAAATTTGCTTTTACAATTCCTTATGCATTTACATTTAAATTTGCATTTAAATTTGCATTTACTTTTGCATTTACATTTAAATTTACATCTAAATTTGCATTTACAATAACATGTACTTTTGCATTTGCATTTAAATTTGCATTTACAATAACATGTACTTTGGCATTTACATTTAAATTTGCATTTACAATAACATGTACTTTTGCATTTACATTTAAATTTGCATTTTTGCATTTACAATAACATGTACTTTTGCATTTACATTTAAATTTGCATTTACAATAACATGTACATTTGCATTAACATTTACATTTGCATTTAATTTGCATTTACAATAACATGTACTTTTGCATTTACATTTAAATTTGCATTTACAATAACATGTACTTTTGCATTTGCATTTAAATTTGCATTTAATTTAAATTTGCATTTACAATAACATGTACTTTTGCATTTGCATTTAAATTTGCATTTAAATTTGCATTAAAATAACATGTACTTTTGCACTTACATTTAAATTTGCATTTACAATAACATGTACTTTTGCATTTACATTTGCATTTACATTTAAATTTGCATTTACAATAACATGTACTTTTGCATTTACATTTAAATTTGCATCTAAATTTGCATTTACAATAACATGTACTTATGCATTTACATTTAAATTTGCATTTACAATAACATGTACTTTGCATTTACATTTAAATTTGCATTTACAATATCATGTACTTTTGCATTTACATTTAAATTTGCATTTAAATTTGCATTTATAATAACATGTACTTATGCATTTACATTAAAATTTGCATTCACAATAACATGTACTTTTGCATTTACATTTAAATTAGCATTTAAATATGCATTCACAATAACATGTACTTTTGCATTTACATTTAAATTTGCATTTAAATTTGCATTTACAATAACATGTACTTTTGCATTTTCATTTAAATTTGCAATTACAATAACATGTACTTTTGCATTTACATTTAAATTTGCATTTAAATTTGCATTTAATTTTGCATTTGCATTTAAATTTTGCATTTAAATATGCATTTACTTTTGCATTTACATTTTAACTTGCATTTAAATTTGCATTTACAATAACATGTACTTTGGCATTTACATTTAAATTTGCATTTACAATAACATGTACTTTTGCATTTACATTTCAATTTGCATTTACAGTAACATGTACTTTTGCATTTACATTTAAATTTGCATTTAAATTTGCATTTACAATAACATGTACTTTTGCATTTACATTTAAATTTGCATTTACAATAACAGGTACTTTTGCATTTACATTTAAATTTGCATTTACAATAACATGTACTTTTGCATTTACATTTAAATTTGCATTTACAATAACATGTACTTTTGCATTTACATTTAAATTTGCATCTAAATTTGCATTTACAATCACATGTACTTATGCATTTACATTTAAATTTGCATTTACAATAACATGTACTTTTGCATTTACATTTAAATTAGCATTTAAATTTGCATTTACAATAACATGTACTAATGCATTTACATTTAAATTTGCATTTACAATAACATGTACTTTTGCATTTACATTTAAATTAGCATTTAAATTTGCATTTACTTTTGCATTTGCATTTAAATTTGCATTTAAATTTGCATTTACTTTTGCATTTACATTTAAATTTGCATTTAAATTTGCATTTACAATAACATGTACTTTTGCATTTACATTTAAATTTGCATTTACAATAACATGTACTTTTGCATTTACATTTAAATTTGCATTTACAATAACATGTACTTTTGCATTTACATTTGAATTTGCATTTACAATAACAGGTACTTTTTGCATTTACATTTAAATTTGCATTTAAATTTGCATTTACTTTTGCATTTACATTTAAATTTGCATTTACAATAACATGTACTTTTGCATTTACATTTATATTTGCATTTAAATTTGCATTTACAATAACATGTACTTTTGCATTTACATTTAAATTAGCATTTAAATTTGCATTTACAATAACATGTACTTTCGCATTTACATTTAAATTTGCATTTACAATAACATGTACTTTTGCATTTACATTTAAATTTGCATTTACAATAACATGTACTTTTGAATTTACATTTAAATTTGCATTTACAGTAACATTTACTTTTGCATTTAGATTTAAATTTGCATTTAAATTTGCATTTACTTTTGCATTTACATTTAAATTTGCATTTACATTTAAATTTGCATTTACAATAACATGTACTTTTGCATTTACATTTAAATTTGCATTTAAATTTGCATTTACAATAACATGTACTTTTGCATTTACATTTAAATTTGCATTTACAATAACATGTACTTTTGCATTTGCATTTAAATTTGCATTTTCAATAACATGTACTTTTGCATTTACATTTAAATTTGCTTTTACAATAACATGTACTTTTGCATTTACATTTAAATTTGCATTTAAATTTGCATTTAAATTTGCATTTACAATAACATGTACTTTGCATTTACATTTAAATTAGCATTTAAATTTGCATTTACAATAACATGTACTTTTGCATTTACATTTAAATTTGCATTTAAATTTGCATTTACAATAACATGTACTTGTGCATTTACATTTAAATTTGCATTTACAATAACATGTACTTTTGCATTTACATTTAAATTTGCATTTACAATAACATGTACTTTTGCATTTACATTTAAATTTGCATTTACAATAACATGTACTTTTGCATTTACATTTAAATTTGCATTTGCATGTGCTTATGCATTTACATTTGCATTTTCATTTTATTGTTATAAACAGGCCATAGGTGACCCAAGGCAAGCCCGCTCCAAAAATCCGGGGGAGTCTTCCAATCATCCTCAAAATCACAGGGTACAATCAATACATCAATGCGACAAAGAAGCAAGAAAGCAACATACAAAACATGCACATGTGTGCTAACCAAACATGCACATGTGTGCTAACCAAACATGCACATGTGTGCTAACCAAACATGCGCATGTGTGCTAACCTCCGTTGGTGTGTGTTTGTGTGGGGGGGCTGAGGGGGGGTTGGTGGTGGGGGGGTAGGTGTAGTTGTGTGTGGGTGTGTGGAGGAGAGTAAGGTTACATGTGTAAAGATACATGTGTTACCCGCCATTGGTGGGTGCCCCCAGTGAAGGCAACAAACATACACAAATACATACATACACTCACATTTGTTAACCGCCATTGGGGGGGTGCCCTAGTGAAAGCAACTAACATACACAAATGCATACATACATTCGTATTTGTTAACCGCCATTGGGGGGGTGCCCTAGTGAAAGCAACAAACATACACAAATACATACATACATTCACATTTGTTAACCACCATTGGGGGGGTGCCCCAGTGAAAGCAACAAACATACACAAATACATACATACATACATTCGCATTTGTTAACCGCCATTGGGGGGGTGCCCTAGTGAAAGCAACAAACATACACAAATACATACATACATACATACATTCACATTTGTTAACCGCCATAGGGGGGTTGCCCTAGTGAAAGCAACAAACATACACAAATACATACATACATACACATTTGTTAACCGCCATTGGGGGGTTGCCCCAGTGAAAGCAAACCGGCTGTGTTGTTACATCTGAGAGGATGGTCCCACGTAGCCTCGTGCACGAGGGTGTCATGTAGCTATTCAGCTACTAAGCTACCTTCTAGTACTTAGACAGCTGAGAGAATGGTCCCATGCTGCCGCATGCACGTGGGTGTCATGTAGCTATTCAGCTACTAAGCTACCTTCTAGTACTTAGACAGCTGAGAGGATGGTCCCATGCTGCCGCATGCACGTGGGTGTCATGTAGCTATTCAGCTACTAAGCTACCTTCTAGTACTTAGATAGCTGAGAGGATGGTCCCATGCTGCCGCATGCACGTGGGTGTCATGTAGCTATTCAGCTACTAAGCTACCTTCTACTACTTAGGCAGCAGAGAGGATGGTCCCATGCTGCCGCATGCACGTGGGTGTCATGTAGATATTCAGCTACTAAGCTACCTTCTAGTAATTAGACAGCTGAGATGATGGTCCCACGTTGCTTCATGCACGTGGGTGTCATGTAGCTATTCAGCTACTAAGCTACCTTCTACTACTTAGGCAGCCGACAGTGCTGAGCTACTATCTTTTATACGCCCCTCTCCATTGTAGTTACATCACCTTTCTCTTGATGCTCCAACAGGTTTTCTGCCCATCGCACTAACCACTGTGCGACTAGGACGCCAGAGAAGAGGTAGGAGAACATGTGTGTTAAGCTCCATTGGTGGCGTGGCCCCAGTGAAAGCAAACGAGCTGCCCCCCTCAACCTCACGTCTCGTACTATGTTCATCATAATGTATAAAATGTCAAATTAAAAGCATCAAGTTTAAAAAAGCCTCACAACTAAAAAAAGGGACTCCAAAAAAAAAAAGGGACTCCACTGGAACCATAAACCGCCAAATGATACAAACCTTAAATTTTCCCGTCCGTTCGGTAATAAGACATATTATTTGTTTCTTCACTTATGTATGTAAACCTCCAAAGGGCATCCAACTTCGGTTAAATGTACTTGACCAAACTCGGATGATCAAGATAACTGACGACTACCAGGAGGAGCTATAACAGCAAGCACTCTATGGCCTGATCCCCAGTTAAGAATGACAACCACAACCAGCACCACCACCTGCCCTGCCCAACCTCAAATAATAAAAATAACTCTAGTCTACTAGACCAGGATAAAATGAGAAGTGCTCTATGGCCTGGTCCACAGTTAAGAATGACAACTACAAATAATAAAAACAACTCTAGACTATCATGAGGGGATAAAATGAGAAGTACTCTATGGCCTGGTTCCCAGTTAAGAATGACAACCACAAATAATAAAAACAGCTCTAGATTATCATGAGGGGATAAATGAGAAGTGCTCTATGGCCTGGTTCCCAGTCAAGAATGACAACCACAACCAGCAGCAGCAGCACCACCTGCCCTGCCCAACCTCAAATAGGCAAGATAACTCAAGACTACGAGGAGGGGCTTTAACAGCAAGCACTCTCTGACTGAATGTGCAAAATGCATGTTTTCTAAGCCCCCCCCCCCCCCCCCCCCCCCCCCCCCCCCCCCCCCCCCCCCCCCAAAAAAAATAAAAATAAAATCCCCCTTAAAAAGGGACGCTTAACGCTCTACAGACAGTGCTACCGCACCGTCCCAGAATGAGGCTTGGGTAGCCACTTGTGCCACTTGTGGCTACCAAAATGACCTCAAGATTTCTGGAAAAAAGAAACTGACCATGAGGGGCTATAATAGCGAGCACTCTCTGACCTGCGCAAACCTACCATTAATTTATTTATAAACTAATTCATTTACAATTACTTCATTTCACATGAATTTATTAATTAATTTATTTATTTATTTATTTATACATCTGTGGATGAATGGTGGTCGGGTGCAGTCTGTATGCTTTGCAAAATATTCAGGGGAGGCCAATTAGGCTGAAGGGACCAGACCAACCAAGGGCATGGTAAATTGCAAAACTGAGTTCAAGTGATAGAGTCTGCGTTGTCACAGTCCAGGGGTAGCCAATCAGGCTGAAGGGACCAAACCAACCAAGGGCATGGTAAATTGCAAAACTGAGTTCAAGTAATACAGTGTGCGTTGTCACAGTCCAGGGGTAGCCCCCGGGGGTAGCCAATAAGGCTGAAGGGACCAGACCAACCTCAGATAATAAAGATAACTTAAGGCTTTGGGGGGTGTTTCATTTTTCGACGACGCGTCGCCATTCCGTCGCCATTCCGTAGAATGCTACGCCCCCCCGGACCCCCCGATATCGGGACGCGCTGCCCCCCGACCCCACCAGGCTCCGCGCTTCGCGCTCTGCCATGCGATGGCTACGCAACTATCCTGAAATCAGGGTTGAGTAGCCCAAGTAGCTACTCAAGCTGGACTATAGAAATCTGAAATAAAAAACACTGGCTACGGGGGGTCGAATCCCTGCAGTTAGTGTCCGCGGTTGGTAGCATGGTAGCATTGTCCAGGTAAAGTAGCGGCCCGTTCCCTACAGCCGTAAGACGGGGCTCACTTAATTCCACGCCCCACCAGGCGTTATCGTTACTAGGTATGCGTCTAGTAAAGGCACTGTATTCAAATGAATAGAAGTTGGGTAGTATGTGGGGGTCGGCTATGTTACATAATATGAGTAAATAAATAATGTTACATAATGTGAGTGAATAAATAATGTTACATAATATGAGTGAATAAATAATGTTACATAATATGAGTGAATAAATAATGTTACATAATACGAGTAAATAAATAATGTTACATAATATGAGTGAATAAATAATGTTACATAATATGAGTGAATAAATAATGTTACATAATATGAG
This sequence comes from Microglena sp. YARC, assembly GCA_022414725.1. Taxonomy (NCBI): domain Eukaryota; kingdom Viridiplantae; phylum Chlorophyta; class Chlorophyceae; order Chlamydomonadales; family Chlamydomonadaceae; genus Microglena; species Microglena sp. YARC. Next base: position 33,473,754 of record CM039463.1, read on the forward strand.
TGAATAAATAATGTTACATAATATGAGTGAATAAATAATGTTACATAATATGACTATATGAGTGAATAAATAATGTTACATAATATGAGTGAATAAATAATGTTACATAATATGAGTGAATAAATAATGTTACATAATATGAGTGAATAAATAATGTTACATAATATGAGTGAATAAATAATGTTACATAATATGAGTGAATAAATAATGTTAAATAATACGAGTGAATAAATAATGTTACATAATATGAGTGAATAAATAATGTTACATAATATGAGTGAATAAATAATGTTACATAATATGAGTGAATAAATAATGTTACATAATATGAGTGAATAAATAATGTTACATAATAAGACTATATTAGTGAATAAATAATGTTACATAATATGAGTGAATAAATAATGTTACATAAAATTATATAATATTAGTCAGACGAGCCTTCTCACCAGAATTTCGAATTTATTTGAACAACTAATATTATTGTGACACTGTTATAACATTAGTTAACATTAGTTTTTCAAACACTTATATAAGTTGCCATTCACTAGAAGTATGTCATTACCTACCCTCGGAAACTTAAATCTCTTGCCAAAAATCCCTGGCAAACTCCACTCCACCAACACCCTCCTCCCTCTCCTCTTACCATTACCCACCCTTGTCTTCACCTAGCTACCCCCTCCTCAGGCCTCCAGGTCTACACAGATGGTAGCCTAATAAAAGGTAAACCAGGGCACCCTAGCAAAATAGGTGCTGCAGTATATGTCCCGGCTGCAGGACAAAGCTACACCATCAACCCTGGGGGAATAGGGGCCACCAAAACTAACAACCGGGCAGAACTGGTAGCCATCCACCAAGCCCTTCTCAACATTGACTATAACAAATCTCTTACCCTCCATACAGACAGCCTCTGCTCTCTTCAACTTATAAAAAAAATGATTCATGATCCTACCACAACAACCCGTTCCATTCATACTGAATTACTGCAATCAATTCAAAAACACCTCATTCAACGCATTCTGCATGGCTCACACACCACTCTTTGTAAAGTCCGTTCCCACACAGGTATCCTTGGAAATGACAGAGCAGATACTCTGGCACGCAAGGCAGCTGAGCACCCTACCTCAACCAATTTTACTGACAACACTGGGGAAATCCCCCGCCACAAAGTTTACTGGCCCACTGTTCAACCTCCTCGCACACCCATGGGAGATATTCCCCCACGAATTTTAGCACCTAACCTTACACAAGGTATCACCTCTAACCTACCCACTAGCTGCCACCTTGGCCAACACCCTCTTAAAGGGATTTATGCAACCACCTGGGCTGATAACACTCCCCACCAACTTCCTCAAGCAAGTAACAAATTTTGGACCTCAACCCTTATCCAACATAAAACTAAATTCCACATCCTTAAAGCCCGCTGGGGTAGACTGTGGAACCGTAAACTTGCATTCCGCTGGAAACTCCCTTATATTACCAGCACCCACCCACCCACGAACTCCCTATGCCCCATTTGCCACACCTGTGAGGACGGAGCGGGCCACATCCTGGCGGGCTGCACACACCGGACTTTCAAGGGGCTCTATATCAAGAGACATGACGCCGCAGTGCGACTCATCCACAAGGCCATTTGCACCGGAGCCCTGGGATCTCTCAGAATGATCATGGACGCTGGCAGGGAAGAGGACCTCCCCAGGGGGGTCCTGGGCAAACGTCTCCCTGACTGGTTACGCCCCTCCTCTATTACTGTAGCGGACTGGAAGAGAATGAGACCTGATCTTGCCGTCCTACCTGACATAGACTCTCCAACCTGTATGTCTGATAAAGAACTCTGGGTTCTTGAGCTTGGATACTGCTCTGATACCAACCATGCTACTAAGTTTATCACTAAACACGCCCAGCATGTTGAATTAGTAAATGGCCTCAGATCGGCTGGATACCTTGTTCACTATGAAGTTATCACCGTTGGAACAACTGGTACTATTCCAACCTCTTTTTTGACTTCTATGACCACTGTTGGACTTCAGAGATCATGTGCCCTCAAACTGGCGGACACAGTCCACTCCCACACCATCACAAGCTTTCAGAGTATTTTACAGTGCAGACACTTTATGGAAGCACACCCCGGGTCGATACCCGGGGACTAGCACACAGACCGTCCCCCCTCTCAGGTTTTGTCTTACCAGCTGTTTTGTGCCAGTGCTTCCCAACCGGGGTGAAAAAACCCCGTATTAAGCTGCACTGGCATGATGTGGCTACGGTGCCTGCCGGTCAGGCATCGGTGGTAATTCTTTTTACTGAGATGATCCTACAGTGACTATAGCTAGCTCCAGCTTACGCTATGGTGTCCTTAACTTCACGTCCTGTGATTAACGGTGCTACACGGATGTAACAATTTCAATTTCAATGTCATTACGGGTGCAACATGATATTGATGCATCCCTATCTACTGCATTCACTCAGAAAGGAACAGTGGATATTTTTACCTACGCACCCAAAGCGAGGAATATGGAGAGGCCCATGACAATGTAGCACCTCATCATGAACCAAAACACAAGGCACACACAGCCATCTACCTACCCATCCATCCACCTACTCATCCATCCGCTCACCCATCCATCTACAAAGCAAGCAACCACGTCACCTACACATCCAACGCGAGAAACATGGAGAGGCCCATGACCATGTAGTACCCCATCATGAATCAGAACACAAGGCGCACACAGCCTCACCTCCACTGTAAAAAGCGCCTCTACTGGTGATTTCGCCTCTACCAACTGGACGCCTGCCTGCCCATCAACCCACCCCCCACGCACCTAAAGCGAGAAACATGGAGAGGCCCATGACGATGTAGCACCGCATCATGAACCAGAACACGAGGCGCATGATCCGAAGGCTCCGAGGACGCACATCCGCTACCGCTTGGAGGGCAGGTTGACATGAGAAGAAGTCCTTGCCTGATCATTGTTGTTATCATTGTGTGTTTATTAGTAAATAGGAAATATATTCTCATACATTCTTATTTATTCTGATACAGTCTTGTGCAATCTTATGTTCCTGCTTAACATGCAGTTTCATTCATTTAATCATTTTATATAATTAAATAAACCAATAATAATAATAATAATAATAATAATAATAATTGTTATGAACCAGAACACGAGGCGAATGATCCGGAGACACCGAGGACACACATCCGCTACCGCTTGGAGGGCGGGTTGACAGGAGAAGAATTTGTTGCCTGAACATCGTTGTCATTGTTATGTTTTAATAGTTTATAAAAAATGAGAATAATTTGTTGACTGAACATCGTTGTTATTGTTTTGTTTTATTAGTTTATAAAAATATGAGAATAATGTGTTGCCTGAACATCGTTGTTATTGCTGTGTTTAATTAGTTTATAAAAACATGTGAATAATTTGTTGCCTGAACATTGTTGTTGTAATTATTATTGTGTCGCATTAGTTTATAAGAACATGGGAATAAGTCCTCCCATGGACTTAGTTGTTGTTATTATTGTGTTGTATTAGTTTATATATATAAAAACATTAGAAGAACTCGTTGCCTGAACATTGTTGTTGTTGTTATTATTATTAGTATTATTTGAAGAAGTCCTAGCCTGACCATTGTTGTTGTTATTGTTATTATTATTGTTATTATTATTGTTACTATTGTGTTTGATTAGTTTTTAATAACACGAAAATAAGTCCTTTTCTGGGAATTGTTGTTGTTATTATTGTGTTTGATTAGTTTTTAGGTATTATAGACTTCAAATTCTGATTTATTCTGATACTTTTTCTACGATATTAGTAACGATGTCATTGCATTCACTATCATTATTATATTATTTTCGTTATTATTATTACTATTATTATTATTATTATTATTATTATTATTATTATTATTATTATTATTATTGTTATTGTTGTTATTATTATATTCATATACATCTCATAATCGTTATTTTCATACTTGTATTTATATTTATATAATTATATTTATATTTGGATTCATTATTTTGAAGTCCTATGTGTTTTGTCTTATCCTTACAAGACGTCCCAGCTTGCTAGTTCCTTAATGCTTCAGATGCTGAGGAAGTCAGATTGGCCCAAATCAGGGCTTTTATTTTATGTTTCTCTTCTAGGCAGCTCACTGAGCCAGCCACTATGCTGCACCCAAACATGTCAGCAGTTATGTAAAGCTGATTGTGTTAGCTTCAAGGTGCACTAGGTTGCATTAGGTTTGGCTGAATAGCAAGTCAGGGGAGCTACCTAGAAGCTGTTGCTCGTTAAACTCTAAACCCTAAAAATACATTCATAGTGCACGCTCCCATGAAGATAACTCCAACACGTCTCAGCAGGACGAGTTGATATGACGGGTTGATATGACGGGTTGATATGATATGAAGAAGTCCACGCCTGAGCATTGTTGCTATCCCTGTTTTGTAATACTTTTAGGGGGCGGCAAATAGATCTATATTGCCCCCAACATATGGATCTATATAGATCTATATATAGCAAAATATATCTATATCTGGTATATCGGTACCTCAAGGAGGCCTCTGAAAAATCTGGGATTTATTTTACATGTAGTCTGCATCACTTTAAGTTTCCTTGTGCCTTCAAAACAAATACAGGATTTATTTTTAGTTCAGTAATCACTTGTAAAGCTCGCTGCCGGCGCGGTCACATACTAAACGGTCACGATATAGCCTCCAAACCAACCCAGGCCTAATCCCCCCTACCCCCATCAGCAGTTCAGCCTACATCAGGCCCTAGAAAAGTCTTCAAACTATCTAATTTGTACAGCTTCTAGGCAGCTCCCCTGGCTGGCTATTAAGCCAAAACTGACGCAAGCTAGTGCACAAGGAGCTGCCTAGAAGCTGCTACTGGTTTTTATCCCCGTCATGCAGCTTGATGCCTAGGCGACCCATGGCCTTTTGCAGCCACTAGTTGTTGACCCTCTTGAAGGGTTTCTGGGTTGTGCACAAGAAGCTCGCAAAGTCCTACTCAGTGGCATCACGCTGCCTTACTGGCAATGTGAACTTCGTGATCAGCCCACCAGATGCGACCCACCAAACAGTTCATCATCATCATCAATTCATCATCATTCCGCGATTGCTTCGCTAGGGTAGTAGACTAGTAGGGTTACATGGACACATTGTGCAGTCGCCCTGAATCATCCCCTAAAGGCCATAGGCTAAAGCCCTATTCTCTAGCAGGATAGGAGCACCGTTCGTAAGGCGAGTGTTGTAAGAAGGGCTGTCCAGGTCCGGTTCCACAACGCAGCCGGCTCTGCTTATTGAGACCCCCTTGCATGCCTTCATGTGCGCGATCGTCGAGATGCTAATGATGTTGGGACTGACGCCAATGTCACAAGCTCGACAAAACAACAGGCAAGTTCTACCTTCTTCAATCAGCGCATCGAAGTTTGCTCTCCAGTTAAAAGCCTGTGGGGCTTTCTCGAGGATGGCCAAGACGGCTGCAGGCGACTTTTGATCGCTCTTATAACTTTGTAAGCTGCCTTCATTCAGAAGGCTATTTGCCGTTCCCATTTGGAACAGTGTGAAGAAAGCGAATAGCAAGTTCGAGGAACATTCGACGGCTCGAACTGCCCATATAGATCTATATAGATATATCGGGACCGGGGGGGACCTAGGACAAGGGATATCGATAGATCTATCGGCTTCGCCAATATTGTGGCGGGGTTCACTTCAATACAGTGTACTGCTGTAACACCCCCAAGGTTCAAATTCTAGTCGAACGACCATCAGACCATCGAATTTCGGTCCAGCCATTGAATTGATGGATCCTCACAGAACTTCAGGCCAGGGTACTTCCATTGACCAAATTGGCCAGCGCTTTAGCGCACTTGAAAAAATTAAAACTGCGCTTTGTGGGGCAAAAAGCGCAGAAATTGCTTGCTGCGCCCACAGGGGGTTGCAAAACACTGCGCGAAACGCGCAGTGGGGCTCAAAAAGGCAGCGCGCCAGCGCGCAAAAGCGCGCGCTTGGAAGTACCCAGCTTCGGGCGCTTGTGCGATCTTACAGCCAGACTCTCCCTCTATGCTGCTTACTGGTGCCCCCAAGTTTTAAAAACCCTTCTCCCAATTTATGGAGCCCCCAAGTTTAAAAAATCCGCCTACTTTTATGGCGTAAAAATATTTCAGTCGTTTGGGGGATTTTCCGCCAACCCTATTTACCGCCATTTTCTTAGACGCATACAGGGTATTCTGATTTATAATTAATTGTTTTCTTATTATTTATAATTTTTTTAGTGTACTCACCCATCTAGACAATACCAAGGAGACCCATATTATATCAATACATTTCTGTATTCTGATATATTCTGATATATTCTTATTTGTTATTCTTACATATTCTTATTTGTAATTGTATTTTTAGTGTACTCACCCATGAAGACAATACCAATGAAACCCATATTCTACACAATCTCTTTATTTGTATGTATTCTTATATATCATTCTCTGTATTCTTCATTGCATTTTCTGTATTTTAAGTGCAGTTTAGACGCTTAACTACACAAAACTGCACTTTTGTTTGTTTATTCCTTAGCGCATTTGAAGTTGGATGGTCTCGATATAGTTATTTTTAGTGTACTCACCCATGACGACAATACCACTGAGACCCAGCAGGAAGCTACCAGATAGCATGTGGCAAGCCCATTGGAGGAGATCTGATCCATCATCCTCACCCCAGCCACTGCAGTCGTCAGCCCAAGAAGGTTGAGGTGCGAATCCGAGGATGAAGCTAAACAGGATCCACAGGGGGAGAAGGCCCAGAGGTACGGTGAGTGGATAGCGAATTACGATGCGGAGTCTCGTGTCGGTTGTCCTGGGTGCGGATGGTGGTAGGGTGTGGTAAGGTCCAAGCGTAGTCTGGCAGGCTAAAAGGTTGTGGCCTAACCTTGAGAAGGAATAATAATAATAATAATAATAATAATAATAATAATAATAATGCTACTACTAATACTAATAACACTAATAATAATAAAGATAATAATAATAATAATAATAATAATAATAATAATAATAATAATGAAGATAATAATAATAATAACAGATAATAATAATAATTATTATTATTATCTTGATTATTATTATTATTATCGGGTTATTATTATTATTATTATTATTATTATTATTATTATTATTATTATTATTATTATTATTATCTTGATTATTATAATTGCCCATCTGACTAGCCCAGAACCTGCACCGACCACAGTACAGCAGTATTTGGTATTTATGTGAACTGATACAGCTATCTCCTCCTCCTCCTCCTCCTTATTATTGCTATTATTATTATTATTATTATTATCTTGATTATTATTATTATTATCGGGTTATTATTATTATTATTATTATTATTATTATTATTATTATTATTATTATTATTATTATTATCTTGATTATTATAATTGCCCATCTGACTAGCCCAGAACCTGCACCGACCACAGTACAGCAGTATTTGGTATTTATGTGAACTGATACAGCTATCTCCTCCTCCTCCTCCTCCTTATAATTGCTATTATTACTAATACTTATTTTCTAATAATAATAATAATTATTATAATTATTCTTATTATTATTATTATTATTATTATTATTATTATCCGTGATTATTATTATTATTATTATTATCATTATTATAATAAAAAAAGTATTAGTAATAATAGCAATAATAAGGAGGAGAAGGAGGAGGAGGAGGAGGAGGAGGAGGAGATAGCTGTATCAGTTCACATAAATACCGAATACTGCTGTACTGTGGTCGGTGCAGGTTCTGGGCTAGTCAGATGGGCAAAACAAAACGGAAAACATTAGCCCCTCCTTGTAATCTTGAGGAAATCTTGAATGTTCTTGCTGACAGATTCTGTTGGTTGGGATCAGGGTACCGGTATTAGATTATGTCTTGCTGAAACAACTAAAATTTAGTGCAAAGGCGAATAGAGTGTCACAAGGAATCCGAAATTGTACAGAAAAATGAAGTTCAGGGCTTCCTAGTGTGTAAAAGTGCGATATTCGGAAAACGTGTTTTTGGTCTGAGGCAGATTCGAACTGCCGACCTCGAGATTACATGTGTGGCTCTATGGTCTAAGAGCAAAATGTAGAAAAACGCCTGTCATGATGGGTAGCGTTGGGACACACCTGCCTCCTTAGGATGCGCTTTTGACTCAACTGAAAACGGAAATCTGTGCGCTGCGCCCAGAGAGGGTTTAAAAATTTGTGTCAATCACGCCGTCGGACTCCAAAACCTTGCGCGCTAGCATGCAATAGCGTGCGTCATTTAGTACCCTGGTTGAGATAGTCCCTTTTGTCTATTTGGTTACCCCTGGACTGCAACATTATGAATAGATAACTTGAACACCTTAGGACAAGGCGTGCTGTTAAGGGGGCCTGCCCGTTTGCTTGCACTGGGGCCAACCACAACTGCAGCATACAAACATGTACGTATGTACGTTATTAGACTACAGGGGTAGCCAAAGAGGCTAAAGGGACTTCCCAACCATGATATCAGGAGGGGATAAACAGAAAAAGCACTAATGAACTGACTCCCCCCCACCCCCCACCCCCCCAACCCAACCCAACACGACTGCGACCCCAGTGCGACGAGCTGCCCCCCGAACCCCTTAGAGCGCCGAGCCCGGGGGATAAACAGAAAGGACACTGATGATCTAAACCCCAGGAGGGGATAAACAGAAAAGACACTGATGATCTAAACCCCAACCAATCATTGCACCGATGAAGGCCCTGAGTTCGTGCTACAGTGTTCAATAAATTTTGCGATTCTCATTTCGAATTTAAAGACATACCTGATGCGGTATTGGAACTGGCATGAGGAGCATACAGTTGAATGTGAATTTGAATTCAAAGACAAACCTGATGCGGTATTAGGACTGGCATGAGGAGCATATAGTTGAATTTGAATTCAAAGTCATACCTGATGCGGCATTGGAACTGGCATAAGGAGCATACAGTTGAATGTGAATTTGAATTTGAATTTAAAGACATACCTGATGCGGTATTGGAACTGGCATGAAGAGCATGTGCCCCTGGTTGCCCTTGGTGCAACTTCCAACCACTTTGCGAGACACGATCTGAAATATGGGTGATTTGAGGGGGAAACAGTTGAATTTGAATTTGAATTGTTACATAGTTTATATTTGTTACATGGTTTACTCTGGGCTGCTCACCGTCTTCCAATTCCAATTCCATTGCGCGATACCCACAGAAACCAGGGAGCCGACTATGCGGATTAGAGAGTTTAATGACTTATCCAGGTCATGGTGGGAGGTGGATACAGAGACAAACATAACTTTGTGAAACATGGATTAAGGGAGTAGAATCTAGGTCCTACAAAACAGAACTCAGTGCTGCATGGTTGACAGGAGACTACGTAGTCAATCAAACATGGCTTGGTGAAACATAGAGTACGGGAGGAGAATGTAGGACCTAGAAAAAGGAAGTTAGTCAAGCATGGTTGACAGGAGATGAATACTGAGACAACACGTCATGGGTTGGTAAAACATGTTTGTAAAGAGACGAACGTAAGGCCTCGAACACGTGACTTGGTGGAGCTTGGTTGACAGGAGGCGAACACGTATTCAATAGAACATGACTTGGTGAAACATGGATTAAGGGAGGAGAATCTAGGTCCTAGAAAATATACCTTAGTCAAGCATGGTTGACAGGCCTTGTTGCTAAGATGCATTGCAAGATCAATCCAAGCCCTTCATCTACCACACTCCTAACCTACTAATTACTAAATAAGCCACCACCTACTCGTATGCAACACGCCACCCACACAAAAGCACGGGCAGATAAGACCTTGCTGTTAAGATGCATTGCCTGATCGACACTAGCCACTCATCTACCACACTCCTAACCTACCAATGACTCAATGAGCCCCCTATGCATACACATACAGGCCCCCACCTGTGCACATGCTGCACGCTACACATACACAAGCATGGGAAGATAAGGCATTCCAGTTAAGATACATTGCCTGATCGACACTAGCTTCTCATCTACCACACTCCTAACCTACCAATGACTCAATGAGCCCCCTATACATACACATACAGGCAACCACCTGTGCACATGCTGCACGCTCCCCATACACAAGCACGGGAAGATAAGCCCATGTCATGAAGATACATTGCCTGATCGACACTAGCTATTTATCTATCACATTCCTAACCTACCAATGACTCAATGAGCCCCCTCCACATACACATACAGGCCCCCATATGTGCACAAGCTGCACGCTACCCATACACAAGCATGGAGAGATAAGCCCATGACATGAAGATACATTGCCTGATCGACACAAGCCACTCATCTACCACACTCCTAACCTACCGATGACTCAACGAGCCCCTTCCTGAGCACATGCTGCTCGCTACCCATACACAAGCACGGGAAGATAAGCCCATGTCATGAAGAGGCACTGCCTGATCAACACGAGCTATTTATCTACCACACTCCTAACCTACCCATGACTCAACGAGCCCCTTCCTGAGCACATGCTGCTCCCTACCCATACACGAGCATGGAGAGATAAGCCCATGTCATGAAGATGCATTGCCTGATCAATCCAAGCCACTCATCTACCACACTCCTAACCTACCAACGACTCAACGAGCCCCTTCCTGAGCACATGCTGCTCGCTACCCATACACAAGCACGGGCAGATAAGCCCATGTTATGAAGATACATTGCCTGATTGACACTAGCTATTTATCTACCACACTCCTAACCTACCAATGGCTCAATGAGCCCCCTACACATACACATACCGGCCGCCACCTGTGCACATGCTGCACGCTACACATACACAAGCATGGAAAGATTAGGCCTTGTTGTTAAGATGAATTGCCTGATCAATGCAAGCCACTCCTCTACCACACTCCTAACGTACAACTGACTAAATGAGCCCCTTACACATACAGGCCCCTACCTGTGCACATGCTGCACACTACCCATACACAGGCATGGGGAGATAAGGCCTTGCATTTAAGATGCATTGCCTGATCAATCCAAGCCACTCCTCTACCACACTCCTAACGTACAACTGACTAAATGAGCCCCTTACACATACAGGCCCCTACCTGTGCACATGCTGCACACTACCCATACACAGGCATGGGGAGATAAGGCCTTGCATTTAAGATGCATTGCCTGATCAATCCAAGCCACTCCTCTACCACACTCCTAACGTACAACTGACTAAATGAGCCCCTTACACATACAGGCCCCTACCTGTGCACATGCTGCACACTACCCATACACAGGCATGGGGAGATAAGGCCTTGCATTTTAGATGCATTGCCTGATCAATCCAAGCCACTCCTCTACCACACTCCTAACGTACAACTGACTTAATGAGCCCCTTACAAATACAGGCCCCTACCTGTGCACATGCTGCACACTACCCATACACAGGCATGGGGAGATCCACTGCCGCGCCATGAGAGCTTGACCTTCTGGCAAGCCCCCACGCTTCCACGGGAAGAGGGTAGCACACAGCCTCAGCCACCAAGAGGAGCGCTCCTCATGCCCAACCTCCTCCTCTGTTTCGTCGTCGTGGCAAATTCTGGAGAGACAAGGTCATGTGGTGTGGTGACGACAGTGTTAGCAATGCAGTGCAGTCTCAGCAACCAAGAGGAGTGCTGCTCATGCCCAGCCTCCTCATCTGTCTCGTTGTCATAGCAAATTCTTTGATTGCAGCTGTGGACGAGTTCAGTGCTGAGGATTGCTATCTCCAAGGGTGCAAGTATATATTTTAATTTCAAAACAAACAGAAATATAGTGCTTTGAAATGAATGAGGCAACCTTGCTTACCGGCAAACTCTGATTTCAGCTGTTGCCGAATTGGGTGATGACGATTGCCGCCTACAAGAATTTATTTCCAATTCAAATATGTAAAAATACAGTGCTTTGTCAAGGACAAGGCTTACCGGCAAACTCTGATTTCAGCTGTGGCCAAATTGGGTGATGACGATTGCCGCCTACAAGAATTTATTTCCAATTCAAATGCATAAAAATACAGTGCTTTGTCAAGAAAAAGGCTTACCGGCAAACTCTGATTTCATCTGTTGCCCAATTGGGTGATGACGATTGCCGCCTACAAGAATTTATTTCCAATTCAAATACATAAAAATACAGTGCTTTGTCAAGATTAAGGCTTATCGGCAAACTCCGATTTCAGCTGTGGCCGAATTGGTTTTTGACGATTGCCGTCTACAAGAATTTATTTTCATTTCAAAACACAGATACACAGTGTGGTATCAAGAATAAGGTAAAAAGAGCTTACCGGCAAACTCTGATTTCATCTGTGGCCGAATTGGGTGAGGACGATTGCCGTCTCAAATGGAGGGGTGTGAGTGTGGGTACTTCCCTCACGTCAAGGTGGACCTCACTTGTTGATGTTGACCCTTGCAGTTCTGCTACTTGTAATCTATGCGTGACTTGTGCACTTGAGTTTGCCTGTGCACTCGTTCCACTTGTTGATGTCGAGCCTTGCAGTTCTGCTACTTGTAATCTATGAGTGAAGTATGCACTTGAGTCTGGCTGACCACTTGTTCCACTTGCTGAAGCTGAGCCTTGAAGGTCTGCTACTTGTAATCTATGCGTGACTTGTGCACTTGAGTTTGCCTGTGCACTCGTTCCACTTGTTGATGTCGAGCCTTGCAGTTCTGCTACTTGTAATCTATGAGTGAAGTATGCACTTGAGTCTGGCTGACCACTTGTTCCACTTGCTGAAGCTGAGCCTTGAAGGTCTGCTACTTGTAATCTATGCGTGACTTGTGCACTTGAGTTTGCCTGACCACTTGTTCCACTTGCTGAAGCTGGGCCTTGCAGTTCAGCAAGTCGCACTGTATGCGTGACATGTGTACTTGAGTTTGATTGACCAAATCTTGATGCCGAGCTTTGTGGGTCAGCTAGTTGCAGAGTATACGTGACCTGCGTACTTGAGTTTGCTTGACCATCTCTCAATGCTGAGCCTTGCGCTTCTGCTAGCCGCAATGTATGCGTGAAGTGTGCGCTTGAGGTTGCCAGTCCACTTGTTGCACTTGATGTCGTTGAGCCTTGCAGGTCTGATAGTTGCAGTATGTCCGTGGCGGATGCAGTTGAGTTTGCCAGTCCACTTGTTGACACTTCTGCCAGTTGCCAGCTATGTGTCACACGTGCGGTTGAGTTTGCTAGTCCACTTGCTGCACTTGTTGCCGCATCTGCTAGTTGCCAGCTATGCGTCACTTGAGCAGTTGAGTTTGTCAGTCCACTTGTTGACGATGAGCTTTGTGGTTCTGCTAGTTGCCAGCTGTGCGTGACATGTGCAGTTGTACATCTTGATGCTTCAGCTAGTTGCCAGCTATGCGTGAAGTGTGTACTTGCAGCTGCCTGACCACTTGTTGTGCATCTTGTTGTACATCTTGATGCCGAGCCTGCGTCGCTTCCATCGCTCGCTCCATCCGGTGTCGCTTCCATCGCGCGCTCTCTATCTGTCAGGAGGATCGACGAGGAGGTCTGAGCACATGCCACATGTGGTGGTCCTGACCCTGACCCTGCCAGGTCAGCCAGTTGCACTTCCTTTAGCGAGGGGTGCACTTTGCAACTTGAGCTGGCCTGTCCTGGTATACTTGGGCTTGTACCTGCCTGCTCCTCACTTGTAGACGCCGGCCTTCCCCGATCACCCAGTCGATCGCCCAGATCCACGACCTGTACTGAGGGGAGAACTCTACGAATTGAACTTGTCCCTTCTTGCTCCTCACTTGTAGACGCCGGCCTTCCCCGATCACCCAGTCGATCGCCCAGATCCACGACCTGTACTGAGGGGAGAACTCTACGAATTGAGCTCGTCCCTTCTTGCTCCTCACTTGTAGACGCCGGCCTTCCCCGATCACCCAGTCGATCGCCCAGATCCACGACCTGTACTGAGGGGAGCACTCTACCAATTGAACTTGTCCCTTCTTGCTCCTCACTTGTAGATGCTGGCCCTCCCCGATCACCCATTCGATCACCCAGATCCACGACCTGTACTGAGGGGAGCACTCTACGAATTGAACTTGTCCCTGCTTGCTCCTCACTTGTAGATGCTGGCCCTCCCCGATCACCCAGTTCCACGACCTCTACTAAGGGGGGAACTCTACGAGTTGAGCTTGTCCTTTCTTGCTCCTCACTTGTAGACGCTGGCCCTCCCTGATCAACCAGTTGCATTTCTTCTAGCAAAGAGGGCAATCTAAGAATTGAGCTCACCCCTCCTTGCAGACCCTCTTGCTGGCTACAAGTGTGTAACCCTTCTTGCAAACTTGCGCCTCATATGTAGACGCTGGCCCTGATTAATAAGCCAGTTCCAATTCCTCCTATTTAGAGGGGCACTTGGCCACTTCAGCTTTTTCCTCCTTTAAGACTTCAGCTTTTTTCTCCTTGCACCACACTTGTAGACGCTGGCCCTGCTTAATCAGCCAGTTCCACTTCCTCCTAATAAGTCCTTCCTCCCACTTGGCCACTTGAGCTTTTCCCCTCGCAGCACACTTCAGCTTGTCCCTTCTTGCTTCTCACTTGCTGCTGGTCCTGCCTGATAACCCAGTCACACGACCTCTACAAAAGGGAGCACTCTACAAAGTGAGCTGGTACCCTTCTAGTGGGCCCCTTCGGGGTTATAATAGAGTTGCTAGTACACCCCTTTGGTGTGTACTTTGACAGGGTTGGTGGGGGTCTTAAGAGAAATGGGCAGCATGTCTGTGTTTGAGTTCTTTCTGTCTTATATCTATAACCATAACCTCCTGGCAGACTTGGACTACCTCTAGTTAGGGAGGCTCTTAGCCACTTGAGCTTTCCCTCCTTGCAGCCCACTTGTTTGCTTCTACGCTTGCTGCTTGTTTTCTAGCTTGTGTTTTTCTTCCTAGCTTGTTGCTTGCTTCCTAGCTTGTATTCTTCTTCCAGGCTTGTGGACTTGTTTCCTAGCTTGTTGCTTGCTTCCTAGCTACAAACATTGCTCCCTGGTTGAATGATTGGAAGACGCCCCACAGAAGTTGTTGTCTGGCTTGTCGTTGGTCAACACCGTCCTACAGAAGAAAATTGTACGAAGAAGTGTCTGTCAGCACTGGCTTGTGACAGATGCTGTCAGGAAGAAGTCATAAGCTCGCATAAGATACAGTCAAGAAGAAGTCTTTCAGGTGTACATCAACACAGGCTTGTTTAAGATACTGTCAAGAAGAAGTCTGTCAGGTGTACATCAATACAGGCTTGTTTAAGATACTGTCAAGAAGAAGTATGTCAGGTGTACATCAACACAGGCTTGTTTAAGATACTGTCAAGAAGAAGTATGTCAGGTGTACATCAACACAGGCTTGTTTAAGATACTGTCAAGAAGAAGTATGTCAGGTGTACATCAACGCAGGCTTGTTTACGATACTGTCAAGAAGAAGTATGTCAGGTGTACTTCAACACAGGCTTGTTCAAGATACTGTCAAGAAGAAGTCTGTCAGGTGTACTTCAACACAGGCTTGTTTAAGATGCTGTCAAGAAGAAGTCTGCCAGGTGTACTTCAACACAGGCTTGTTTAAGATGCTGTCAAGAAGAAGTCTGTCAGGTGTACTTCAACACACGCTTGTTTAAAATACTGTTGAGAAGAACTGTGCGTCTGCTAATACTTGACAAAATCTACGCCGAATCACAGATGCCCGGGACCCCCTACACCTGTATGAAAGATTCTCTATGGTAAGCTGCTACATAGGGTGCCCCCTAAACCCTATACCCTAAGGGTTGAACTTAAACTTCAACTTGATAGCATGGCTTCAGCAAACAATTTGGCTGCTCTCTGTCTTCGGCAGTAAATGCATAAGTATGCATCAAGTATACTGGTATTATAAATATCGTTCCCTCCGGATTGGTATGATCTAGGTTTGAAGAAATCTGCTCCTTGGATCCACTGAGTCGGCCATCCCAAGGGGGGTATGGAAGGATGGGCGTGATCCAATGTGCACTTCATGCATGACCTAAGGATGAACAAAGCAGGGCCTAAGGATGAGCGTGGGATGAGCTAAGCAAAGGAGGGTCTGAGCAAAGGATAACCTAAGCATGACCTAAGCATGACCTAAGGACCCCAGCAGAAAAGTGGAAAGAGGAGATAGTCAAGGTGCCTCCTGGATATCCTAAGGTATTTAAGTCTTATAATTGAGTTACCTCAGGCCTCCCAACAAGCACCACAAGAGCATGCGCGATTCCAGAACCAAGAAGGGACTACAGTCCGTGCCTCGCCTTCACGAATTCGTTCGGTTCGCTTCGTTGCCTCCACGTCATCAGAGCGGACTCATCAATGAGTGATTGTTCAAGAGAGGCAGTGGCAAGCGGTCAAGCCTTGAATAATTGTACGGGTGACTGCAGTCCTCTGAATCGATGGGGTGGGGTCGAGAGTTGCCTCGAGAGTCACAGTAGTCAACATGCAGAGGGGGGGGAGGACACAAGCCCAGGGCAAGAGGGGGGGCGCTGTGGTACCGGTAAATGTGTTGACCTTGATGAGTCCGCTCTGCACGGCTCTGCAGCGAATACTCCAGGCCAGGGACCCTGCTCCAGACTGTACTAGTTTTTGCCCCCCCACCCCAAGTTGAGCGCCCCCTTTTGACAGCTTGTTTCCAACCAAGGGTCCGGTTAAGCGGCGGTTAAAGTCGTTATTTTCGGCGCTAACCGGTGTTTGGTCGGAAACACGAAAAGTTAAGGTCCGGTTAAAGACCAACCGTCCCGGTTAGTGCAATGGCGCACCCCCCCCGCCATTAAAGAAAGTTAAGGGGCGTTAAGTTCGGTTGATGAATGAGATATGGTGACGTCACGAAGTTGGAGCGCGCATCTTAAAAATCACGCTGCTTTGGAGTCCTGCATCCTTCTTTCTTTCTCGGACACTCATCATTAATCGCACAGTTTCTCAAAGATGGATTCGCAGCAGCAGGGCACCGTCCCTGCCACGCAATTTTCGACTGATCTTCCTGAGGCAACCAGCAGCGGCCAGAAGTGGAATACACGCTGAAATCAGCGTCTGAATCGCGAGGAAGTGCTGCAGAGCGCATTTGCCACGTTGACCCATTTTGAACTGACCTGGTCAGGTGCAAAAGACTGCTTAACTGGTGGAACGTTTCCAACCATCTTCCCGAAAGTTAAGGCCCGGTTAGAGGTCGAGTCTAAACCCTCCGAAACACAATCCTTAACCGGACCCCCAACCAGTTGGAAACAAGCTGTGAGGGCCGGGAGCCCCCAGCCCTGCCCCCCAGTGCCAGTGTCACCCCGTTGTCCGTTTTGTGCCTGGGGCGGGGTACGACACTGGGCGGGGGAGCTGGAAACCCTAAAGTTCCGGGCAGGCTTTTATTCCCTCTTCACGCCTCTCACGTGACCCCCTCAGCGCCTGAGCAACCAGGGGACCCCCCGACCCCCGGGGAGCAATTGCCATTGATTGCGCATCAGCTGATCTTACTTGCTAGGCCAAGGGCAGACACTCGGACGGAAGGGCTGACCTGACCTAGTGGCCAGTGTGGGTCCGGGCCTCCGGGGTTTGGGTCTGTCTTCTCCCGCTAACCCCAAGGGTACTTGCACTTGTATCCTCTGCTTGTATGTACCGCATGTTACAGTCCAGACGGGTTTGGGCCTTTGGGGTAACCGATTTGGCTGGACGGACATGCCCAACCTCAAATGATCAAGATCATTATATGACACTATCAGCATGAATAGCAGTGCTCTCGCTTGTTTTATGTCTTGGTGACTCCTTGTGTACTCCCTTAGAACTATCGGTCCTGACAGTACTATGTCAGCTTCCTGTTGACTGCGTCATCGGTTCTTCTGACACGCGCTGTCTAGCCTGTACCCTGATCAGGTTCCAGGCTACCGCCCCCTTTCCTCCACTGGTGCCCCTTAATGGGTCTCCTGTGCTTGTAACTTATTCTCGTCTCCGCATTTATAGATTGGCGTGCTGCACACACAAAGTCCACTCTTCGGAGTGTTATCCAAGCTGATAGGTTATACGGCCCTTCATTTACTACCACTGCTTTGCGATGCAACTTCCGCGAGGACCTCCCGCCATTTTGAGAAACTCCATGACATGGATGGTCTTTCCTGGACGCGCGGGATGCGCAGTATCATTCTCAGCGATGGCTGCGACCAATCCTTCCAACGGCGGAACGGCTCCTCTTGATGATTGGCTAGACGTTTGTGCACCAGCTGCCTCTGCTAGCGGTCATGAGAGTCCTTCCGCCATCGTGGAAGTAACCCCCCCCGGTCATTCCTCCATCTTCTCTTCCTTTTCCTCCCCTGCCGTCTGTCGCCTCCTCCCGTCTGTCGTAGATGACTGTGACGTGCAGACTCAAGTCGGCGACTAGCCTGGACATCGGTGGAGATACCCCGTCTTCGTCTGCTCGCGTCCTTGACGTCGCTAACCTTTCTCCGGTGTTTGAGGCTCTGCCTGCATACCGGAGGTTGCCAAGCCGACCAAGCTCCCTGCTGATGTCTACGTCGTCTTTGCCCCCTTTGCTCTGCCCAGCCGACGGTCGGCTACTGGCATGAGCTTGCGCTCTAGTGGCTCTGTGCTACCTTCTGGAGAATTTTTTCGATCAAGCTGGCGGATCGCCGGCACTGCCGTAGGATTCGCCAGAGGAGGACGACCTACGCGTCTGGACCTGGAGATTCTGGAGGTGGTAGGAAGCAGGGGGGTATGGTCAGCACCACTACGGGTGCTGCTCCCTCTACCCCCCAACCGGGTGAGTCGAGCGATAGAGGGGGGGACTTGGGATTGACTGATCATCGACGGCGGGATATTAGGACCTTTACATGCCTCGGCTCTGCTCTTCGCATCCTAGCGATAAATGTTCGAATTCTGCCCTTGCGATTTGCGATTTTCTGCCATTGGTGCGATTTTCTGCACCAGGTGTGACTTGCTGCACTGTCATTCTCGTCTCCTTTTTCCCACACCTCAAATCTCGACTTCGACCTAACGCTTCCCCACCTTCTGTGGTCCCAGGTCTCGCAGCGCCGGACTTCGCCCATGCTACAGGCCGCAGTGGACGCCGTCCTGGCCCTAGTCCAGCGGCCGTGGAGGATCTTTGGCATGATATCTTGGTGGATATTTTTCTCTCTTAGGCTCCTTGTGACCCCTGGGTGCGTTCCGTGGTTCGTCAGAGGTTACTACTTTGTCTTCCCGTGCCCCTGGTTCCCCCCTTAGGTGTATGCCTTAGCTACGTGAGTTTGGGTTCAAGTGTTTGAGTTCTGATAGGGCTTAGGAATTTTTTAGTTAAGTGGTATAGAGGCATGGTTGATCTCGATTAGTTGGGGCATGCATGAGTTGTTGATGATGACACTGCTCAGCATGGTGCTAGTGTGTTATCTTTGCAATCGCGTGTTCATCTAGGGAGACAAGACTCCTTCGGAGCTTTTCTTTGGGGTCGCACCTGATGTGTCGTTGTTGCGTTTGTTTGGTTGCCCTTGCTATGTAATCTTAGTATTGGGCAGTCACGCAACAAGCTAGTTAGAAAGGCATTATTTGGTAGACTGGTTGGGTATTCCATGGTGAGTAAGGGTTATTATATTTGGGTTTCCAATGTTGCGCCAGTTAGTAGTGAGTAGTGATGTACTCTCTATCTCCAGTTCAGTTCTAAACTGTCTTCCTGGGTTCTCCCTTTAGTATGGGTCCCCGTGCCCGCTTGCATCCCTCCTGTCATCAAACGGTGATATGTTATGTGTTACCGGTAATTCCCTACGCCCTTTAACAACCCCAATTGTTGTTGGCTGGCCTGGCTGGATGTATCATTGTTGCATTCTAGACCAGGGCCTGATCTTGCTGTATTGTGTGTGAAGTTTTAGGGCGGGGGGGAGTTGGATATCCAACTATAATCTTAGCCGAATCTCAGGGGGTCGCCAGGCCCTCCTCTGTGCCACGTTTTAGCGGTGAAGCTTTAGGATTTAGACAGCCTTCGATCATAGTGGTACCTGGATCAGGTCCATTGACTAATAGTCGCCAACCTCCGACTACCTCGGATGGCTCGCGGGTGTCGATAATTCCGACGCCTCCTGTCGTCCCTGGTGGATTACTCGGGTCAAGCCCATGTGATGATGTAGCCGTTGCCGAATGGGTAAGTGATGATCTTGAACACTGGTCTAGCTTGATACTGCGTATGGCTGGGGTGTTACAGTCAACCCAGGATTCATTGTTTTAGGTGCTGCTGGTTCTCATACGTAGGTTAACATGGCCCTATGTGTGAGTGCCTATTCCTCAGCACCTCCTAGACTGACTTATAGGGTAGTCTAGATTGGTGGAGCGTTACGACGCTTTGTTTAGGCAGCTTCCTTTCAGCTGTCTTTCTTGATTTTGGTGGAAGGTGGTACTTAATTCAGACCACCGTTATAGCGTCTTGATGGTTTCTGACTCTTAGTTCCATAGGCAGATGGTTCGTTCGGTGGAGCTCATCATAGATTAGCTATTTCTTTTTACTCCACACTGTTTTTAGATCACCAGCCCCTCATGTGATTGGAACTTTTTGTGGAGTGTAGTAGTTGTTTCCCTTCGGATTTTACTGTGAATTGGTGGGCTGGGTAATCTTGCAGTTGTACTTGCAGATGTACCGCCGCTCACCTCTTTCTTGTTTTCCGAGTGTATTTCAAGCGCCCTTTCAGTCCATCCTTTGCAGTAAATTCTTTGAAGTCCTTTTTATGCGTTTACTATTTTTCAGGTGGACAATAGGTTTTATGTACTATGGGTGTACATCTACCCTTCTATTGTTCATTGAACTGTGTTTCCTTTGTTGGTTACAAGTTTCTTGAAAATTTTAACTTCGCATCCTTTGGATTTTTTCAGTTGCTGCAAGTTTGGTTTGCTTTAGTTAGGCGCTTGGTTTGTCTTGAGTGCATGAGTTCTTTGCGGTGCGATACCCACCTCCTAGAATGTTTTAGTTAGTGCCGTAACTGGGGATTTATGATAATTAACTTTCATAAATCTTCTTACTTCCATTTTTGAGTGAGAAACCATCATGGTTTTTTCATCCCAACCTAGTCATGAATTCTATGCTAAGAATAGTTTTTAAGGTAGTGGATTTTTCCATCGACTTTTTTTTTTCCATCGTAGTCTTTAGTGTCCTCTTGTCTGCGTCCTTTAGGTTTTGATTCTCTCGTGTGCTGCGCTCACACGATATTTCAATCCGTCTCTTTGGTTATCATTGATTGGCGTTAGGTTCCTATTCCCGGATCGGGTTTTCTATACCGTTGTTCCCCAACTTTGATATACGATTTTTTCAGTCTTCTCTTTAGGTTAAGTTCTCGGTTCTTTCAGTCACCGTTGTTCCCCTTCCTTTGGTATTAGGATTGATTTCTGTTTGGCCTCCCTGTGATTTTCTGGTTTGGTGCCTACTATTCTGGATGAATAGTATTTTTGCGCTTACCATGGATGGTTACATTTCTATTTTGGTCTCAGCTCAGCTCGGTATGACCCAAGTTTTTTGCTGCTACATTTTCGGAGTACTAAAGTGGTTTTTGGTTCATCCTTTCTCATCCTTTTTATTTTAGACAAGGCTTTCTTCTGGTTTCCTGTTTTTTCAGCCGTTCCTTAATAATTTTTTTATCTGTTACATATAGTTCTATGTCCCCAGTGCCATAGGTGGAGTACTAGTATTGTATGTCACCTGCGTCATAGGTGGAGTATCAGCATGAATAGCGGTGCTCTCGCTTGTTTTATGTCTTGGTGACTCCTTGTGTACTCCCTTAGAACTATCGGTCCTGACAGTACTATGTCAGCTTCCTGTTGACTGCGTCATCGGTTCTTCTGACACGCGCTGTCTAGCCTGTACCCTGATCAGGTTCCAGGCTACCGCCCCCTTTCCTCCACTGGTGCCCCTTAATGGGTCTCCTGTGCTTGTAACTTATTCTCGTCTCCGCATTTATAGATTGGCGTGCTGCACACACAAAGTCCACTCTCCAGAGTGTTATCCAAGCTGATAGACACAATTATCGATGGCCATTGCACTGTGTAAGGAGCAGGGTTCTCCCCCCCACTGGATTCCCACCCCTTCCTCTTGTAGTGCACGCCTGCCCTCCCCCCGCCTCCTACCCCTGCCCAACACCTCGTCTAAACAATTCACTCCCCCCCACACATGTAGTGTACCATTACCGCCTCTCGCAAACGCAACGTGGAAGAGTCCGTTGCGTCGCAGGACCCAACGTGGGGAGGGCCCATTGACCAGAAAGGTCTGTTACGTCGTAGGACGCAGGCTAAAGCATTGGTTGCGTCTCAGGCAGAAGAGCTGGGGGTCCTCCTGAAGTACCCTAATCCACAGTATTTCCATTTTGTACCTACCCTACTTGCGACAGTATTATATGGTGGTTCCACTTCTTGCCCTAGTTCACCCCTGGCCATGAGTCACCCCTTGCCCTTGACTTTGGCATGATTCACATCACACTAAATAGGTACGTTTCCTCAACTACTATACGGTACTTTAGTGTCCTGACCATCTTAGATTCTTGGGCTAACTCCACCCCTACTGACCAGGACGAGGAGCTTGTCTGTGGTTCCATTCCTAAAAGTTACTGATTTGCGCCGGGTGCGTCCCTTTTTTAAACTTCATATCAGAACCGGTATTTACTTTTTATATGCTATATTGCTATGCTTGCAAGTCCCTTAAGCCTATTTGGTCTACCCCTGGACTGTAACATGCACACAAATGCGGGATCTCAAATCGAGCGCACTCCGAAGGTGTTGAATGATTGCTACGGTATGTCCACCAAGTATCTCGGACACACAAAGGTTGATATGCTTGCTGTGGCATCCAGTTATCCATGTCAGACATCGATATACCCACCCCACCCCGGTTCTTAAATTTTGGCATCAAGGATCCGGCCATGCTTCTAGAGTTCTAGGTCATCCCCGAAGCCAGAAATCCGGGACCGCGATTCGCTCGCGCCTGCGTCACGCGCCATGGCAGTTAGTTAATCGGCAGTTAAGTCGGTTGGCTCCCCGGAGCAGTGAAGCAGTCATCAGTCACCCATACCTTAGCGAAGGCGTTGTACTGCTCAGCCATGTCAGAAGGAAGGGCCGTGGAAGTTTAGCTTGGTATTATAATCGCGTCTTCAAGGCCTCGCTAACGTCGCACTGATCCCAATATATCAATACATCCTTGCGACGTGCACGAGGGTCCAGGCATGTCTACTCTGCTCTTCAGATGCTGCGATAATTAGTCGGCAGGGCGCACTGTCATCCTCTTAATTAGCGCTGCAATAAGAAATAGTTAGTAACTGGAGTCTTCTGGAATTATAGCCTTTGATTAGCTTTTAGGTCGAGCCCAGCTCGATCCCCCAGAGATGTTTGCGCAGCAGCTGCGTGTTGCACTTCTTTTGCTTTGCACTATAGCTCTTTCCAAAGCCGAGTTCGCTGCTGAGGTCGGAGATAGTCGAAATGCCCAAGAGCGTCTAGGTAAGCAACACGCCGGTAGTCCCTCCCTCCAGCACAACAGCTTTCCTATCTGGGCAATGTAGCAGGTAGCAGTGACTGCACACATGTGTGGCGTGACTTGGTGGGGAATGTTGCCGTTGACACCTCTAGCACCAATGGTCCCTGGGGCAACCCATATGGGTATGCTCTTGGGTGCAACTGTACAGCTTTATGGTGTGGGTTGCGTGTGCTATGTGGTGGGATGCTGTGGGATTGGGTGCTGCAGAGCGGTAGTAGGGTTAGGTGGGGTGCACACCGCACAAAATACAGCTCGCAGCACACACCACACGCCACACACTGCACACCACAAACAGCACACTGCACAACATATAGCACACAACACACACCACATGCCACGCAGCTCACACCAAACACTGCACACTGCACAGTACTCACCACGCACCACACGCCACACACAGCGCACCACAAACCACACGCTGCACACCGCACACACAAGGCAAAACAACACACATCTCAACACACCATGTCATACATATCAGTATACCACACCACACCACACCACACCACACCACACCACACCAACACACCAACAGAGACACCCCACACCAACACACACACACACACACACACACTGCACACCCAAGACCACAACACAACACATGTTATGTCACACCACACCACACGTCTACATCACACCATGAGCTCAGCCCTATGCACACCTCTCAATCCTGCAGATGAATCAATAGGAGGCGTACGAGGGCTGAAACAAGGTGATCCTGCAGGCGCATCAATGTTGCAATGCTATTCTGTGTTTCTTTTATTGGCGGAGCCCCCCCTCCTGGAGGACAGAAGCCCCCAGATTTACCCCGTTGTCCGTCTGTGCGATCGATCAACCGTAAAATTGAAGCTTTACACGTTAGCCAACTCTCACAAGTCATAATTATCTGGCTTGGGTCAGCTCCAGTCCGTTGCCACCTGTCGTTGCTTTGAAGACACATCAATGTTGCAATGCTATTCTGTGTTTGGTTTATTGCGTTGGAATGCATCGGCTAGGTCTATGACTGTTACATGTTTTGTGAGACACTTTTTCTTTTTTGTACTACCCATGGCAGCTTCCATCCAGCTCCACTGGTGGTTGGCCCCAGTGAAAGCAATCGGGCTGGCCCCCTCAACCTCACGCCTCGAAATAAGGCGTATTTTTATTTATTTGATCTACCCAGCTCCATTCGCCATCCACTGATGTGAACCCAAAGCTTTTAGCTGCATCGCAATACCCGTCGTGTCAGCTTCAAGACGCACTAAGTAGCTTCAGCTTTTGGCAACGGGGACAGGGGGGGGGGGGGGGGGGGGGCGGGGGGGGGGAGCTAGAAGCTGCTACACGTATCCCCCAAAAGAAGCAATGTTGGGAGAGGTGGTTGAATTTGAACTTTAACATGGATACATGGCTTCAGCCAACAGTCTGGCTGCTCGCTCTTCGGCAGTAAGATTATCAAAACAAATCAAAGCAATTTCAAAGAGGTGGTAGTATATGACATCTGTAACATGCTTCCCTAGGGGGTCAGGGTTGCGATCCCGAAGCATCACATGCCATAGCTTTTCTTTATGGTAACGAGAATCAGCTTCTAGTTAGGTCGTAAGTATACTCAGTTGAGTGGTAGTGTGAAGGGATTTGGTGGCAGTGTTCGGGTAATTTGGTGGTATTTGGTATATGTCATTTGATATCAGTGTACGGGTAATTTGGTGGTATTTGGTATGTGTCATTTGATATCAGTGTACGGGTAATTTGGTGGTATTTGGTATGTGTCATTTGATATCAGTGTACGGGTAATTTGGTGGTATTTGGTATGTGTCATTGATATCAGTGTACGGGTAATTTGGTGGTTGTAATTACATGTAGTTGAGTGGTGGTGTGCAAGAATTTGGTGGTAATATATATAATTTGGTGATAGTATATCTGTGTATGTTATTTATTGGCAGTGGACGGGTAATTTGGTGGTTGTTAGTATATGTAGTTTAGTGGTAGTGTGTAGGAATGCGGTGGTAATATGTGTAATTTAGCGGTATTATACATGTATATATAAATTGTTAAGTGCTTCCTGAGACAAAGATGCACTGCCTATGTATCTCCCATTCCACCATGTATGTATGTATGTATGTGTGTATGTATGTATGTGTGTATGTATGTATGTATGTATGTATGTATGTATGTGTGTATGTATGTATGTATGTATGTATGTATGTGTGTATGTATGCATGTATGTATGTATGTATGTGTGTATGTGTGTATGTATGTATGTGTGTATGTATGTATGTATGTATGTATGTATGTGTGTATGTGTGTATGTCTGTATGTATGTATGTGTGTATGTGTGTATGTATGTATGTGTGTATGTATGTATGTATGTATGTGTGTATGTGTGTATGTATGTATGTATGTATGTATGTGTGTATGTGTGTATGTGTGTATGTATGTGTGTATGTATGTATGTATGTATGTATGTATGTATGTATGTGTGTATGTATGTAACAGTCCAGGGGTATGCCAGATAGGCTAAAGGGACTTGCCCAACCGTGAAAGGAAGGGCCCTAGGTTGCACTGCCTATGTATCTGCCATTCCACCATGGAGGAGTTGAATGCATTCCTCTACATTAAAAAAGGATAACGCCTGCACTGAAAACAAACTCTGCCAGATATGTTGCGGAGAAAAGTTGGTCGTCAGTGCTTTTCTTTTCTGCTGCGATCAGCAGCTTCTAGGCAGCTTCTGGGCAGCTTCTAAACTGTTTCTAGGCAGCTTCTAGGCAGTACAACCAACGCTGCCGGCCTACCAACCCACACAAACCCAACAAGAAAAGCTACGTTGGACTACATTGTGGTAGATCTGCTCTTCAGGTAACATTTGCATAGGGTTGTTGAGTGTGTTGGTTTGTGTGGGTTGGAAGACTAGTAGCTTTGGTTATTCTATGTTAAGTTATTATTTATTCATTGTACTGCCTAGAAGCTGCTGCTCGTAGCCGAAAAGAAAAGCACTGAAGTACAACTCCAACTGTGGGTCGGTAGACCGGCATCATTTGGTGTGTTGGTGTGAACTGCGCTTGTTTCAAGCGTTGGTGTGTACCGGGACCGTCACACATGCACCTTGTTTCTTTCGACGATGCTTCGCCATTCTGTCACTGCATGGGTCTAGCTAAACTAGCCAGAAATGCCCATGTCCCCGAACCCCCTGTGCTCCGCGCTTTGTGCTCCGTGAGGCTCGGGAGGCATTGCGTCGCACTGGGGTCGCACCGAGTCCCTCACTTCGTGACTCGTCGCACGAGGAAAAAAACAGTGGGCATGTGTTGGTGTGGTGTGTGCTGGATCATGTTTGCTTGGCTGTTAGAATCCCTTACCAAGTACATTGTCGTATGATAAACATACATATATATATATATATATATATATATATATATATATATATATATATATATATATATATATATATATATATATATATATCGTTACCGGATCGTTACAATTCATATGCTATCGTGCGATCTTTCTTTAGTTATATCTTGCGATGCGCTAGGAAGCAGGACGATGTT
Organism: Microglena sp. YARC; assembly: GCA_022414725.1. Classification (NCBI taxonomy): domain Eukaryota; kingdom Viridiplantae; phylum Chlorophyta; class Chlorophyceae; order Chlamydomonadales; family Chlamydomonadaceae; genus Microglena; species Microglena sp. YARC. The sequence goes on from CM039463.1 coordinate 33,500,773, forward strand.
GACGTCCCCACTCGCGAGACAATACTGACTGTCGTTTCCTTCTTGCCCCCTTGCAGTCTCCCCCCCCCCTCCACCCCCTCCTCCCTCTCCCCCTCCACCCCCTTTTCCACCCCCCCCTCCCAGCCCTCCTCTCCCACCGTCTCCACCTCCACCACCTTCTCCGCCACCTCCACCGCCGTCGCCGCCGTCTCCGCCGCCCCCTCTGGTCTACACGGGAAGGGACCCCTATAACAGAACGCTTCCC
>CM039463.1:33513516-33581583 GCA_022414725.1 Microglena sp. YARC
GAAAGCTGCAGTTCAAACCATGATGGCAGTCCAATTCGGTCAGCGATACCATGAGTACTTTGCAGACATTGTGACACACCTATCGGCAGCATTCACGGGGTCTCTTAAAGTCACTTTCGAAAAGTCGTCTCTGCCCCACCCTCACCCTCCACTCCCACCCCCACCCCCACCCTCACTTCCCCACCCTCACCCCCACTCCCTCACCCCCACCCCCACTTCCCCACCCTCACTTCCCCACCCTCACCCCCACCCTCACCCCCACTCCCTACCTTTACCCTCACTCTCACTTCCCCACCCTCACCCTCACCCTCACTTCCCCACCCTCACTTCCCCACCCTCACCCCCACTCCCTCCCGCACCCCCACTGTACTGCCCTGTACAGGCACTGAGCAGTGCGAGCCTGCCCCTGCTGGCACCTTCACACTGCCTTCACTCCCTTTGCTTGACTATTCTTCCCTCACTGCCCCACCCTCACCCTCACCTTTACCCTCACCCTGACCCTCACCCTCACCCCCACCTCACCCTCACTGTACTGCCCTGTACAGGCACTGAGCAGTGCGAGCCTGCTCCTGCTGGCACCTTCACTAGCGCCACTGGGATGGCCGAGTACCAGCTTTGCCCTGCTGGACAGAGCAGCGATGCAGGAGCCTCAGCTTGCTTTGATTGCCCGGGAGGTATGTGTGTTTTACCTGCTTTCATAAACATGTGTTTTTGACGCGACGCAGCGACGCGGAAGCCTGAGCTTGCTTTGATTGCTCGGGAGGTATGTTATCAACCTGCTTTGATCAATATGTATTGGAATGTGTTTTACCTGCTTTGATCAATATGTATTGGTATGTGTGTTTTACCGGCTTTGATAAATATATATCGGTACGTGTTTTACGTGACGCAGCGATGCAGGAGCCTCGGCTTGCTTTGATTGCCTGAGAGGTATGTGTGTTTTACCTGCTTTCATAAACATGTGTTACTATGTTTTGACGTGACGCAGCGATGCAGGAGCCTGCGCTTGCTCGAATTGCCCGGGAGGTATGTGTTACATCTGCTTTGATACAATGATACGTATGTATCGGTATGTTTTTGACACGACGCAGCGATGCAGGAGCCTCAGCTTGCTTTGATTGCCCGGGAGGTATGTGTGTTTTACCTGCTTTGATCAATATACAACCAACATACACATTAACCAACACACACATATATTAAGCAAAACCTGTACTGGTATATACAGATTAACCAATATAAACACTCATCGCCTTTCCCCTAAAGGAGTGGGTGTGGGAGTGGGGTGTGGGGTCGGACTGTGGGGGTAAGTGGTGGGGGGGTATAGGGGGGAGGGGGGGGGCAGTGGTGTGTGTGGATGGGAGGGAGGGAGGGAGGGGGGGGGGGGGTAAGTGGTGGGGGGTATGGGGGGAGGGAGGGGTTAGTGATGTGTGTGTATGGGGGGGAGGGAGGGGTTAGTGATGTGTGTATATGGGGGGGAGGGAGGGGTTAGTGGTGTGTGTATGGGTGGAGGGAGGGGTTTGTGGTGTGTGTATGGGGGGGGGGGGGGAGGGGGCTTTCCTGTTAGGGACCCTTACAGAGGCGTTCACTGATGTAGACGGCGTTAACAGCATGAACAGCATGAACAGCATGAACAGCATAATAGCACTAAAAAGCACTAACAAGAATGAACAACATCCATACAGGGACGTATACCGACGTGGATGGCATGCCAGCCTGTATCCCATGCCCTCCAGGGCGGTACAGTGTGGACACTATTGGAGGCAACACAATGTGTACTGCCTGTCCTACTGGTAGCTCAGCAGAATGGAACATCGTGAAGGACTATCAAACATGGAGCACAAGAATGTATGCCTATTTTGCCAGCGCTTCTTGCTTGCCTTGTCCCATGGGGTACTATCAAAATGACCCGGGCTTGCCACATTGCAACGCATGTCTCCCATCCACCTTCGCAAATCAGAGTGAGTAAACCCTAAACCCGGGCTTGCCACATTGTAACGTGTGTCTCCCATCCACCTTCGCAAATGAGACTGAGTAAAAACCCTGAACCCTAAATCCTAAACCCGGGCTTGCCACATTGCAACGCGTGTCTCCCATCAACCTTCGCGAATCAGAGTCAGTAAACCCTTAATCCGAAATCCGGGTTTTCCACATTGCACCGCGTGTATCCCACCCACCTTCATGAATGAAAGTGAGTGAGAAAGGCTAAGGCAGGGGGGTTGGGTGCGGATTGATTCATTGCTTTTTGGTTCTGTAGCAGACTTGATCATCAGAGATACTTGCTCGGATGTCGATGCCATCTTATGTAGTCAATCGACATATGTATGCGAACAATTTTAAAACATGCTAAATGTTGAAAAGTTGGTATGATGAAGATACCTGACATGTTCATCAATGTATTTAGAATAGTAATGATTTGTGTCTTTTAAATTAGAGTTAAATCATCTGCATATTACGAACTCTGGGCCCCTGTCGTTTTATGATTTGTTTTGTGTGTGTGGGGGGGGGGGGGCAGTTCACCAGTGCTTGTTTTGCATTCACCCCTTCCCAATATTGAGTTTGGGCAAGTCTGTTAGGCCTATTTGGCTACGCCTTAACTTGCACGAGCCAAACCAATCCCGTCCTGTCACCTGCACAAGCCAAGCCAAACCAATTCCTTCCTGTCACCTGCACAAGCCAAGCCAAACCAATCTCTTCCTGTCACCTGCTTAAGCCAAGCCAAACCAATCCCTTCCTGTCACCTGCACAAGCCAAGCCAAGCCACTTCTCCTTTTCACTGCTATCTCTGCCCACACACCACCATCATCGTACACACACATGCATGCATGCACAGAAACACTCCCCCCCCCCTCCCCCCCCCCCCCCTACACCACCCTTCACACACTCCACCCGCACACAGCCCCCCACACACAACCCCCCGCCTCCACGTACCCCACACCCACCCACCCCACCCTCTCCTCTTTCATGCGTGCAGCTAGCCAAGCCACTTGCACCGCCTGCCCTGATGGAGCCTTCACCTTACCCACACACACACTTACACTTACCCCCCCCCACACCCCTTCCCCTCCCCTCCCTTCTCTTTCATGCGTGCAGCTGGCCAATCCACTGTTGCACCGCCTGCCCTGACAGAGCCTTTTTCAGTTCCCGCAGCCAGCTCGTGTGGAACGTGTCCTGCTGGTCAGTTATGAAACACACTTACCCCCCCCCACCCCCCCGCCCGCCCCCAATGCAGCTGGCCAAACCACAGTGCACCGCCTGCCCTGACGGAGCCTTCTCAGTTCCCGCAGCCAGCTCGTGTGGAACATGTCCTGCTGGCTGGTTATGTGACGCACTTACCCCACTACACACTCGCACACTTACCCCCCACCCACCCACACACACACAACCCCCCCCCACACACAACCCCACAACCCCGCCCTCCTTGCAGCTGGCCAAACCACTTGCACCGCCTGCCCTGACAGATCCTTTCCAGTATCCGCAGCCAGCACGTGTGGAACGTGTCCAGCTGGCCAGTTATCAGGCACACTTACCCCCTCCCCCACACCCCCACCCCCACCCCACCCCCGGTCCCCTTGCAGCTGGCCAAACCACTTGCACCGTCTGCCATGACAGAGCCTTCTCAGTTCTTGCAGCCCGCACCTGTGAAACGTGTCCTGCTGGCCAGTTATCAGACACACTTAACCCCCTACACACACTTACCCCCCACCACCACCACCACCACCCACCACCACCCCGGCCCCTTTCAGCTGGCCAAACCACTTGCACCGCCTGCCCTGACAGAGCCTTCTCAGTTCTTGCAGCCCGCACCTGTGAAACGTGTCCCTGCTGGACAGTTATCAGACACACTTACCCCCCTACACACACTTACCCCCACACCACCCACCACCCACCCCACCACCACCACCACCACCACCACCCCGGCCCCCTTGCAGCTGGCCAAACCACTTGCACCCCCTGTCCTGACGGAGCCTTCTCGGTTCCCGCAGCCAGCTCATGTGGAACGTGTCCTGCTGGCCAGTTCTCAGACACGAGGATAGGAATTTGCCGACCTTGTCCACCGGGTGGTTATGCGCCCAACCCTGGAACCCCTGCATGCATCCCGTGCACTGCTGGTGAGTGGTGGTGGTGGGGTGTGACCAGGGTACTTCCAAGCGCGCGCTCTCGCGCTGCCTTTTTGAGCCCCACTGCACGTTTCGCGCAGTTTTTTGCAACCCCCTGTGGGCGCAGCAAGCAATTTCTGCGCTTTTTGCATTACAAAGCGCAGTTTTTATTTTTTCAACTGCGCTAAAGAGCTGGCCAATTTGGCCAATGGAAGTACCCTGGGTGCAACAAATACAAGCTTATTTCCGGGCAGTGAGTACTAGGGATCCAAGTTGAAATTTTCGAAAAGAGAAATCAACAGTAAGGGGAGACAAGAAGTAGGGACGATTTCCTACAAAAAGTAGGGACTAGATCCTGGTACCCCTGCAAGCCTTCAGTGCCCTGCTGGTGAGTGGTGGGGGGATGGGGGGTGTAACAGATAAAAGCTTATTTCCGGGCAGTGAGTACTAGGTGTAACATTTGAAATTTCCGAAAGGAGAAATCAACAGTAAGAGGAGACGAGAGATAGGGACAAATTATTACAAAAAGTAGCGACTAGATCCTGAAACCCCTGCAAACCACCAGTGCCCTGCTGGGGAGTGGTGGTTGAGCTCCTAGAAAGAACGAAGAAATTGCCGGGTTTGAATCCCCACGGGTGCGATTTAGTGTTCGCGGTCGCTGTCAACCGCCATGGTAGCTTTGTCCAGGTTAAGTAGCAGCCCGTCCCCTACCGCCGTAAGACGGGGCTCCCTTAATACCACGCCCTACCAGGCAATATCATTACTAGTTGTCTTGTGTCCTGTAGTTTCCTTGGGTTTGTGTAAGTCCTGTATTTTGTTTTGTTTTGTTTTGCTGCATGTCCTGTACTGCAATTATGTGGCTCGTGTTTGGCGTGGCCCTCTTGAACGTCTGTGCTGAGTCCAACGTCCCCACCAGGCAATATCATTTACTTTGCTGGTGAGTGGTGGTGGTGGGGTGTAACAAATACAAGCTTATTTCCGGGCAGTGAGTACTAGGGAGCTAAGCTGAAATTTTCGAAAAGAGAAATGAACAGTAAGAGGAGACGAGAGATAGGGATGAATGGTTATAAAAGGTACTGACTAGATCCTGGTACCCCTGCAAGCCTCCAATGCCCTGCTGGTGAGTGGTGGTGGTGGTGGCGTGAAACAAATACAAGCTTATTTCCAGGCAGTGAGCACCAGGCATCTAAGTTGAAATGTTCGAAAAGAGAAATCGACAATAAGAGGAGATGAAAGCTGTGACGAATTATTCCTAACAGCAGCGACTAGATCCTGGTACCTCAAGTGCCTCCAGTGCCCTGCTGGTGAGTGGTGATGGTGGGGTGTAACAAATAAAAGCTTATTTCCGGGCAGTGAGTACCAGGCATCTATGTTGAAATTTCGAAAAGAGAAATCAACAGTTAGAGGAGACGAGAGATAGGGATGAATGGTTACAAAAAGCAGCGACTAGATTCTGGTACCGCTGCAAGCCTCCAGTGCCCTGCTGGTGAGTGGTGGTGGTGGGGTTTAACAAGTAAAAGCTTATTTCCGGGCAGTGAGTACTAGGGAAATTCGAACCCACCCCACCCACACCCCCACACCCCACCTATTTTTCCTTGCCCTGTCTGTCCCTTCCAGTCAAGTACTCCAACCTAGGAGCCCTCTCCTGCACCCCCACACTCGCACCTTACCCTAATGTTTCCTCACAGAACTCTTCCCCACCCTTACTCTTCCTTACAGGCAAGTACTCCAACCCAGGAGCCCTCTGCTGCACCAACTGCCCTGTGGGCCACGCCCCCCTTCCGCACACTCCCTCCACACCCTAACATATCCCCGCCTATACTTTTCCTCACTCTCTTTGTCCCTTAAGGGTAAGTACTCCAACCTAGGAGCCCTCTGCTGCACCAACTGCCCTGTGGGCCACGCTCCCCTTCCGCACACTCCCTCCACACCCTAACATATCCCCGCCTATACTTTTCCTCGCTCTCTTTGTCCCTTAAGGGTAAGTACTCCAACCCAGGAGCCCTCTGCTGCACCAACTGCCCTGTGGGCCACGCCCCCCTTCCGCACACTCCCTCCACACCCTAACATATCCCCGCCTATACTTTTCCTCACTCTCTTTGTCCCTTGAAGGTAAGTACTCCAACCCAGGAGCCCTCTGCTGCACCAACTGCCCTGTGGGCCACACACCCCTTCCGCACACTCCCTCCACACCCTAACATATCCCCGTCTATACTTTTCCTCACTCTCTTTGTCCTTTAAGGGTAAGTACTCCAACCCAGGAGCCCTCTGCTGCACCAACTGCTTGAGGGCCATGCTCCTCTTCCGCACACTCCCTCCACACCCTAACACATCTCCGCCTATACTTTTCCTCACTCTCTTTGTCCCTTAAGGGTAAGTACTCCAACCCAGGAGCCCTCTGCTGCACCAACTGCCCTGTGGGCCACGCCCCCCTTCCGCACACTCCCTCCACACCCTAATATATCCCCGTCTATACTTTTCCTCACTCTCTTTGTCCCTTAAGGGTAAGTACTCCAACCCAGGAGCCCTCTGCTGCACCAACTGCTTGAGGGCCACGCTCCTCTTCCGCACACTCCCTCCACACCCTAACATTTCCTCAACCTAACTTCTCCCACCCCACACACCCACACCCACACCCCACCCCTTATTTTCCCTCACCCTCTCTGTCCCTTAAGGTAAGTACTCCAACCCAGGAGCCCTCTGCTGCACCCCCACACTTCCACCTTACCCTCATGTTTCCTCACCGAACTTTTCTTTACAGGAAAATACTCCAACTCAGGAGCTCTCTCTTGTACCAACTGCCCTAAGGGCCACGCGACTGTGAAGGCTGGCTTGCCCTTCTGTTCAGCATGTGCTTTTGGGCACTATGCCAACGCTTCCATCGGTGCGTCGGCGTGCATCTCTTGCCCGGCTGGCACCTTCTCAAACAGTTGTGAGTGGAATGACTGAGTCTGATCGGGCGATGGAGCAGTGGGGTGATGGAGCCATGGGGCAGTGAGCCATTGGGGTGATTGGGCAGTGGGTTGATGGGGCATTGGGGAGGTGGAGCAGTGGGGCTGTGGGGTGATGGGTCATTGGGACGGTGGGGCGATGGGGTGACGGGGCATTGGGGAGGTGGGGCGATGGGGCATTGGGGAGGTGGAGCAGTGGGGTGATGGGCAGTGGGGTGATGGGGCAGTGGGGAGGTGGGGTGATGGAGCAGTGGGGAGGTGGGGCGATAGGGAATTGGGGAGGTGGAGCAGTGGGGGCAGTGGGGTGATGGGGCAGTGGGGTTATGGGGCAGTGGGGAGGTGGGGTGATGGGAGGTGGGACGATGGGGAATTGGAGCAGTGGGGCAGTGGGGTGATGGGGCAGTGGGGAGGTGGGGCATTGGGAGGGTGGAGCAGTGGGGCAGTAGGGTGATGGGGCATTGGGGTGATGGGCGATGGGGTTCTAAACCGTTAACCCTAAACCCTGGACCCTCAACTCACCCACACACACAGCCTCTGCCACTCTCTCAGAGTGCCTGGAGTACCCACACAACTTCCTCTTTCCTCAAGCACCTCACCTCACATCACCTCACCTCACATCCTCACATCACCCACACTCACACTCACAGCCTCTGCCACTCTCTCAGAGTGCCTGGAGTACCCCCACAACTTCCCCTCACCTCACCTCATCCACACCTCACCTCACCTCACATCCTCACCTCACCTCACCTCACCTCACCCACACTTGCAGCCTCTGCCACCCTCACCGAGTGCTAGGAGTGCTCCCACAACTTCACCTCACCTCGCCACACCTCACCTCACCCTACCCACTCTTGCAGCCTCTGCCACCCTCACCGAGTGCTAGGAGTGCTCCCACAACTTCACCTCACCTCGCCACACCTCACCTCCCCCTACCCACTCTTGCAGCCTCTGCCACCCTCTCCGAGTGCTAGGAGTGCTCCCACAACTTCACCTTACCTCGCCACACCTCACCTCACCCTACCCACTCTTGCAGCCTCTGCCACCCTCACCGAGTGCTAGGAGTGCTCCCACAACTTCACCTCACCTCGCCACACCTCACCTCCCCCTACCCACTCTTGCAGCCTCTGCCACCCTCACCGAGTGCTAGGAGTGCTCCCACAACTACACCTCACCTCGCCACACCTCACCTCCCCCTACCCACTCTTGCAGCCTCTGCCACCCTCTCCGAGTGCTAGGAGTGCTCCCACAACTTCACCTCACCTCACCATACCTCACTTCACATCAACTCATCTTACCTCATTTCACCTCACCTTACCCACACCCACACCCAGTCACCCACACTCGCCATGCCTCACCTCACCCCACCTCACCCACACACCTCACCTTACTCACACTCACACTCACAGCCTCTGCCACCCTCTCAGAGTGCCTGGAGTACCCCCACAACTTCCCCTCCCCTCACCTCATCCACACCTCACCTCACATCCTCACCTTACCTCACATCCTCACCACATTTCACCTCACCCCACCTCACCTCATCTCACCTCACCTCACCACACCACACCTCACCACACCCACACTTGCAGCCTCTGCCACCCTCTCCGAGTGCTTGGAGTGCCCCCACAAATACCCCTCACCTCACCTCACCTCACCTCACCTCACCACACCACACCTCACCTCACCCACACTTGCAGCCTCTGCCACCCTCTCCGAGTGCTTGGAGTGCCCCCACAACTTCTATGGCCCCAGGCCAGGGATGAGTGAATGCGTTGCTTGCCCTCCTGGCCAATTCACATGCCGCTACGGAGCCGTGCGCTGCTCCAAAATAGCTTGCAAGGAGCCCCTGCCGCCTGCTCCCCCCCCAGGTCCACCTAAGCCCCCTCCAACGAAACCTCCACCTCCGCCCTGATCCGTTCATGCGTTGCTTGCCCTGCTGGCCAATTCACATGTCGCCACAGAGCTGTGCCCTGCTCCAAGATGGCTTGTAAGGAGCCCCTGCCACCGGCTCCCCCCCCAGGTCCCCCTAAGCCACCTCCACCTCCGCCCTGATCCGTTCATGCGTTGCTTGCCCTGCTCGCCAATTCACATGTCGCTACAGAGCTGTGCCCTGCTCCAAGATGGCTTGTAAGGAGCCCCTGCCACCGGCTCCCCCCCCAGGTCCCCCTAAGCCACCTCCACCTCCGCCCTGATCCGTTCATGCGTTGCTTGCTCTGCTCGCCAATTCACATGTCGCCACAGAGCTGTGCCCTGCTCCAAGATAACTTTCAAGGAGCCCCTGCCACCTGCTCCCCCCCCAGGTCCACCTAAGCCACCTCCAACTAAACCTCCACCTCCGCCGTGATCCGTTCTAGGCCGAATTTATAATTAAATAAACAAATAGCCTTGTCATGAAGTCACGCCAATGTGATACCATGCCATCGTATGATATCATATGATACCGGCAGTCTGACTAGGCTAAAGTTACCATTTATGTACAATATCATATGATGCAATTTGAATGATATCATACTCACCTTTAGTCAACATCATATGATCCCTACGTATTATGAGGCGTTCTAGGTTGAGCGTATAAGTAAATAAACAAATAGGACGCCTTATTGTGATCCAGGGTACTACATTTTGTCAAATTGATCAGGGCTTTAAGCGCGCATACGTCAAATTGGTCAGCGCTTTATAGTGCAAAAAGCGCAAAAATTGCGCGCTGCGTCCACAGAGGGTTGAAAAATCTGCGCGAAACGCGCAGTGTGGCTCAAAAATCGCGCTGCCGCGCGCGCTTTGTTGTACCCTGCTGTGGTCCGTTCTAGGTTGAGTGAATAAACAAATAGGCAAATAATACGCCTTATTATGAGGCGTGAGGTTGAGAGGGTCAGCCTGTTTGCTTGCACTGGGGCCAACCACCAATGGTCGAGTGTATCCATAATCCTAACCCCCAAGAGCAAAGCGAGGCTCACATGGTCCTCCACTAAAAACTCTACCTTCACCATGATCAGTTTTAGATTACACTACCTTGCATTGTCATAAGCAGGCCGGTGTTGACTCAAGGGAGTGTTGAGAGTGCCGCTAATCCTAAATCCTAAGGTACACTCGGCCATTGGTGGTTGGCTTGGCACTTAGCTCGCACTGGGGCCAACCAGTCCACCAAGGGTTGAGTGTCATTGTTTCTTTTGGGGGCTACTCATAGTCGCTTCCTACCAGCTCCAATAGCCAGCCACTGGGCCAAACCCAAAGCTTGCAGCTGCATTGGAATGCCTGTAATGTCAGCAATCAGACGCACTAGCTATCTTCAGGTGTGGCCCTGGGACAGGGAAAGGAGCTGCATAGAAGCAGCTACCGGTAGCCCAAAAATATATACCAATATCCACTTAAACCTCCGCCTGCGACGTGATCAGTTATAGGTTACATTACCTTACACTGTCACAAGCAGGCCGGTGTTGACTCAAGAGAGTGTTGAGAGTGCTTCCCTAACCCTAACTTCTAAGGTGCACTCAGCTATTGGTGGTTGGCTTGGTACTTTGCTTGCTCTGGGGCCAACCACCAATGGTTGAGTGCTTCCCTAACCCTAACTCCTAAGGTGCACTCAGCTATTGGTGGTTGGCTTGGTACTTTTCTTGCACCGGGGCCAACCACCAAGGGTTGAGCGTATCCCTAATCTTAACCCTTATAAGCAAAGCAAGGCCCAGCTGGGCCCCACCATTCCCACCAAAACCTCCGCCTACGCCATGCTCAGTTCTAGGTCACATAACCTTTCATTGTCATAGGCAGGCCAGTGTTGACCTAAGAGAGTTGAATTTATCCCTCATCCTCAATTTGTTCCTGATATCCCCGAAAACTACAATTAAAGTTGAAGTTACCTAAACCCCATAAGCAAAGCGAGACCCACCTGGGCCCCACCAGTTCCACCAAAAACTCCGCCTAAGCCATGATTCATTCAAGGTTGGGTCAGGGTAAGATGATGGTGATGATGTGTGCATTATTGTGTGCATGGTGATGATGTGTGCATTATCCAGGTGCCCCTCTAGACCCCTAATGTTCACACATGTTGACAGAGTCAAGTTGGTCTGGCAATGCATGTGTGTGTGTGCGTATGTATGTATGTATGTATGTATGTATGTATGTATGTATGTATGTGTGTATGTATGTACGTATGTATGTATGTACGTACGTACGTATGTATGTATGTATGTATGTACGTACGTATGTATGTAAGTTCAAGGGTAGGCCAAATAGGCTCAAGGGACTCGCCCAACTGTGATAGGAAGGGCGTAAAAATAAACGCATTAGTCACACTGGGTCTAGCAATAGTCACACATAAATCCTTATTAAGGTGTACGAGTCATTAATTTGGTATACTCCAAACCTAACCCTAACCCCAATTATCAAAGGGAGGACCACACAGTGGGCTTTTAGTTTCATCTTTTCTGAGCAGCTGCTAGGCAGCTCCCTGAGCCAGCAACTGTGCTACACCCAAATGTTGAAATATTTCAGCAGTTCTTCACAATTGATTATGTCAGCTTCAAGGAACCCTAGGTTGCGTTAGGCTGGGCTGAATAGCCAGACAGGGGAGCTGCAGAGAAGCTGTTGATCGTAGTTGACAATAAAAACTATGCTCTTATTTATAAATAAATAAATAGTACGCCTTATTACGAGGCGTGAGGTTGAGGGGGCCAGCCCGTTTGCTTGCACTGGGGTCAACCACCAATCTATGCACTTAATATATTTTGCAGCCAGACAGGGTAGCTGCATAGAAGCCGTAGCTCATTGCTGAAAATAAAAGCTATGCTCTTATTTATATGCTACAGCCAGGCATGGGAGCTGCATTGAAGCTGTTGCTCATAGCTGAAAAGAAAAGCTATGTTCCTAGTTCTATGTTGCAGCCAGACAGGGGAGCTGCATAGAAGCTGCTGCCCGTAGCTGAACTGAAAAGCTATGCTCTTATTTATATGCTACAGCCAGGCATGGGAGCTGCATTGAAGCTGTTGCTCGTAGCTGAACTGAAAAGCTACGCTCTTATTTCTCTGCTACAGCCAGACAGGGGAGCTGCATATAAGCTGCTTCACGTAGCTGAACTGAAAAGCTACGCTCTTATTTCTCTGCTACAGCCAGACAGGGGAGCTGCATATAAGCTGCTTCTCGTAGCTGAACTGAAAAGCTACGCTCTTATTTCTCTGCTACAGCCAGACAGGGGAGCTGCATATAAGCTGCTTCTCGTAGCTGAACTGAAAAGCTATGCTCTTATTTATATGCTACAGCCAGGCATGGGAGCTGCATTGAAGCTGTTGCTCGTAACTGAACTGAAAAGCTGTGCTCTTATTTCTCATCCAGACAGGGGAGCTGCATATAAGCTGCTTCTCGTAGCTGAACAGAAAAGTTATGCTCTTACTTATATGCCACAGCCAGGCATGGGAGCTGCATAGAAATTGCTGCCAGTGGCTGAAAAGAAAAGCTATGCTCTTATTAATATGCTATAGCCAGACATTGGAGCCGCATAGAAGCTGTTGCTCGCAGCTGAACAGAAAAGCTATGCTCTTATTATATGTTGCCGCTCTTGGTTGACGGCGTAGCCAATTCATCTGACTCACAAATAAATACATATATACAACTACAGTACGCCTTGTCACGATGGCGTAGCCAATTCATCGATTCATCAGACTCACACATAAATTCATATATAAATATACAGTATGCCTTGTCACGAGGCGTGAGGTTGAGGGAGCCAGCCCGTTTTCTTGCACTGGGGCCAAGCACCATTCTGACTCACAAGTTGGTATCTTGCGTGTGCGTTTTTACAGTGTAGCCGGTAAAGGCGCAGCCGAATAGGCTAAATAGACTTGTAATGCATACGAGATGCTTCCAGGGTTTTTTCTAAGGAAATGAAGCAGTGTCTTTATGTAGCACCGTGGTGCTCCTAGTAGCATTTGGGGTGCTGGGTGGCAGCTTCCAGCCAGCTCCATTACCCAGCCACTGGGTCAAGCCCCAAGCTAGCAGCTGCATTATAATGCATGTCATGGCAGCTTCCAGCCAGATCCATGACCCAGCCACTGGGTCAAGCCGCAAGATAGCAGCTGCATTTGTAATGCATATCATGGCAGCTTTCAGTCGCACTGGCTAGCTTCAGGTTTGGTCCAAGGAAAGGCAGCTGCGTAGAAGCTGCTGCACGTAGCAAACAAATAGAAACAGTGGAGCGGCTATCTTAAAGCCCTAACTGGATTATAAACCCTAGGACCTCAGTATGGACCGAAGCCTTACACAGAGTGATGTGAGCAGCCCAGAGTAAGCTGAAAACCATGTAACTATCTAATCCTGATGTTGACAATAGCGCCTCCACCCAGTAGAAGGAGGAATCGTCGTCATGACTTCTACAATCGAAACCTGACTATTTACGGATCGCTGCAGCCGTATGTATCAATAATGTTACAAACACGTTATATAAGTTTAATAACGCAACACATTGTCCGGCCGTACCGGAGATAGGTAACATTTTGCAACGTGTTATAACGTCCAGTTCTGTTTCCATGGTGGTAAATAGGTCCTGGATTCACATATGAATATATTTGACAATACCCCACAATACTAGGTCCTGGATTCACACATTAATGGATTTGACGACAACCCACAATACTAGGTCCTGGATTCACATTTTAATAGATTTGACATGTATGCATGTATTTGTACAGTCCAGGGGCAGCTGAATAGGCTATTGAATAGGTACTTTCCCAACCGTGATATTAGCAGGGGCCAAAACGAAAACTGTTTAACTGGATCTTAAACAATCGTTTTACCGACCAACTGAAATGATTATTTAATTGTGCGATTACTATCGCATATGTAATACAATTAATAATTTATTTCCATCCTTCAAAGGATTCAGGATTCGTGACTTGCCTCAAGCCGGAGTCTTTATCAACCAACTCGGGTTCAGTTCTCATTTTCTCAAAAAGTATTTTCCTATCCTAAAGAGTATAAATGGCATTCTAACCTGAAACGCATCAACTTCTACCGGTCTTAAACCATGCACCACCATATCTGAGCAACTGCAAGTTATACTAGAACGAGTGGTACTCCTACCGCCTTAAACATTCAAATTGTGAGCTTTAAGGCGTAGTCTTGCTACGCATGCACCATGATGATGATGGTGTTGATGCTGCTGGTGTTGGCGGTGTTGATGTTGATGCTGTTGGTAGTGTGGTGTTATATGATGGTGGGCTATGCATGCACCATTATTATTACTCACGATGGTTGGGAGTTTGGTTTGTATGTCCTCGACATACCCCTGATGTAATGTTTCTTTTTGCTTCGTTCAGCTTTGTGGGTGCTTTTTATTTTTTTAAGCACAGAGTCTCCTACACCCTCGTGGTGTCCAGTAGACTTTAACATGTAAAAGACAAAGACAAGATTCAATAAGTTAGTATAGGTGGACCTATAGTTTCTATCATCCGACATCATCCAGCTTTGTGGGTGCTTTTTATTTTTTTAAGCACAGAGTCTCATACACCCTCGCGGTGTCAAGTAGACTTTAACATGTAATGTAATGTAATGTAATGTAATGTAATGTAATGTAATGTAATGTAATCCAAGTAGCATAAGTAATGTATTTAATACCGTCTCCTTAGTTATCACCAAGGTTCATGGGGTTACTTGTACTTAGAAATTACCAGTCAATATATGTTATTTCGTTGACGCCTTAATCGTTTTCCCTAAGTTAATCTTGATCAGTGAAGTCTGGCCATCTTGAAGAATATCAGAAAAATGTTCTACAACCCCAAATATCTGAGTGCACCCTAGTAATCCATACGACAAACTTTGTTGGTTTCTACCTCTGGATGCCATTAGAACATTCTCTAGCAAGGCTCTTAACACAAAATCATCGTCCATACGGTCAACGAACTTATTCCAAAATCCATTACATTGTCTGAACCATTGAGCCCATGTAGGTGATATGTTAAGTCTATCAAGGACCAAGTCGGACCAGGGCTGTTATCTCTAACGCCAAGAGCCCTTTTCATGAACGTATTCCGTATAGATTCACATTTTTCTTCCATGCCATGAGAAGTATTAATATTACCCAGACAGTCTAGACCCCACACTTCACACCCATAGTTCAGGATAGTGTTGAATTAGCCATAAAGATAACTTCAAATATTGGCTTTTGCGAGATCCATCTCGCTGTACAGTTTCCAGAGTGCACAAGTTGGAGGCAACACGTTATCTTTTACCGGATTCGTGTGTGACACCATTCCAGTCATGTTTCCCCTTGAAGAGAATCTGAAGTAGAATTCCAATCAGTAGAATTACTAAGCCCTCGGACCTATAGAGAAGAAAGGATAGAGGGTGCCGCCCCTCAATCCTCTCACAAACAGTAAACTCACATGCTCCACCACCTTGCCTCGGCATATGGAGCCACGCCACTTACTCCTCACACAAACAGGATACTCACATGCTCCACCACCTCGCCTCGACACATGGGGCCACGCCACTTACTCCTCACACAAACAGGATACTCACATGCTCCACCACCTTGCATCGGCACATGGGACACTCCCCTGTCTTAGACAGCACCTTCTCACAGCAAGGGGAGCACATGACAACATGGCTACACGGCAGCAAGCACACCTCCCGCTCCCTCTCCATGCACACAACACATAGATCCTCGTCCTCATCCTCTGCCTCCACTGCTGCCATGGAAGCCAGAGTGTGGCTTTTGGAAGGGGTACTGTGGGGGGGAGGCAACATTGCCTCAATGGGACCAACTCCCAGACTTAATGACGGGTTTCGGGGGGGGGACAACACTGCAGAGGGGATGCGTGGTGGTGGTGGTGCTGCTGCTGCTGGGACGCGTGGTGGTGGGATGCGTTGTGGTGGTGGTGGTGGGATGCGTGGTGGCGGGATGCGTGGTGGTGGTGGGATGCGGGGTGGTGGTGGTGGTGGTTGAGCAGCCACCATGGCAGCCTGTCTGAACTGATGGAACAGAGCCTGTCTGAACTGATGGAACAGAGCAGGATTCAATCCTGGCTGCATGGCACTGGTATGGCCTACCGCCCTGGGCTGGGTAGCATGTGTAGGGCAGGGGGCAGGGCTACCAGCGGGAGGTTCCATTTGGGTGGTGTAAGAGGGTCCTATACTGGGCGTTGCAATGGCGGGAGGAGGTAGACGCATGGAGGAGGGTGCAGTGGTGGAGGGATGCCTATGCCTCAAGGGCTGGTAAGTTCCAATAGGGATAGCTTGCACTTTAGGTGTGGGGAGATGGGTAGGCAGGGAGAGTGCGGATCCTGTGGCCACACCACCCGAGGCTAGGGCTAAGGTGTGACCCAGTGGGTCCTGACGGGTGTAAGGTTGCAACCTCTGGGACTGAATGATCTGACGAGGTGCAAAGTAAGGCATTACAGCATGAGGTTGATTGATGCTTGGCTCCGTAACTGAAGGCTGTACACTGCAAGGCGGCGTATCAAAAGCAGGTGGTACAACCTGAGGATGTCCAATCCAAGGCAGTGGATCAACAACAGGGGGTATAAACCGAGGCTGTACAACTTGAGGTTGATCAATGTGTGGCTGAACAACTGACGACCGTGCACTCTGAGGCTGTACAACCCGCTGATGCTGTCCATGAATGGGCATAGATGCATGAGACGGGAATATCTTCAGGGGTGGCCGATCCTGCTGAAACGTTGAAGTGGGGGTCCATGCACTAGCAGGAAGTGCTCTGGAACCTTGGACTGCAGTGGGAGCGGCAGCAGCAGAAGCAGTGTCGGTGATTGAGCTAGCTGCTGAATCAGTCAACGTCACCGTAGTAGCAGTGGTGGGGTCAGCAGATGTAGAAGAGGTGGCAGCAGCAGTGGCAGCAGCAGAAGTAGTGGTGGTGATAGCAGTAGCAGCTGAATCAGCTCCAGTTGTAGTAGCAATGGTGGGATCAGCAGATGTAGAAGAGGTGGCAGCAGCAGAAGTAGTGGTGGTGATAGCAGTAGCAGCTGAATCAGCTCCAGTTGTGGTAGCAGTGGTGGGATAAGCAGATGTAGAAGAGGTGGCAGCAGCAGTAGGAGACGGCAATTGGGGCGGTCCAGTAGAAGCTAGTGGTACAGCCAGGGATGCACTTCTAGCAGTTACATCAGGAGCTCTCTGCATGTCATGAGCACTAGCAGTATTAGTGCCACTTCCACTCGGCTCCCCACCATCACCACCACCCTCAAGGCTACTCCTTGCATGTTGCAGTTGTATCAGAGGCACATCCTGGTCCCCCACTGCCGATTCCTTAACCTGGCATTGCAGCTCCCTGCCACTTGCCTGACTGGTCTTGTCCTTCTTCAAAAGCTCCTGAAACGTTGGTGATGTTGTAAACATTGTTGACTATGTATACATATCAATCAATCAATCAATCAATCAATCAGTCAGTCAGTCAGTCAGTCAGTCAGTTAGCCAGTCAGTCAGTCAGCCAGTCAGTCTGTCAGTCAGTCAGTCAGTCAGTCAGTCAGCCAGTCAGTCAGTCAGTCAGTCAGTCAGTCAGTCAGTCAGTTGGTCGGTTGGTCGGTTGGTTGGTTGGTTGGTCTTTCCGTCCGTTTGTCAGTCCGTCTGTCACTCCGTCCGTCCCTCACTCCATCCATCCGTCAGTCACTCTGTCAACCACAGTCGATCAGTCCTTGAGTATGTATATGGCCCTCCCAAGGCTGTTGAAGACACTAACATTCACAAGTCACAACCTCATAACCATTTGTATCGCACCAAGCAGAGATTATCCCAAACATTCACAACCTCATAACCATTTGTTTTGTACCAAGCAGATGGTATGCCTTACCTTTACAACCTTCCTTATAGCTGCTGCTGCCTTCTTCACCTCAGCTTCCTTGGCAGCTCTCTGTTGCATTTCTGGCACACTCTGTAGCAACTGGACAAGAAGCTTTGACACCTGCTGCAGCGATCGTTCTGTGTTGCTGTTGGACAATAATGCCTCCAATGCAGGAAAGGCCCCTGCTGCAATGATATTTCTCGTGTTGTCAGCGTTGTTTGTAGCTAGATGCATAAGAGCCTGTGCAGCGATCTTCTGCACACGTGCTGCATTGCCAGCGGATAACAACGCCACCATGTAGGGAATGGTGCCTGCAGCAACAAGCTCGTCTGACGACGTGCAAGCTAGATTTGAGACAGCTATTGCTGCACCTAAATTAACTCTCGCCGCATCAAAAAACCCATCTTTCTGAGTAGTGCCACTGGCAAGAATTGTGAGGAACTTTACAACAGCCACCTGAACACTTGTTGCAGTGCCAGCAGACAACAACGCCAGCAAGGGGCGTAAGGAACGTTTAACCAACTCGCGCACATACTTGCATTCAGCGCGGATGACAAAAGATGAAAGGGTTGTTACTACCGCCTGCTGCAAACTTGCTGGAGTACTAGCGGATAACAATGCAACCAAGACGGGAATGTATCCTACACGAACAAGATTCCACCGTCCGTTGGGATTTCCGGTAGCAAGACATTCAAGAGCCTTTGCTGCCTGCTCCTTCACAACAGTTGCCACATTACTGGATAACAGTGACATCAAGAGGGGAATGGCACCTGCAGCAGCCACTGCACAGCCCTCCGGGTGACTTCTGATTCTGAACTCCTGAGTCTGAAGGTACCTTGTTGCCTCCAACTGCTCCTCCACACTGGAAGTGGGTCCAAGCTTGTCAATGCAATCCTGGATGGCTGACATGCTCCCACGCCACTTGTCGTGATCACACTCAGGAGTTGATGCTAAGCCACTAATATTGTTACAGTTCTACTATCCCTAGATGGCCGACGTGTTGGCAACTACTTGCAAGCTGTCAGCCCTGGGATGGATGACTAGCTGCAGGAGTGTCAATCTGCAAGTAGTCAGCATAGGGGCGATGATGGTGTTTGTGTGTGTGTGTGTGTGTGTGTGGGGGGGGGGGGGGGGGGGCAGGGACTCATGGTGGCACTTGGCAGTGCCTTGAGGGCGGGAGGCTGGTGGTCCTGTTCATGCCAAGGAGTCTGCGAGCAGTCAGCCCTGAATGCCTAGGTGTATAAGTCTACCAGCCATAAATGGGTACAAAAGGACAGGACAGAGGCAGCCTTGTCCAACATAGTTCTTCTGACCTGCATGTGAGAGGGGTCAAACAAGTTATACGCAGTGTCGCAAGCGACGAAGAAAATTGGCAGAGTGTGTTGGCAACGGAACGAAAGGTGGCAACGATGGAGCTGACAGAAGCCAGTTAGTTATGAGACAGTTGGCTGGCGTGCCAGGCTTCAATTTTTTTGTCGGTCGGTCAGTCGGTTGGACGTTCGGACTGACAAATGGGTAACCCTGTGGGGCTCTGCCAAAATATAGATCGCACATGAGCCTGGATGGCTTTGGTGAAGGGGATTCTCACCCAGGAAGGTGGGTCTCCTGACACGTATCAGATAAAATGAGGACCACACAGTCACACGAAGGGCAGGTGATCAGTGGAGTGCCAGGACAAGGGGGGAAGAGCGGAAGACATCAGACATTTGGATAGGGAACGGCAATATGGTATCATATGATATCATGTCATCATATGATATCATATGATGCCAGCAGTTTGGCTAGGCTAAAGCTGCCATCTATATATAATATCATGTATTCATATGATGCGTTTTGTGTGATATCATACTCTCCTTCGGCCAGCATCATATGACATGCCGGTCCCTTCATATGGATGGAGGGGGTGGGGGGAAGCTTTGTTGCTTGTTTTGATAACATGGTCGGTCAGCCAGCTATCAGGTTGCTCACCATTTGCGGGTTCAGTGGACATGCGTAGGATAAACAAAATAACTAACAACACTGCTGAGTGCATTGGGGCAGGTTGAAAGCGGGCTCAGAAGGATGGGGGGGCAAGGGGACCAGGGGACATGCGGGGGGGACAAGGGAGAGGGGGGGGAAGACAAGGGGGCTGAAGCGCGGAACGAGATAAAGGTGCAACCAGGCAGAATAGACAGGCAGGGGGGGTCAGGAGATCTGATGCAGTTTGTTGATTGATAAGCTTGATAATGGAGTTGCTCACCCTAGGCTCCTTAAGTTCTGCATGGGCTGCCTGGACGCTTTTCGGTTGTGCTGGTTGGAGCTCTCAGGAGGCGCACAATGTACCTGAGTGCAACATGCAATGGATCCCGGGACTGTGCTCGAACTCGACGGCGTACAAAACCGCGAAACGAGAGCAACTAACTCGAAGCCGGGCTGACTGCGTAGATATATATTAACTTCTTTGAACTTCGTTGAAATCTCAGCACTACATTGACGTTGCGTGCGCGGACGACAGGAAGCAAATTGAGGAGGACTTCGGTGGGGACGGGGTAGATGTCTTTGCTGTAGCTCCCAGGCCACATGTCTATGTGGCGTCGTGTGGCGTATGGTCGCGTAAGAACCGAAGCAGTGGATGACATAATCACGTGGTGGACCGATCAATATGCCCAAATCGTAGCTCCACCGGCCAGGCTGGCGCAGATGTACTCTCGTCGCCGGCGCCACACTAATAAATCTCGCATCTGCAACAACCCGAGTACACTTGCAGGTGAGGGCCGTGTTCCCTGTTCCACTTGCATGCTAGCTTTCTGTCTGGGAGAACATCTGAAACGCCCATCGAGGGGTTCGAACCCTCGACCACAAGATGTCAAGGATGCCTATATCTCGCGCTCTACTAACTGAGGACCCCCTTTGGATTGCTTCCTCAATTCACGCCGACATCGCATACTGCTTTCATTTTTTTACGACGGTATTCACACGCAATCGATGTTAATTTAGTGCCGAGGTGTCAACGAAGAAGTTAATATATATCCACGCATCCAGACCGGTCTTGAGTTAGTTGTATCGCGGTTCTGTACGCCGTCTAGTTCGAACAGTCCCGGGGTCCATCGCATTTTGCACTCAGGTACTCTGTGCGCCTCCAACCTGCACAACGGAAATGCGTTTAGACAGCCCATGCAGAACTTAAAGAGCCTAGGGTGAGCAAGGTCATCATCAAGCTTATCAATCAACAAACTGCATCAGGTCTCTTGACATCCCCTGTCTATTCTGCCTCACTGCACCTTAATCTCGTTGCCGCGCTTCAGCCCCCCCTTGTTTCTTCCCCCCCCCCTTCCCGTCCCCCCCCCTCTCCCTTGTCCCCTGGTCCCCTTGCCCCCCCAGCCTCCTGAGCCCGCTGCCAACCTGCCCCTATGCACTCAGAGTTCAACCTGCCCCAATGCACTCAGAGGAAATGCACTCTGAGTTGAACCTGCCCCATGCGTAGCGACACCTGCATTATCGATAATTGAGAAAGTCAATACCTGAGACAGCCTGAGAGAAGTTATTTTGTGCATCCTACCTGTGTTCACTGCACCCGCAGATGGTGAGCAACCTGACATCTGACTGAACATGTTATCAAAACAAGCAACGGACCTTCCCCCCACCCCCTCCATCCATATGAAGGGACCGGCATATCATATGATGCTGGCCGAAGGAGAGTATGATATCATACAATTTACTTCATACAATAGTATATATGAATGGGAACTTTAGCCTAGTCAGACTGCCGGAATCATATGATATAATATGATGACATTATATCTTATGATATCATATTGCCGTTCCATATCCATATGTCTGCTGTCTTACGCTCTTCCTCTCTTGTCTTCTGACACTCCACTGATCACCTGCCCTTCATGCAACCTTGTCGTCCTGATTTTCTCTGATATATGTCAGGAGACCCACATCCCTGGGTGAGAATCCCCTTCACCAAAGAACAATTCATCCAGGCTCATGTGCGCTCTATTTTTCTATCCCTCACACATGCAGGTCAGCAGAACTATGTTAGTCAAGGCTGCTTCTGTTCTGTCCTTCATTACGCATCCATGGCTGCCAGAATTATACACCTCCAGATAGGCATTCAGGGCTGACTACTTGCAGATTGACACTCCTGCAGCTAGTCATCCATCTCAGGGCTGACAACTTGCAAGTTGTAACCCGCACGTCGGCCATCTAAGGATAATAGAACAGTAGCAATAGTACTGGCTTAGCATCAACTCCTGAACGTGATCACGACAAGTGGCGTGGGAGCATGTCAGCCATCCAGGATTGCATTGACAAGCTTGGACCCACTTCCAGTGTGGAGGAGCAGTTGGAGGCAACAAGGTACCTCCAGACTCTTAGTCACCCGGAGGGCAGTGCAGTGGCTGCTGCAGGTGCCTTGCCCCGCTTGGTGGCATTGTTATCCGCTGCCTCTCAGAGTGTGCAGGAGGAGGCAGCAAGGGCCCTTTCACATCTGGCCGCAAACAAGCGTGACACATCGAGCCAGATAGTTGGTGCAGGAGCCATTCCCCCCTTGACGTCACTGTTATCGAGTAATGTGGCAACCGTTGTGAAGGAGCAGGCAGCAAAGGCTCTTGGATGTCTTGCGACGGGGAATCCCAACGGACAGCGGAATCTTGTTCGTGTAGGTGGCATTCCTGTCTTGGTTGCATTGCTATCCGCTCGTACTCCAGCAAGTTTGCAGCTGGCGGCAGTAACATCCCTTTCATCTCTTGCCATCGGCGCTGAAAGCACGTATGCAAAAGAGTTGGTTTCCGCACCTGTCTTTCTCCCTTTGTTAGCATTGTTGTCTGCTGGCACTGCGACAAGTGTTCAGGTGGCTGCTGCAAAGGTCCTTACACTTCTGGCAAGTGGCACCTGTCTCGCTGCGAGCAAGATGGATACTTTAGGCGTCATTCCCCCCTTGGTGTCGTTGTTATCCCCTGGCAACGAGGCAAGTCTTCAAGAGGAGGCAGCAAGAGCTCTCTTATATCTAGCTTTCAAGTCGTCAGACAAGCTTGCTGCTGCAGGCGCCATTCCCCCCATGGTGGCACTCGTATCTGCTGGCAATGCAGCACGTGTGCAGATGATGGCTGCACAGGCTCTTGTACGTCTAGCTAAAACAAACGCTAACAACCAGAGCAAGATCGTTGCAGCAGGTGCCATTCCTGCATTGGAGGCATTATTGTCCAACAGCAACACAGAACAAGCGCTGCAGCAGTCGTCAAAGCTTCTTGTCCAGTTGTTACATGATGTACGGCAGATAGCTGCCAAGGAAGCTGAGGTGAAGAAGGCTGCAGCTATAACGGAGGTTGTGAAGGTAAGGCATAACATATGCTTGGTACGATACAAATGGTTATGAGGTTGTGAATGGTAGTGTCTTCAACAGCCTTGGGAGGGCCATATACATACTCAAGGACTGATCGACTGTGATTGACTGACTGAGTGACGGACGGACGGACGGAGGGACTTACTGCCTCACCGACTCGACTCGACTCGACTCAACTCAATTCGACTAGGCTTGACTGACTGACTGACTGACTCACTGACTGACTCACTGACTGACTGACTCACTGACTCACTCACTGACTCACTCACTGACTCACTGACTCTCTGTATGACTGACTGACTGACTGACTGACTGACTGACTGACTGACTGACTGACTGACTGACTGACTGACTGACTGACTGACTGACTGACTGACTGACTGACTGACTGACTGACTGATTGACTGACCGACCGACCGACCAACCGACCGACTGACTGACTGACCGACCGACCGACCGACCGACCGACTGACCTACTGATCGACCGACCGACGACCGACCGACCGACCGACCGACCGACCGACCGACTGACTGACTGACTGACTGACTGACTGACTGAACAACAATGTGTACAACATCACCAACGTTCCAGGAGCTTTTGAAGAAGAACAAGGAGGAAGAGGAGGACAAGACCAGACAGACAAGTGACAGGGAGCTGCAACGCCAGGATGAGGAATCGGCAGTGGGGGACCAGGATGTGCCTCTGATACAGCAGCAACATGCGGGTGGCAATCATATCTTCAAGACTGATGGTGATGGTGGGGAACCAAGTGGAAGTGGTACAGTGGGTGTCGTAGGGGATGAGGAGCAGAGTCTCACGCCCTCCACTGCTACTACAACCGGAGTACAGCTCCATCCTGAATGTAAACACAACAAGTGGAATGGGAGGATGTCAGCCATCCAGGATTGCATTAAAGAGCTCGGACCCACATTCAGTGTGGCGGAGCAGTTGGAGGCAGCAAGGTACCTTCAGAATGTAGATCACGAGGTGAGCAGGGCAGTGGCTGCTGCAGGTGCCATCCCCCCCTTGGTGGCATTGACATACGCTGCCACCGCAGCACCTGTGCGGGTGGAGGCTGCAACAGCTCTTGCATGTCTAGCTGTTGGAAATCGTGGCTGCCACAGCCAGCTGGTTGCTGCATGGGCCATTCCTTGCTTGGTACCATTGTTGGCCGCCGGTCTTCCAAGCAGTGCTCAGGGGTTGGCTGCAGTGGCCCTCTCCCATCTGGCCAATAGAGATCCTGTTTACCTGGAGAGAGTTGTTCATGCAGGTGCCATTCCTGGCTTGGTTGCTTTGTTATCCAGTAATGTGGCAAGTGGTGTGAGGGAGCAGGCAGAAACGGCCCTTTTATCTCTTGTCATCGGCGTTCAACACAATGCGGATGCCATTCCCAGCTTGGTTGCGTTGTTATCCAGTCATGTGGCAAGTGGTGTGAAGGAGCAGGCAGAAACGGCCCTTTCATCTCTTGTCATCGGCGTTCAACACAATGCGGATGCCATTCCCAGCTTGGTTGCGTTGTTATCCAGTCATGTGGCAAATGCTGTGAAGGAGCATGCAGCACAGGCTCTTGGACGTCTTGCTACGGGGAATCCAAAGGGACAGCATGAAGTGGTTAAGGCAGGTGGTATTCCCGTCTTGTTCGCATTGCTATCCGCTTGCACCCCGGCAAGTTTGCAGCTGGCAGCAGTATCGGCCTTTTCATCTCTTGTTATCGGCGCTGAATGCAAGTATGTGCGTGAGTTGGTTACTAAACATTCCTTTGCCCCCTTGCTGGCGTTGTTGTCTGCTGGCACTGCGACAAGTGTTCAGGTGGCTGCTGCAAAGGTCCTTACACTTCTGGCCAGTGGCACCTGTCTCGCTGCGAGCAAGATGGATACTTTAGGCGCCATTCCCCCCTTGGTGTCGTTGTTATCCCCTGGCAACGAGGCAAGTCTTCAAGAGGAGGCAGCAAGAGCTCTCTCATATCTAGCTTGCAAGTCGTCAGACAAGCTTGCTGCTGCAGGCGCCATTCCCCCCATGGTGGCACTCTTATCCGCTGGCAATGCAGCACGTGTGCAGATGATGGCTGCACAGGCTCTTGTGCGTCTAGCTACAAAAAACGCTAACAACCAGAGCAAGATCGTTGCAGCAGGTGCCATTCCTGCATTAGAGGCATTATTGTCCAACAGCAACACAGAACAATCGCTGCAGCAGTCGTCAAAGCTTCTTGTCCAGTTGCTACATGATGTACAACAGAGAGCTGCCAAGCAAGCTGAGGTGAAGAAAGCTGCAGCTACAAGGGAGGTTGTGAAGGTAAGGCATAACATCTGCTTGGTACAATACGAATGGTTATGAGGTTGTGAATGTTAGGCAAAACATCTGTTTGGTACGATACAAATGGTTATGAGGTTGTGAAGGTAAGGCATAACATATGCTTGGTGCGATACAAATGGTTATGAGGTTGTGAATGTTTGGGATAATCTCTGCTTGGTACAATACAAATGGTTATGAGGTTGTGAAGGTAAGGCATAACCTTTGCTTGGTGCGATACAAATGGTTATGAGGTTGTGAATGGTAGTGTCTTCAACAGCCTTGGGAGGGTCATACATATAATCAAGGACTGATTCACTGTGGTTGACAGAGTAAGTGACTGACTGACTCACTCACTCACTCACTCACTCACTCACTCACTCACTCACTCACTCGCTGACTCACTCACTGACTCACTCACTGACTCACTCAATTACTCACTCAATTACTCACTCACTCACTCACTCACTCACTGACTGACTCACTGACTGACTCACTGACTGACTCAGTGACTGACTGACTCACTCACTCACTCACTCACTCACTCACTCACTCACTCACTTACTCACTCACTCACTCACTCACTCACTCACTCACTCACTCACTCACTCACTCACCGACTCACCGACTCGACTCGCCTGGGCTTGACTGACTGACTGACTGACTGACTGACTGACTGATTGATTGATTGACAGACTGAACAACAATGTGTACAACATCACCAACGTTTCAGGAGCTTTTGGAGAAGAACAAGGAGGAAGAGATGGACAAGACCAGACAGACAAGTGACAGGGAGCTACAATACCAGGGTAAAGAATTGGCAGTGGGGGACCAGGATGTGCCTCTGATACAACAGCAATATGCAAGGGGTAGCCTTGCGGATGGTGATGATGGTGAGGAGCCAAGTGAAAGAGGCACTGCTACTGGTAGTGCTCATGATATGCAGAGAGCTGATGTAACTGCTAGAAGTGCGTCCCTGGCTGTACCACTAGTTTCTACTGGACCGCCCCAATTGCCGTGTCCTACTGCTGCTGCTACCTCTTCTACATCTGCTGACCCCACCACTGCTACCACAACTGGAGCTGATTCAGCTGCTACTGCTATCACCACCACTACTTCTGCTGCTGCCACTGCTGCTGCCACCTCTTCTACATCTGCTGACCCCACCACTGCTACTACGGTGACGTTTACTGATTCAGCAGCTAGCTCAATTTCCGACACTGCTTCTGCTGCTGCCGCTCCCACTGCAGTCCAAGGTTCCAGAGCACTTCCTGCTAGTGCATGGACCCCCACTTCAACGTTTCAGCAGGATCGGCCCCCCCTGAAGATATTCCCGTCTCATGCACACAGTGCGCACATTGCACGGTCGTCAGTTGTCCAGCCACACATTGATCAACCTCAGGTTGTACAGCCTCGGTTAATACCACCTGTTGTTGAAACACTGCCTTGGATTGGACATCCTCAGGTTGTACCGCCTGTTTTTGATACGCATACCAGTGCCATGCAGCTAGGATTGAATCCTGCTCCGTTCCATCAGTTCAGACAGGCTGCCATGGTGGCTGCTCAACCACCACCACCACCACCACGCATCCCACCACCACCACGCATCCCGCCACCACGCATCCCACCGCCTGCTTTTGATACGCCGCCTTGCAGTGAACAGCCTTCAGTTACGGAGCCAAGCATCAATCAACCTCATGCTGTAATGCCTTACTTTGTACCTCGTCAGATCATTCAGTCACAGATGTTGCAACCTTACACCCGTCAGGACCCACAGGGTCACACCTTAGCCCTAGCCTCGGGTGGTGTGGCCGTAGGAACCGCACTCTCCCTGCCTGCCCATCTCCCAGCACCTAAAGTGCAAGCTATCCCTATTGGAACTTACCAGCCCTTGAGGCATAGGCATCTCTCCACCACTGCACCCTCCTCCACGCCTCTACCTCCTCCCGCCATTGCTCCGCCCAGCATAGGACCCTCTTACACCACCCAAATGGAACCTCCCGCTGGTAGCCCTGCCCCCCGACCTGCACATGCTACCCAGCCCAGGGCGGTAGGCCATACCAGTGCCATGCAGCCAGGATTGAATCCTGCTCTGTTCCATCAGTTCAGACAGGCTGCCATAGTGGCTGCTCAACCACCACCACCACCACGCATCCCCCATGCAGTGTTGCCTTCCCCCCATAGAACCCCATCCCAAAGTCTGGGAGTTGGTGCCATTGAGGCAATGTTGCCTCTCCCCCACAGTACCCCTTCCAGAAGCCACACTTTTGCTCCCATGGCAGCAGTGGAGGCAGAGGATGAGGACGAGGATCTGTGTGTTGTGTGCATGGAGAGGGAGCGGGAGGTGTGCTTGCTGCCGTGTGGCCATGTTGTCATGTGCTCCCCTTGCTGTGAGAAGGTGCTGGCTAAGACATGGGCGTGTCCCATGTGCCGAGGCAAGGTGGTGGAGCATGTGAGGATCCTGTTTGCGTGAGGATTGAGGGGCGCCACCCTCTGTCCTCTCTTCTCTATATGGCTGAGGGCTTTGGAATTCTACTAATTGGAATTCTACTTTGGAATTATCGTCAAGTGGAAATATGACAGGAATGGCGTCACACCCGATGCCGGTGAAAGACAACGTGTTGCTGCCAACAGGGCTACTTATGCACTCTGGAAACGGTGCAACCAGATGGATCGCGCAAATGCCAATGTTTGAAGTTATCTTTATGGCACACTAATTCAACACCATCCTTAGCTATGGGTGTGAAGTGTGGGCTCCAGACTGTCTGTGTAATATTAATACTTCTCATGGTATCAAAGAAACATGTGAATACATTCAGAATAAGTTTATGAAAAGGGTTCTTGGGGTCAGAGATAACAGCTCTGGTTCGACTTGATCCTTGATAAACTTAATATATCACCTACATGGGCTCAATGGTTCAGAAAATGTATTGGCAATGGGAATAAAATCGTTGACCGTATGGACGATGATTTTGTGTTAAGAGCCTTGCTGGAGAATGTTCTAATGGCATCCAGAGGTAGCAACCAACAAAGTTTGTCATATGGATGGTGCATTCAGAGATTAGGTGTTGTAGAACATTTCTCTGGTATTCTTCAAGATGACTAGTCTACACTGAGCAAGATTGACTTGTGAAAAAATGATAAAGACGTCTTCGAAATAACAGATATTGACAGGCAATCTCTAATAACAGTAAACCCTAGGAAACTTGGTGGTATCTAAGGAGACGGTATTAAATCAATTTCTTATGCTACTTGGATGGTATCAGATGATAGAAACTATAGTTCCACCTATACTAACTTGTTGAATAGTAAGGATGGTGCATGCATAGCCCACCATCAAATAACACCATGCCACCAACACCAACAGCATCACCACCACCACCACCATTATCATTATCATTATCATGGTGCATGCATAGCAAGACTACGTCTTCGAGCTCACAATTTGAATTTTGAATCTGATAGGAGTGCCTCTTGTTCTAGTAGAACTTGCAGTTGCTTAGATATGGTGGTTGATGGCCAAATAGTGGTAGAAGATGATGCGTTTCATGTTAGAATGCCATTTATACCCTTGAGGATCAGGGCTACCAAAGGGTGCTTGCTTGACGATGTTGTCAAACTTTGCTCAAATTCAAATGTAAGACCACAAATGGATTGAGCTCGTCGAGAGGATCACTGTAGACCCTACTTTGACCCCCTAAATCTAATTTCTGAAGGGGATATGGGCCCTTGGAGGGGGGGGGGGGGGGGGGGGGTAAGGCAGATTACAAAAACTTCCGACATACACCGGACGAGCCTTAAGTATTGGCAAACGGTTTGGCAAACGTCCCCTTGCCAAACCGTTTCATGCTCGAACCTGAGGCCACTCCGGCTAGTTTCTCTTTGCCAAGTTACGGTTACAATGGTAATTTGTTACATGGTTTTATTTACAGCAAGCTTGGGCAGACTCCTTTGTGAACATGTACTTTACCTTGAACTTGGGTGCATGGCTCCAGCCAGCACTTTGGCTAAGGCCTAGCAAGTTAAATGCTCCTGATTTGTATTATGGTCTTATTTACAGCAACCTTGGGCAGACTACTTTGTGAGCATGCACTTGACCTTGAACTTGGTTACATGGCTCCAGCCAGCAATTTGGCTGGCTGGAGCCATATACCGGTCTGGATAGTAAGCCCTATCAAGTTTAATGCCCCTGGTTTGAATTTTTACATGGTTTTACAGCAAGCTTGGGCATACTACTTTGTGAATATGTAACAAGGAAATGTAACAATAACATGTAAGTTGTTTGCCAACTAGATTTCAGGTCTGAACTTGAGTCAGTCAAAGCCATAGACCCTTTTGCCAAGTTAGTTTTTCCATGCTTTTGTGAAACCCACTTTTATGGGCAAATTACATTTCCAATACTTAATCTTGCCAATACTTTAAGGCGCGTACGGGAATGTGGGAGGACTCGGAATTGGTTACATGGCTCCAGGCTTTAAGGCTGCTCGTCGTCTTCGGCAGTAACACAATCAATTAACATCAAAATATCATTATCAAAATATACTGGATCCAATCTCCAGTGAAGGACAAGGAAGAGAGAGCGAGGGAGGAGAGAGTTCAATGGAGAGCAAAGAAGGACAATGAGGGGAGAAAGAGGGAGGAGGGACTTACCCTAGAGCAGTGGAGGAGGAGGAGGGGCGAGAGAGGGAAGAGGGAGGGAGTTCAGTGGAGGAGAAAAAGGGGAGAGATAGGGGGGAGGGGAGTTCAATGGAGGAAAAGGAGGGGGGAGGGACTTAACCAAGAATAACGAAGGAGGAAGAGGGAGTTCAATGGAGGACACGGGGGGGGGGGGGGGGGGGGAGGGACTTACCCAAGAGAAATGGACGAGGGGAGACAGAGGGAGGAGGGAGTTCAATGGAGGAAAATGAGGGGAGAGAGAGGGAGGAGGGAGTTCAATGGAGGACAATGAGGGGAGAGAGAGGGGTGGGGGAGTTCAATGTAGGACACGGAGGGGAGAGGAGGGATGAGGGAGTTAAATGGAGGACGAGGAGAGGAGGGAGAGGGAGGAGGGAGTTCAATGGAGGACAAGGAGGGGGGGGAGAGGGGGGAGGTAATTACCCAAGAGCAATGGAGGACAAGGAAGGAAAAGAGAGGGAGGAGGGAGGGCAATGGGGGACAAGGAGGGGGGGAGGGACTTAACCGAAAGTAATGTCGGCGGCATCATATGCTACGGCCGCCTCCACTTCATCAGTGCAGTCATGTAGTGACCAACATAGGTTGACTTGTCTTGCCTATTGAGGCACACAATATTCACATTACATCTCTCAGTTGGCTTGATCCAACTGACATTCCTGCAGTGAGGTTGAATTTGAATTTGAACTGTTACCAATCGTTTCAGTCAGCTCTGGGCTGTTCACCGTCTTCCAATTCCAAGTCCACCCGTGCGATACCCATGGGAACCAGGGAGCCAAATATGCGGATTAGACAAGTTAAAGACTTGTCCATGTCAAAATAGCTGAAATCTCAAAACCGCAACAACCTTCAAGGAATCCACAACTCAATCAATGTTCAAAGGATTAAAAAACAACTTTGATTCTGGCCACGGTAGTGTTCTTAAGGTTGCCAGCCCCGTTTTGGGGTTTAGGGTTTACGGTGTAGGGTGTAGGGTGTACACAGTTTGGTATCCACCCAACTCTCCCCCAAACGCTCCATTCAACCCTCCACCACAAACTCCTCCTCCATACCTGTTTATTCTGTTCTTGTAGCTAGCCTGCCTGAAGCTTGCAATGAGCACCTCCATATTCATGCTGTCTGGCTCAGCCGTCTCCTCCTCGGAGAAGGAACTTGATGAAGCTGAGTCGCCCGATCTTGTACAGCATGCTAGCAAGCTTTTTTTTTAGTAGTAAAAGGACTTTCACCCCAGGAGGTGGGTCTCCCGACACAAACCAGCGACACGGAGGATTCAGTTCGAATGGTGTTATTGTCCGTTGCGTCGGACACTGAGTTGGCATAGTGCGCGTGGGGTCCTGGTGCCCCAGGACCCGGGTTGCCTGCCGCCAGGCCATAGGCTAGCTATGGCCTGCACGTGTATTCAGAATCTTCCTGGAGACTTCCTATTCTATATAGCCGCACAAGTTGCGATGTTAACTCTCTTCTCTTCAGTCTTCACTGTGTAACAACTCTATCGATTGAAAGGTTATCGGCCCGACCGCTGCCCGAAGACCATGCCCCTGCGCCCGTGCCAAGTGGATCTTCAGCCCTGCACAAGGTGACAATTTTCTCTCTGACTTGCTCGACGGCTTGAGCACTGCTTTTGGCCCTGGATTGCCTACATGTTCACGTGAGGAATCTAACCTGCGCTGCCTCGCCTACTGCCCACACAACAGTTGTTGTCTCTACTTTCCGCCCCAGACGCCCCGTAGACGCAGTCCAGAAGTCTCAGTAGATCTACGACGTGAGTTGTACACTCATCAGATCACACGCAGCGTTGCACAATCCTCTGAGATTGTTTGTGCCAAGGAGATATTCAGCCCTGCACGCCATCGTACCCCCCCCCCCCCCCCCCCCCCCCCCCCCCTCTGATTCCGTAAAACCCCTTACCCCACCTGCTACTATTACCACAATTTCAGAACACCAGGATCCATTTGGATCCCCTTTCGCTGTCAACACTCCCTCACCACTACCTCCGAACCGCACTACCAAGACTGAAGACCGACAAGCTTCACACCCGGATTACCCACTGGCCGGTTTATTAACCTAGTGTGAAAGCCAAGACCCCAAGACCCCAGCGCCGCGACAGACAACATGGCAACATCAGTCAAGCCCCCTGCATTCGTCTTCGACGGCACCCCAACTACTCCCTGGCACAAGTTTGGACCCTTCCTCCTTCGTCACCTCAGATCCCACCCTGGATGCATCTCCATCGCCATTGACGCGGCGATGGCCCCACCCCCAAACGGTGAACCAGCAACAGGTGACGAATACCCATTGGAGGACTCTCATTACCCGAATGCTAACCATGATAATGCAACTATTGCGGCTCGTGCTGTTCCCCACCGCATCACAATCGTGAAGAATGCTGTCGCTCTCAATGAAATCCTCAGGCATTGTTCAGACCCCATACAGCCGGCCATACTTGCGCACACTGACGTTGCTGCCAAAGCCTACAGGTTCCTGAAGCTCACATATGGAGAACGGAATTCTGACCTGGAAACAGGTGCTGTGAGATCCATATACAGTCTCAGCATGACGACATCTGAACCACTGCAGGTCTACCTCTCTCGAATCTATGAGTTATACTCCTTGCTTCCCCAAGTCAATGGAGTCAGCAACACCTCCATCCTCGCTTTCCTTAGTATCATTGTCCAGGGACTCTCAACTCGTCCAGAATACAATGGTTTCAGGAACTCCTTCCACAACTCTGTCTGCCCTGACTTTGCATCATTCCAGACACAGATCATCAGGTACCAAGTTTCCAACCAGATATCTGACTCCACCATCTCTCCCGAGGAGAATGAGCACATTGTGGCTGCTGCCTTCCAGGGGAGACCAAGGAAGGACCGTGTTCCATCAACCCAGATGACCTGCTGGAACTGTAATGGTTTTGGACACAACTCCCTCACTTGCCCCAGTGACTCCACCAACTTGAAGTACAGACCTCCACCGTTTTCATCTACATCTGGCAATAGGGGATCTCCATCACCCCCCAATGCTTCAGCCAGGAGGTCCTCCAGCAAGTCCAAGTCCCCTAGGAGGGACAACAGGAACTCCAACAAAGACCCCAAGAGCTACAGCCGCCGTGACAACAGCAGGCATGCACATGTTGCAGATGATGACTGTTCCACTTCCCAGTCCAGCACAGACAATGAGGATGAGCACAACTTCATGGCACTGACAACACATGATGGACCCCAGCCCCTCCAGTATGCTGAGTCAACAAGAGGCAAGTCCACACCCCTGTCTCTCCCACATGCTCCCTTGGATGACAGTACTTTCTTTGGCCCTATGAATGATACAGATGCCTGTCTTATAGAATGGGATGAATCCATGCCATAACTAGTCTCAAGTGATGATGACACTGATGATGATGATGATGAAGGGGATGGAAATGTGGACCTTTCTGACAGTGACACTGATGATGACAGTGCCACCCTTGATCCCTACCAGACAGCTCTCCAGACAGAGTGGCTTTTAGACAGTGCAGCCCACTCCCACTGCACCAGTAACCCCTCCAACTTGCATGACATTCAGGATCTCCCCCAGCCTATTAGCCTACAATTGGCTGACCTTGGAGCAGCCCCACTCCTCTGCCTCCAGAAAGGGAAAGCTCACATCAAAGGGCATAATGGATCCCTGATCACCCTACACGATGTACTCCTTGCTCCCCCCCTGACTACAGCCAACATCATCAGCTTGCATGCAGCACACAGGCTCTCTCCCAAGCTCCAAGTTCACATGTCCAGAGCTACTGCTACTCTCTCCTTACCCACAGCCAGGGGTACCAAGACAATCCTCTTATGCCCCCAAAGGCATGGTCTCTACTTCACCAGCACCCCTAAGAACCCTACCCCTCCCCCTATCCCCATTCCCCCATCTACCCGCCTATCCCCATCTTCCACAATCCCTTTGATAATCATGATGGTCACCCAACCAGAGATGGCCAATCAGCCAATTGTCCACTCCAATGATGACTTTGCTGGCAGCTGCTCCATCCCACCTGATACTCCAAGCAGCTCCAGTAGTCTACCAGATCTGGTTCCAGTCATTGGTGATGATGACCTGCCCGACCTTGCACAAGCCCGTCCACCATCCATGCTCCAGTCAGACAATGGGGGAGAATTCACATCACACAAAGATGATCTGTACACCACTTCTTCACATGACTTCATCCCAGATCCTGCCTACTCTACCGCCCCCATCCAACAGCTTCCCACTGTTCCTTTTGATGACCTCTGTAACCTGACAGAAGCACAAGCCAGAATAGAGATGGACCTCATGCTAGACCAAGCCAGAACTACATATGAGGATGCATTCCCTGTTGATGGACAAGGGTCCTGCACCCAGCATGAGCTCTCCCAAGCCCTTAGATTTAACCAGTGGATTCCCTCAGCTACTTCCCCTTCCCCTGATCAGCCCCTCACTCATGTCAACATGAACACCTACCCAGTCCATTTCCTTAACAATTCTGGTCTCTCCAGAACCAGGTTTGGAGCCCTGCTGACTACCCTCAACAACTCCCCTTCTTCCCTTAGAGCCTTTAGCATCAGACCTAGACAGCCTGTCCCCACCCTCATCCACCGGCTAGCCAACCAGTTCCCTACCCTGCTAGCATCTGAGCAGACTAAATTCCCCAGCAGGCAGATGCATAGCAGCCCTTCATCAGTCTGTGGACCTCTTCTCAAGCATGTCAACAGATTGCAGCACATGGTCCACATCTACCCCACTGTTTCTACAGCTGACAGGCCCACCCTTCAGTGGGCCATCTGCCTACAAGCAGCCATGGTCCAAGCACATGCATGGATCCTTGCCACCTGGCCCAAGATGCTTATGCATCCCATCAGCTGTGTGAACCCTGGGGGCAAAGTCATCTGTGTCAACAACCTCAGCATGCACTGGAACCCAATGGATTTCACATTCATCAACATGCTGGACACTCCAAGGATGTCTAGGAAATCCTTCTCCACTCTCCTAAAGAAAATCCACAGTCAGCTGGACCTTGATGGATAACTAGCATCTGGCACCTAAATATGCACCTATAGTCTATTGCTCCTTATTGTTTTAGCCATGAGCACTCTAGGATTAATCTGGGTACTGCCTCCTGTACTGGTGTCTTGTACTGCCTCATGTACTGATGCCCATTTTTATTTAGAATCCATCATCAAGTTACTGCCGTATGTCTGCAATACTCTAATTTAGGATGAGCCCAAATTATGGGGGGACTGGCACAGACATCTTTTCTAAACTTATTCTCCCATCTCAAATCATGTCCTACTTCTCATAACCAACCTAGCCTGCAGCCTATCAGCAGTTTCCTTCCAGCTTCCTAGCAGCCTCCCTGCAAACTAGCCTGCAGCCTATCAGCAGTTTCTCCCAGCTTCCTTGCAGCCCCTCTGCTACCTAGCCTGCAGCCTATCTGCAGCTTCCCTCTAGCTTCCTAAGCAAGCCTCCCTGCTATCTGCTACCCTAGTAGACTGACATTGATCTGAAGATCTTTGCTATCAATGTGCCGTGTCCCCTTGGATCCTGTTCCAAATAATTTATTATTTACAGCCTCTCCTGCCAGCCATTAGCATCTCTAAATAGCCTTGTCAGCCATTATACTATTATAATTTCTTTATGCCCCTCAGTTAATTCCAGGGATTCTTGTATCCAAGAATACCTTGAATTGGGGGGGATGTTATTGTCCGTTGCGTCGGATACTGAGTTGGCACCAGGACCCGGGTTGCCTGCCGCCAGGCCATAGGCTAGCTATGGCCTGCACGTGTCTTCAGAATCTTCCTGGAAACTTCCTATTCTACATAGCCGCACGAGTTGAGATGTTAACTCTCTTCTCTTCAGTCTTCACTGTGCAACAACTCTATCGATTGAAAAATGGTGGTGCAACTCCTACAATATGGATAAGGGAGACAGGGTGGCGGTTGGGAGTGGTGGCAGGAAGGGAAGGGGGTGGAAGGCACCGGAAGGGGAGGGGAAAGGGGGACACACAAAATTGCTGCCATGCCAACACTCAGCCAGCACTGCTGTTTTTATTTTGGGACACGTGTAGCAGCTTCTAGGCAGCATCTCATCCCCGCCCTTGAGCTGTAGCAGGAAAGAAAAGCAGTGCAGGTATCAGGGATTTCCCCCCCCCCCCCCCCTCTATATATATAGCGATCGCTAGTTTTGACCCATTTCAGCGAAATTATCGCTATAAAAAAAGTAGAACAAGAAAGTTTTTTGTTTGCCCTAAATGGCCCTAGAAAGCTACAAAAAGCTATAAACAGCTGGAGAAAGGATTAAAACGCTGTGCCTGGAGGAGGCCTAAAACCACTAAGCTCAGAAAAATTCACTTTCAGATTTGAAAAAAAAAATCACTGGCAGGTACCCACCTGTCCACCGCCTTGGCGGCTTCCTCAGCAGTGTCAAAGCAATTTGTGGCGATGTGCTGCGCAACAGAAATGACAAAAATAGCAAAATAATCATGTAAATCGGGTAGAACTGATATTATTGTGGTACATATGACTATATGAGCCAATGTAGTATTGTAGTGCTGTTCAGAGGCAAAATATACTTTCTCCGATTGGACCCAAATTAACTAGGAATGCTGGTTGAGACAAAATAACATTTTGGACCATTTTGTCAAAATTATTTTTTAGATTTTGGACCCAAATTTATTTTTTGCACTGATATTTTTGCCAAAAATGCTTGTGAATTCGTGGCTGACTCTGAAAACCGCTTTACAATTTTTTTGAAGGGCCCATTGTGATACATTTGACCATATGAGCCAATGTGGGTGAATATCCCCGAGGATAACTTTCCTCACTATCTCATACGTCTGCACAGTTTAATAATCAATCCAGGATCAATCAGATTATATGATTCATATCATACACAAACTTGTATTTGTGTACACTTATATAAGTAGAAACACTCACAAGTATCGTAATCATCAGTATGAAGCTATCAGATTTTCACCATCCTATCCAACCCTAACACCAGAGATTACCAGCATCTACATACATCTCTAGTTTAATACCTACGCCACCAAAACGGTGGTTGGGAGTTTGGTTTGTTTGTCCTCGACACACCCCTGATGTAATGGGGTTTTTTGCTTTGTGGGTGCTTTTTCTTTTTGTTTAAAGCACAGAGTCTCATACACCCTCGCGGTGTCAAGTAGACTTTAACATGTAATGTAATGTAATGTAATGTAATGTAATGTAATGTAATGTAATGTAATGTAAATGTTACCTGCCTTTTCTCCTTGGAAGCATCAGCCTGGAGACTCTCTGCTGGCTCCTCTTGCTCCCTTGCGTTGACATGGACACGACCTCGGTAGGGCCTTTTAAGCTTTTTATCCTTGGGGCCTGATGTGTGATGCGCGTAGTTGTGGCTTATGTAGCTGGTATGTAGCTGATGTGTGATGCACGCAGTTGCAGCTGATGTGTGATGCACGTAGTTGTAGCTGATGTAGCTGATATGTTGCTGATATGTGATGCACCCAGTTGTAACTGATGTAGCTGATGTGTAGCTGATGTGTGATGCACGTAGTTGTAGCTGATATAGCTGATGTGTAGCTGATGTGTGATGCACGTAGATGTAGCCATGGTTTACTGGTTTAGAGCATCCACTTGTGCTCTCCTGTCCTGGTCCAAGTCTAGGACCAGTGGCAATGGGCCAGGCAGCCGGCTTGTACCCACACCATGCTAAGTGGTTTGGCCCAACTGAGCATCCACTGGTGTTCTCCTGTCCTGTACCAAGTTTAGGACCAGTGGCATTGGGTGTGGCTACACAGGTGTGAACTCACCATTTTCTGTAGCCATGCAGTAATACAGAAGCATTGGGGCAATCAGGGCAGGGAGTTCATGCCAATGAGAGACGTTCAATGAGTGGCATTAACACGCATTGCCAGCCTCTAGTCCCTCTAGAAGGGGTTGGGTTGGGTGGGGGGCTGGGCGGGTGCTTCTTCTCCACGGGACAGCAGCTGGGACGGGAGCGCACAAGTGCGGGATGCGGCGGATGAGAAATGCCAGGCAAGGTTGAGACAAACGGGGGCGTGGAAGGGGCGGGGAAGGAGAGCTTTTAAGTTTTAAGAGGCCGTCCGCACCCGCCCCGCCCCGGACCCATCGATTAGACCACCGTTAGTTAGTAACGCCCAGAAGGGGGCGGGGGGA
Source organism: Microglena sp. YARC (assembly GCA_022414725.1). NCBI lineage: Eukaryota > Viridiplantae > Chlorophyta > Chlorophyceae > Chlamydomonadales > Chlamydomonadaceae > Microglena > Microglena sp. YARC. The sequence goes on from CM039463.1 coordinate 33,551,806, forward strand.
AACCTGGGGCTGCCTGGGGTCAAATTTTAGGATACGTGTGCCAGTCAGCACACTGCAAGTTTCAGTTTTTTCTTCCAGAAAGTCTGCGAGGAATCATGCCGCTGTCCTGATCAACAGCTAAACTCCTCCTTTCAAAATCCTGTGTTCGTAATCCGTATGGCCCAGTGCAAGTAGCGGCCTTGTAGCAAGCACGATGGCATCGTCTCCCCACAGCCAGAGTGATGCCCCTGGGGAGGACGGATCAGTGCGAACGAGCTCCGGTCCAAAACGCGCCAACCTCGGCACTTTCCAGCGAAAAATGGCGACAGCGAAGCGAACTGCGCGCCAGGTAGCGTCTGCTTCTGATGAACTTTGACCAGTCCTTAAATTGGACCTTATTCGAGGCAGCGGTCCAGTTTTGTCCCCTGAGTTCGAATTGCATTAGGAATACTACAACGGTCTATGCCCATGATATGCCCACATGGCGGAAATCTGACAACTGCGCATTTCTTTTCATCTCGTTGCACCTCAGGCTGTTTTCCCGAGTAATATTGTGTCAGGGGGTACTGAGGCTTCTTGCTGTCCAGTCAGCCTGGCCGCATGCCCCCGCGCGTTCTAGCACATGGCGGGATTCTGATTGTGAATGTTCAATGTTGTCTGCTTGCTCGCAGCATGCTCGCATGATGGTTGAGGATCGGCGCAGGGAGCTTGGCATGAAGACGGTTCGAGCAGTACAGACCGATTTCAAGATCCTGAGCTTTGCTAAGGTAACAGCACGGGGTGATCTAAGGGGACCTGTGTGAGCAGCTGGGATCTTCATGCCTCCAGTCTCATCCATGAGTGTTATCATTGCATCATAATGTGTGTAATAATCCCAAAGACACTTTTTTTTTTTTTTTATGGAAATGAACCAGTTTTGTTCAATTGTATGGAAATGAACCAGTGTCATTTTTGTAGCACCATGGTGCTCCATGTAGGCTTTGGGGTGCTGCTAGCAGCTTTGGGGGCCGTAAACAGCGCTCCGCAAAGGCCCCACAATGTATCACTCCCAAAACACTAATGTGCGTAATTTGTGCAACAAGTAGTACCTTCAATAAAACCCGGCTGACCCCTTCAACCTCACGCCTCGTAATCAAGCATACATTTCATTTATTTATATATTCAACCTACGTTGATCAAATCTAACCCAATATTCTTGATTTGCAAGACGGCGAGACCCATAGAGGCATCGCCTTACTAATGGAATCAGCAAAAAACGTACATAGATGTGTACTTTGGGGAGAAGAATTGGCTCTGAGGATTGGGTCTAGGGGGCATACTTTTTCATTTTAGCTTCGAGCAGCAGCTTCTAGGCAGCTCCCTGGGCTCTCTCTTTATCCAAACCTGAAGCAACCTAGGCACCTTGAAGCAGTTTTTTTTGTGTGCGACTGGTTGCCGATTCTGCGACCAACGTTCGACCACCGTGCAATCCTCAGGTGTGTGAGTTTAGGGCGAAATGGGCCCATGGTTACCACGAAGTGTGACCATGAGTGAGTGAATTGAGCCCTAGGTCGCACCTGGGTCGCACAGGCCCAGCCCAGGTAGCTAGCTAGCTAGCTACCTCTAAGCCAGCTCTTGTCAGAACTGAAAGAACTGAAAGAGACCCCTGAGGCCAACTGCCCAAGCCAGAAAGTACAGTAGTGCAGCCCGTGGAGTTACTTCCGCGTTCCAACTTCCACCAGGGGTGAGGCACGGGCACTGTTCCAGTCAAGCTTAGTTTGTTGATTTGTTGATTATTGCAACGGCATGAGGTATGCCTGTCATATATATTTAACAAGACCGTATTCGTCTGCGCCACCCGTGTTAAGACAGCAGAGTTTGCGCAGTCTGTATCCACCAAAGGCAGTCGCGGCAATGACAAGTGATATCGACAGCTTTCCAATGCACCTGGAATCATTGGGTTTGGCCCAGTGGCAGCCTCAGAGAGCTGCCTAGAAGCTGTTGCTGGTAGCCGATGAGAAAGACAGTGCTAGGGGGTCTAGTAGCGGGTCTGGTAGCACGAAGTCAGGACCCCTGTTTGTAAAACAATTGTTTTGGGTTCAGTTCTTCAATGCTTTTTATATTTAGCCCTTCCTGTCACGGATATACAAGTCCCTTTAGCCTATTTGGCCTACCCCTGGACCGTACCATACATACACAGGAGCTCTGTGTCTGCAAGACTGCAGGCTGTCGAAGGTTAAGACATCCCAGTAAGTTTTTTTTTTGTTTATCTCGTGTTGTGTGATTAAAAAAACGTATCCCAATGTGGTGGTGGGAGTGGTGGGAGGGGGTTGGGGTGCGGGGGGTACTGCCATTACACCGAGCAGCAGGGCTTTATTCACGGCTCTTCTCAGCAGCTTCTAGGCAGCTCTCCAAGCTAGCCACTGAGTAACACCCAAACATTACAGCACTTCTGGACAGCTGATTGTATCAGCTTCAAGGTGCACTGGGCCGTGTTAGGTTTAGCTAAATAGCAAGTCAGGGGAGGTGCCTAGAAGCTGCTGCTCGTAGCGGGAAAAATTCAATGGTGAGCAACTCATGCCTCTCTCCACCTCCTTCAGTTTTTTGTGTGCGACGCGTTGCAAATTTAGCGACTCAATGCGACCCCAGTGCAGCAGTTGTCCCCGGAACCCTACCGTGCTATGCAACAATCCTGAAATCAGGCTTGCGTCGCAACTTTGCTACACAACTGGACCTACAGAACGTAAAAAAAGCTGACCCCCAGTTCTGCAAATTCACCACCCTGACTATGCTTTCCCATGCTCTTCTAAGCACGCAACCCCACCAGCTGCTACTAATACACATCCCCAGTTCTGCAAATTCACCACCCTGACTATGCTTTCCCATGCTCTTCTAAGCAAGCAACCCCACCAGCTGCTACTAATACACATCCCCAGTTCTGCAAATTCACCCCCCAGGTTGTGCTTTCCCATGCATTTCCTTAATCCTGCACTCCTACGCTATGCCTCCACATAGCGCCGCATACGCATGTCCCTATACATTTCCTCGATCCTGCACTCCTACACTATACCTCCACAAAGCGCGCGACATACACATGTCCCTATACATTTCCTCGATCCTGCACTCCTACGCTATGCCTCCACATAGCGCCGCATGCACATGTCCCAATACATTTCCTCAACCCGACCTCCTTTTTGCAGGATGTGTCTTGAACTTGGTTACATGGCTCCAGCGGACAATTTGGCAGCTCGCCATCTCAGGCAGTACAAAAAAAAATTTACCAGGGAAAATGTAAACATGAATAAACCATTTTTTGTCTTCTTCATTTTTCTTATTTATATACTTTTTATCATTTCCCCTCTCATTTCGCAGGATATGCTACTGACACTTATTTGATCATTTCCCCCTTCCATTTCGCAGGATATGCTACACACACTTATTTTATCATTTCCCCCTTCCATTTCAAAGGATATGCAACCCACACTTATTTTATCATTTCCCCCTTCCATTTCGCAGGATATGCTACTGACACTTATTTTATCATTTTCCCCTTCCATTTCGCAGGATATGCTACCCACACTTATTTTTTCATTCCCCCCTTCCATTTCGCAGGATATGCTACTGACACTTATTTTATCATTCCCCCCTTCCATTTCGCAGGATATGCTACCCACACTTATTTTATCATTTCCCCCTTCCATTTCGCAGGATATGCTACCCACACTTATTTGATCATTTCCCCCTTCCATTTCGCAGGATATGCTACACACACTTATTTGTATCATTTCCCCCTTCCATTTCGCAGGATATGCTACCCACACTTATTTGATCATTTCCCCCTTCCATTTCGCAGGATATGTTACCCACACTTATCTTATCATTTCCCCCTTCCATTTCGCAGGATATGCTGCCCACACCAGAAGCCATGGAAGAGCCCGCTCTGACTCCTGGGGCCAAGCCAAAACCAATGACAGTTGCGTTAGCTGCTGAGCTGTTCAAGACTAACCAACTGCATGTCAAAGTCCAGTACGCACGAGAATTGGTGGCAACTAATGTCGAGGGAGTGAGCAACCCATATTGCAAAATCAGTGTGGGAGACCAGCCGCTGCGCACCAACCATGTCATGGGATCTTGCAACCCCGACTGGAATGAGACGTTTACATTCTCTGGCCAGGTAGGATCCATCTAGGTTCAGGTTTAAGTTTGGGTTAAGTTTCACCAGATATGCCCTGTCATGATAGAAGAAGTATGCCCCCCCCCCCCCCCCCCCCCCCCCCCCCGGCAAAATCAGTGTGGGAGACCAGCCGCTGCGCACCAACCATGCCATGGGATCTTGCAACCCCGACAGGAATGAGACATTCACATTCTCTAGCCAGGTAGGATCCATCCAGGTATAGGGTTAAGTCTAGGTCAAGTTTCACCAGATATGCCCTGTCATGGTAGAGGAAGTATGCCCCCCCCCTGCAAAATCAGTGTGGGAGACCAGCCGCTGCGCACCAACCATGCCATGGGATCTTGCAACCCCGACAGGAATGAGACATTCACATTCTCTAGCCAGGTAGGATCCATCCAGGTGTAGGGTTAAGTCTAGGTCAAGTTTCACCAGATATGCCCTGTCATGGTAGAGGAAGCATACACCCCCCTGCAAAATCAGTGTGGGGGACTCCAACCATGTTTTGGGATCTTGCAACCCCGACTGGAATGAGACGCTTACATTCTCTGGCCAGGTAGGCTTCATCCAGGTTCAGGTTTAAGTTTAGGTCAAGGTTCACCAGATGTGCTCTGTCATAGTAGAGGAAGTATGTAACCCCTCCTTCAAAATCAGTGTGGGGTACCCCAACCACGTAATGGTATCTTGCAATCCTGACTGGAATGAGACGTTCACATTCTTTGACCAGGTAGGATCCATCCAGGTTTAGGTTTATACATACATAAATGAACTTACACCTAAATAGATACATTAGGCTAAGTTTCACCAGATATGCCCTGTCATAGCAGAGGAAGTATGCAACCTCTCCTTCAAAATCAGTGTGGGGTACCCCAACCACGTATTGGGATCTTGCAACCCTGGCTGGATTGAGAGGTTCACAATCTCTGGCCTTTCAAGGAGGGTTCTTCCACCGCTTGGAATGAAATTGGATGCAGGTCACCACGCACACACCGCTCTCTCCGCTTCCAGCCCCCCTCGCACACATTACCACTACACGCACCACCCACACTCACACCACCACCAACAGCATCACTACCAACCGCGCTCACACCACCAACACGAAGACCACCACTCACACCACACACACTCACACCACACACACTCACACTCACACCACCACCACCCACACTCACAGCACTCACCACCACCACCACCCACACTCACACCACTCCCCACCACCACCCACTCTCACACTCACACCACCAGCACCTGCTCAACCCACCCCATCCATCTCCCCCACCGAGCAGACAGTGATGGAGGCTGACTACGTGGTGGTGTTTGAGAACTGGTCCAAGGACGCCATGATGCGACCAGATGACTTCTGCGGCCAGGCTGAGCTAGACCTCAGAGCGGTGTGTCTGGGAACAATGGCAGATCGCCTTAGCTGCGAGCTGACCCTGTATGTGCTGAAAACAAGCGGGAAAAAAGATTCCAAGGTAGACTATGGTCGTCTCTTCATCACATGCTGGATGTCTCCTGAGGACAGGGGGCGACATGTTCTGTCCCCTGGTGAGTCGGGAGGCTAGTAGTGTGTGCGTGGGGGTGTGGAGGGGGTGGGGTGTGTGCGGGGGGTCGTTTAACCTGGTGAGACAGGAGGCTAGTCGTGGTGGATGTCTCCTGAGAACAGGGGGCGACATGTTCTGTCCCCTGGTGAGTCACCAAATAGCACTAGTGCCCTACACATCACGGTTATCACCTATCACGGTTGTCACGGATAACTAGTGCCCTTCATATCACGGTTATCACCTATCACGTTTTCCCCTAAAAAAAGTGTGTGCTGAAAACAAGCGGGAAAAAATATTCCAAGGCAGACTATGGTTGTATCTTCATCACATGCTGGATGTCTCCTGAGGACAGGGGGCGACATGTTCTGTCCCCTGGTGAGTCGGGAGGCTAGTAGTATGGGAGTGGGGGTGGGGTGGGGCGTGGGGGTGAGAACAGGGGGCAGCATGTCCTGTCCCCTGGTGAGTCACCCAGTATCACTAGTGCCCTTCATATCACGGTTATCACCTATCACGGTTATCACCTATCATGGTTATCACCTATCACGGTTATCACCTATCATGGTTATCACCTATCATGGTTATCACCTATCACGGTTATCACCTATCACGGTTATCACCTATCATGGTTATCACCTATCATGGTTATCACCTATCATGGTTATCACCTATCATGGTTATCACCTATCATGGTTATCACCTATCACGGTTATCACCTATCATGGTTATCACCTATCACGGTTATCACCTATCATGGTTATCACCTATCACGGTTATCACCTATCATGGTTATCACGGATCACTAGTGCCCTTCATATCACAGTTATCACCTATCACGTTTTTTGTATACAAAAACATGTATGTGCTGAAAACAAGCGGGAATCTTTATCACTTGCTGGATGTCCCTGAGGATAGGGGGCGACATTTTCTGTCCCCTGGTGAGTCGGGAGGCTAGTAGTGTGGACGTGGGGGTGGGGCGTGGGGGTGAGGACAGGGGGCGATATGTTCTGTCCCTGGTGAGTCAGGAGGCTAGTAGTGTGGGGGGGGGGAGGGGGGGGGGGGGGGGGGGCTTGTTTAGCCTGGTGAGTCGTGAGGCTAGTAGTGTGTGTGGGGGAGGGGGGGGGGGCTTGTTTAGCCTGGTGAGTCGTGAGGCTTAGTAGTGTGCGGGTGGGGAGGGGGGGGGGGGGGGGGGGGGGGCTTGTTTAGCCTGGTGAGTCGTGAGGCTAGTAGTGTGTGTGTGGGGGGAGGGGGGGAGGGGGGGGCTTGTTTAGCCTGGTGAGTCGGCGAGGCTAGTAGTGTGGGGTGGGGAGGGGGGGGGGGGGGGGGGGGGCTTGTTTAGCCTGGTGAGTCGGGAGGCTAGTAGTGGGGGGGTGGGGGGGGCTTGTTTAGCCTGGTGAGTCGGAGAGGCTAGTGGTGTGGGGGCGTGGGAGGGGGGGGGGGGGGGGCTTGTTTATCCTGGTGAGTCGTGAGGCTAGTAGTGTGGGGGTGGGGAGGGGGGGGGGGGGGGCTTGTTTATCCTGGTGAGTCGGGAGGCTAGTAGTGGGAGGGGGGGGAGGAGGGGGGGCTTGTTTATCCTGGTGAGTCGGGAGGCTAGTAGTGGGGGGGGGGGGGGGGGGGGGGGCTTGTTTATCCTGGTGAGTCGGGAGGCTAGTAGTGTGGGGAGGGGGGTGGGGGGGCTTGTTCATCCTGGTGAGTCGTGAGGCTGGTAGTGTGGGTGGGGGGTGGGGGTTTGTTTACCCTGGTGAGTCGGGAGTCTAGAAATATGGGGTGGGGGTGGGGCGTGGGGGTGAGCACAGGGGGCGACATGTTCTGTCCCCTGGTGAGTCGGGAGGCTAGTAGTGTGGGCGTGAGGGTGGGGAGGACGGGGGTGGGGGATTGTTTACCCTGGTGAGTCGGGAGGCTAGTAGTGTGGGGTTGGGGGTTGGGGGTTTGTTTAAACCCCCACATTTTGTAACCCTTGTGGTCAGGATACATTTCAGGTTATTTTGAAATCCTGACTACAAGTGAAGGGTTATACATTTTGAAATAGCCTAGAATATATTCTGACCACCACTCTATACCTCAATCCTTACCACACTGTTTTCCTATCCCTTAACCCCACTTCACACTCAGCCCCACCATCAGCCTCAACCTGAACTCATCCTCACCCTCATCCTCACCCTCGCCCTCATCCTCACCCTCGTTCTCGCCCTCACCATCACCCTCATCCTCACCATCAACCTGAACTTCGACCTAAACCTAAAGCTCAACCTAAACATAAATCTCATGCTCACCCTAACTCTTAACCTAAACCTAAACCTCATCCTCAACCTCATGCTCACCCTCACTCTAAACCTAAACCTAAACCTCATCCTCACCCTCACTCTAAACCTAAACCTAAACCTCATCCTCAACCTCATGCTCACCCTCACTCTAAACCTAAACCTCAACCTCATGCTCACCCTCACTCTAAACCTAAACCTAAACCTCATCCTCAACCTCATGCTCACCCTCACTCTAAACCTAAACCTCATCCTCAACCTCATGCTCACCCTCACTCTAAACCTAAACCTCATCCTCAACCTCATGCTCACCCTCACTCTAAACCTAAACCTAAACCTCAACCTCATGCTCACCCTCACTCTAAACCTAAACCTAAACCTCATCCTCAACCTCATGCTCACCCTCACTCTAAACCTAAACCTAAACCTCAACCTCATGCTCACCCTCACTCTAAACCTAAACCTAAACCTCATCCTCAACCTCATGCTCACCCTCACTCTAAACCTAAACCTCAACCTCATCCTCAACCTCATGCTCACCCTCACTCTAAACCTAAACCTCAACCTCATCCTCAACCTCAATGCTCACTCTAAACCTAAACTAAACCTCACACATGCTCAACCTCATGCTCACCCTGTCCCTCTACCTAAACCTCATCCTCAGCCTCATGCTCACTCTCTCCCTCAACCTAAGCCTCATCCTCATCCTCATGCTCACCCTCTCCCTCAACCTAAACCCCATCCTCAGCCTCACGCTCACCCTCTCCCTCAACCTAAACCTCATCCTCAGCCTTATGCTCACCCTCTTCCTCAACCTTAACCTCATCCTCAACCTAAACCTCATCCTCAACCTCAACTTCACCCTCATTCTCACCCTCTCCCTCAACCTAAACCTCATCCTCACCCTCAACTTCACCCTCATTCTCACCCTCTCCCTCAACCTAAACCTCATCCTCACCCTCAACTTCACCCTCATCCTCACCCTCTCCCTCAACCTGAACCTCATCCTCACCCTCAACTTCACCCTCATCCTCACCCTCTCCCTCAACCCAAACCTCATCCTCACCCTCAACTTCACCCTCATCCTCACCTTCTCCCTCAACCTAAACCTCATCCTCACCCTCAACTTCACCCTCATCCTCACCCTCTCCCTCAACCTAAGCCTACACCTCATCCTCAGCCACATCTTTACCCTCTCCCTCAACCTCAACCTCATCCTCACCCTCTCCCTCAACCTAAGCCTACACCTCATCCTCAGCCACATCTTCACCCTCATCCTCAGCGGCACCCTCAACCTAAACCTCATCCTCAACCTAAACCTCATCCTCACCCTCTCCCTCAACCTAAACCTCATCCTCAACCTCAACTTCACCCTCATCCTCACCCTCTCCCTCAACCTAAACCTCATCCTCACCCTCAACTTCACCCTCATCCTCACCCTCTCCCTCAACCTAAACCTCATCCTCACCCTCAACTTCACCCTCATCCTCACCCTCTCCCTCTACCTAAACCTCACCCTTAACTTCACCCTCATCCTCACCCTCTCCCTCAACCTAAACCTAAACCTCACCCTCAACTTCACCCTCATCCTCACCCTCTCCCTCAACCTCATCCTCACTCTCAACCTCACCCTCAACCTAAGCCTAAACCTCATCCTCAGCCACATCTTCACCCTTACTCTCAGCGGCACCCTCAACCTTACCCCCATCCCCATCCTCACCCAATCCCCCTGGTGGCAATGCAACAACAACTAAGGAGCTACTAGGCAAGCTTCTGAAGACAAAGACACTTCCAGCGATTTTCCACAGCGCATGCGGGACGTTGTACGAGGAGCCCTGCATTGTTTTCATTCGAGTGAGTGGTGGTTGTGGTGGTATGAGTGTATTACCAGTGTATTGGTGAGTGGTCCGGTGGTCTATGAGTGTATACGAGGAGCCCTGTATTGTTTTCATTTGGGTGAGTGGTGGTTGTGGTGGTATGAGTGTATACCAGTGTATTGGGTGAGTGCTGGTGGTGGTGGTATGAGTGTATACCAGTGTGCTGGGTGAGTGCTGGTGGTGGTGGTATGAGTGTATACCATGAGCCCTGCTTTGTTATCATTTGGGTGGGTGGTGGTCGTGGTGGTATGAGTGTATATGAGGAGCCCTGCATTGGGTGGTGGTGGTGTGAGTGGTGTGTATACCATGAGCCCTGCATTATTATCATTTGGGTGAGTGGTGGTAGTGGTGGTATGAGTGTATAAGAGGAGCCCTGCATTGAGTGGTGGTGGTGGTGGTGGCGTTAGTGTATATGAGGAGCCCTGCATTGTTTTCATTCGGGTGAGAGTGGTGGTCGTGGTAGAGTGAGTGTATACCAGTATACCCACCCCACTCCCATCCCCTGCCCCATTAGGTGGATTTGACTGCTGCAGTGTGCAAACTATTGCTTGGGATCATTCATCCAACCATCCACCCACCCACCCCACATACCACATACATACATACATACATACATACATACATACCACATACATACATACCACATACATACATACATACATACATACATACATAATACATACATACATACCACATACATACATTAATACATACATATACATACATACATACATAATAATACATACATACATACCACATACATACATGCACACATACACATACATACATACATAACATACCACATTACATAATACATACATACATACATACATACCAACAAATACATAACATACATACATACATACATACAGCATTACATACATACATACATACATACATACATACATACATACATACATACATACCACATACATACATACATACATACATACATACATACATACATACATACATACATACATACATACATACATACATACATGCACACATACTTTCATACGAGCATAAATACATACACACGTACGTACGTGCAGGTGGCCATTCATGAAATCCAACTGCCGCATGACCTGGAGGAGCTTCGAAGAGCCCCAACAGGAATTGGAAGTGCCAGCTTAGGTTGCCAGCCTGTTAATGGCTTGCACATGAATGCCAAGGGCATGCAGGGGATGAACAAGTCGTTGGGAAGGTCGTACAACAGACGGGGCAGCATGTCCAAGGAAAATAAGTCCTTTTTCGGTCGATTCGGTGTTAAGGACAAGGACCCTGTTTTCTCAAGGTTTGGGAACCCGGCTGGTTTGTCCGCCATGTCTGGGATGGGAGAGGTGAGTCAGGGCGTGTTTTGGTTGCGCAATGTTTTTGTTAGAGACCTTTAAGATCCGGCTGGTTTGTCTGTCATGTCTGGGATGGGAGAGGTTAGTGTGGGCGTGTTTTGGTTGCGTAATGTTTTTAATAGAGACCTTTAGAATTCCGCTGGTTTGTCCGCCATGTCTGGGATGGGAGAGGTGAGTGTGGGCGTGTCTTGGTTGCATAAAAAAAACAGTTATACTAAACAGTTATACTGAACAGTTATACTAAACAGTTACCTAACAGTTATACTTAGGTTCCTCTAGTCCCCATAAGAAATTCGAATTTGCCAACTTTTAAAGCGTCCCCCAGCCCACCTAAGGTTTTTTATACATTGATTTTTCATACATGGCGTTGTTATACATTTAGTTTTTATACATTAAGTTTTCATACATGGCGTTGTTATGCATTTAGTTTTTATACATTAAGTTTTCATACATGGCGTTGTTATGCATTTAGTTTTTATACATTAAGTTTTCATACATGGCGTTGTTATGCATTTAGTTTTTATACATTAAGTTTTATACATGGTGTTGTTATACATTTAGTTTTTATACATTTAGTTTTTATACATTAAGTTTTTATACATGGTGTAGTTAAGCATTGAGTTTTCATATTTGGCGTTTTAATACGTTGAGTTTTAATACACTGAGTTTTATGTATGGCGTTTTTAAACATTGAGTTTTTATACATGGTGTAGTTATGCATCGAGTTTTTATGTTTGGCGTTTTAATACGTTGAGTTTTTATACACTGAGTTTTATGTATGGCGTTTTTAAACATTGAGTTTTTTATATCGTTTCGTTATTGCCCCTCCTGTCATGGTTGGGAAAGTCCCTTCAGCCTTTTACGTCTATCCCTGGACTGTAACATTTATATACACATCCTTAATGGCCTTTTCCAAGTTTCTGCCTTTTATGTGTGTCATGTGTCTGTCATGTGTGTGTGTGCCTGCCAGACCCGCTGGACTGGAAGGGGCCGTGTTCTTTAAGGATGACTTTGCATATGCATGCACCCCTGGACTGTAACATACATACACACACATCCTTGATGGCCTTTTCCAAGTTTCTGCCTTTTATGTCTGTCATGTGTCTATCATGTGTGTGTGTGCCTGCCAGACCCGCTGGACTGGAAGGGGCCGTGTTCTTTAGGGATGCCTGTGCATATGCATGCACCCCTGGACTGTAACATACATACACACACATCCTTGCCGGCCTTTTCCAAGTGTCTGCCTTTCATGTTGGTCATGTGTCTGTCATGTGTGTGTGTGCCTGCCAGACCCGCTGGACTGGAAGGGGCCGTGTTCTTTAGGGATGACTGTGCATATGCATGCACCCTGGACTGGAAATACATAAACACATCCTTGCAGGCTTTTCCAAGTGTCTGCCTTTCATGTTGGTCATGGTGTCCTGTCATGTGTGTGTTGCCTGCCAGACGACCGCTGGACTGGAAGGGGCCGTGTTCTTTAGGGATGACTGGTGCATATGCAATGCACCCCTGGACTGGAAATACATAAACACACCATCCTTGCAGGCCTTTTTCCAAGTGTCTGCCTTTCATGTTGGTCATGTGTCTTGTCATGTGTGTGTGTGCCTGCCAGACCGCTGGAGCTGGAAGGGGCCGTGTTCTTTAGGGATGACTGTGCATATGCATGCACCCCTGGACTGTAACATACATACACACACATCCTTCAAGTGCATATCGACCTGGACTTAAAAGATGATGACCCAGACGTAACAACATATCCTACACGTGCATAACGACACGGACTTCAAAGAGGCTGACCCAGACAAGCACAACATATTTTAACATGCAGAACGAAGTGCAATTCAAAGATTATGACCCAGACATCGACATCTACGCCGACTCAGACGAGGAGGAGGAGTTGGAGCTACCGCCTGAGCTCCAGCCTTCGAAGAAGAAGAAGGCTGCCAAGTACTGGATTTACTGTGAGGTGGGATCCCCCCCCCCCACCCCACCGCACACCACCCCCACACACACACACCATCATCCCACCCGCTGACCCTCACCCACCCACCACCCACACTGCCATCATCCCACCGCTGACCCTCACCACCCACCACCCACACCCATCATCCCACCCCGCTGGTGAATACTCACCCCCCACACCCATCATCCCGACCACACCCCCATGCTGACCCTCACCCACCCAGTCCCACCCACCCACACCCCATCATCCCACCCGCTGACCCTTTACCACAGTGGCCACCCATACCATCAACCCACCCACACCCTTTCCAAAACCATCCGCTGAACCTCATCCACACCCTATTAACTTGCAATACTGGATTTACTGTGAGGCTGAGCTCCCACCCACCCACACCCACATCCATCAAACCACAAACCGCCGCTGACCCTGACCCACCCACCCACACCCACAACGCAACCGAGACCCTTACCCACCCGCCACCCACACCCCACATCCCACCCACCCACACCCCATCAACCACCAAACCAACACCCCATCAACCCACCCACCCACCTCACCAACCAACCACACCAAGCGACAATCGGCTCGCCATCAAAACCCAACCGCAGACCTCAATTTTAACCACACCCCGCCCACCACCCTACCATTGTGATAGCACCCACACGATTAAGTAGTCAGCATCATCCCACCACTCACCCACCCACCCACCACCCGTCCCCATCAACCCACACATGGAAACACCCTTAACATCCAGAAGGTATTCTGTGTACCCACAGCTCGTTTTGTTAGTTTGGTTAGGCGTATCTGTATCACAACGATTTTTCACCCCACACCCCATCAACCCCAATACAGGACCCTCACCCACCACCTCACCCACCCGACATCATCCAGCCTCATCAACCCACCCACACCCCATCAACCTGAGTCCCATCCCACATCAACCCACCCACCCACACCCATCAACCCACCCATACCCCATCAATCCCACCACACCCCATCAAACCACCCCCCACACCCCCATCAACCCACCCACACCCATCAACCCACCCATTCACCACCATCAACCCACCCACACACCCACCCCACCACAAGCCAATCAACCACGACCACACGCCATCAACACCCATCAACTCTCGCATCAAGACCAATCAACTCCCTCGCCATACCCACCGCCACTATAACCAAATCAACCCACCCATCAACCCCATCCATAACCATCAACCACCCACAACACCCCATCAACCACACCATAACCATCAAACTACCCCACAACCCCTCACCCACCCCTCACACCACCACCCATCAAACCACCCATACCCCAGCTCAAACATTTTAGACCACACCCCAGCAACCCACCACACCCCAGCAACACCACGCACACCACCAGCAACCCACCCACACCCCGAAGCAACGCCCACCCAGCACCCAATCAAACCACCCACACCCCAGCAACCCACCCACAAACCCATCAAACCACCCACAACCCCATCAAAACTAACCACACCATCAAACCACCCATGCCCATCAAACCACCCATGCCCCATCAAACCACCCACACCCCATCAAACACCACACATTCAAGCAAACCACCCATCAAACCAACCCACACCCCATCAAACCGCCCATACCCATCAAAACCCCATCTAAACCACACACCCCATCAAACCACCCACACCCCATCAAACCACCCATACCCCATCAAACCACCCACACCCCATCAAACCACCCACACCCCATCAAACCACCCATACCCCATCAACCCACTCACACCCATCACACCAACCCATAACCCCATCGGAACCCACTCCATACCCCAGCAAACCACCCACACCACATCAAACCACCCATACCCCTAGTTCTTCAAGTACTTGATTTATGCCAGATGAGCTCCCATCCGGACCAGGTTGTTAGTATCAACTCACCCACACCCTATCAACGTCACTTCCACCCACACCCAATACCCACACCCTATCAACTTACCCACATGAACAACCCACACAACACCCCACTCCCACACCTATGTACTATTTTTCACGCACACAACACCCACATCCTATCAAACTCATTAACACCCACACCCAGACCCTATAAATCACCCCACGCCAGTTATACCCCATCAACCCACCTATAGCAGACCTCCCACCACCACCCGCACCCATCACCCGCACGATGACCCTCCCCCCCACTCCCCCCCACATCAAAAACCACCTGCTGACCCTCACCTCTCCATCCCACCCACCCACACCCCATCACCACCCGCTGACCCTACACCCACCCACCACACACACCATCAACCACACCCATCAACCCACCCACCCACAACATCAACCACCCGCTGACCCTCCACCCAACCACCCTCACCCCCATTACCCACCCGCTGACCCTGAGCACCCACCCACCCACACCCCAATTAACCCACCCGCTGTACCCTCACCCAACCCACCACACCACCATTAACCCACCCGCTGTACCCTCCACCCACACCACCCACACCCCATTAACCCCACCCGCTGACCCTCACCCCACCACACACACCATCACACACCCCATCACCACCCACACCCCATCAAAACAACCCACAACCCCCCATCAAACCACCCATCCCCAAAACCCACCCCAGCACCCCATCAAACACCACCCACACCCCATCAAACCACCCATACCCATCAAACCACCCACACCACATCCCATCAAACCACCGCACACCCCATGCGAACCACCACACCCCAGTAATACATCACACACCCACACCCCCATCAAACCACCACACCCCATCAAAGTCACACATACACAGACCCAGCAACCCACCCACACCCCAGCAACCCACGCACGCACCCCATGCAACCCACCCACACCCGAGCAACCCACCACACAAATCCCTACCCATCAAACCACCCACAGCGCCCATCAAATCCACCCACCCAAACCCCCATCAAACCACACCCACCCACACCCCATCAACCACCCACAACCCATCAAACACCCACCCCCATCAAACCACCACACACCCCATCAAACCACCATACACCCCATCAAACCACCCATACCCCATCAAACACACCATACCCCATCAAACCACCCATACCCATCAAACCACCCATACCCCATCAAACCACCCACACCCCATCAAAACCACCATCAAAACCACCCATACCCCATCAAACCACCCACAAACCCCACCCATCAAACCACCACAGACCCCATCAAACCACCCACACCCCATCAAACCACCCATACCCCATCAACCCACCACACACCCATCGAACCACCCACACCCCATAACAACCACCCATACCCCATCGAACCACCCTACCCCATCAAACCACCATACCCATAAACCACCCACAACCCCATCAAACCACCACGCCCGATCAGACCACCCATACCCCATCAAACCACCACACCCATCAAACCACCCACACCCCATCAAACCACACACCCCCATCAAAACCACCCACACCATAAACCACCACACGCCCCATCAACCACCCACACCCCATCAAACCACCCATAACCCATCAAACCCACCCACACCCCCCATCTACCCACCCACACTTCCCACCATCAAACCACCGGCGGCCCACGCAGGTGAAGAACGCCTAGCAGGAACACACCAACACCAACACTCACACCCGCAGCGCACTCACTCCACACCCATGCCACACTCACACCCACTCCCGCGACCTATCAACTCACCCACACCCACACCCAATAATACACGCAGGTGAAGAATGCCAAGCAGGAACACACGAGCAAGCTTCGCCGAGTGGACCCCGTGACGCGGAAGTGCAAGTTTGAACAGAGCTTTGTGTTTCCAGAAGTCCGACCGCTCCACAGACGCGCCCCAGTCCAGATCTTGTTCTATTTCACAAACAACAAAACGTGAGTTTAGGGGTGGGGGAGCTCGGGGAGGGGTGCGGTGGGGCGTTTTTGGTGATGTTTTTGTAGTGGTTGTTTGTTGGTGGTAAAAAGCTGTGAGCTTGGTTCACCAGTTTATTATTTTAGATCCTTGGCTGTATGTTGGGTTGGGCAAGGCCCTTCAGCCTATTTGGCTACCCCTGGAAAGTACACTTGCACACACACAGCAATCTGACAGCATGACCTACAATTTCCCCCTATGTCCCCCCCTCCCCCCCCCCCCTCCCTCCCTCCCTCCACACAATCCCACAAACCCACAAACCCACACCCACACCATCCCCTCCTACATGTTGCAGGCAAGCCGGTACGTAGATCTGCAAGAAGTCAATCTGCATGCTCACGCTGCTGCTCTCTCCCCCCTCCCCCCCTCTCTCTCTCTTCTCTCTCTCTCTCTCTCTCTCTCTCTTCTCTCTCTCCCTCCCTCCCCTCTCTCCCTATCTCTCTCTCACACACACAAAAACACAAGCACACAAACACCCAAACCCACACCTCCCTCCCACATGTTGCAGGCAAGCCGGTACGTTGATCTGCAAGAAGTCCACCTGTATTCTTACGCTGCTGCTCTCTCCCCCCTCCCTATCTCTCTCACACACACATACACACCCAAACACCCACCCAAACACCCACACCCACACCTCCCTCCCACACGTTCCAGGCGAGCGGGGACGTTGATCTGCAAGAAGTCAATCTGCATGCTGAAGCTGCTGCTGATTCATCAGAAGGCTGACATGGAGGCAGAGCTGCAGTGGGACCACCCCTCATTGCCAAAGAAGCACACACGCTTCATCGACAACCCAACACAAACACCCACCCAAACACCCACACCCACACCTCCCTCCCACACGTTCCAGGCCGAGCGGGACGTTGATTTCTGCAAGAAGTCAATCTGCATGCTGAAGCTGCTGCTGATTCATCAGAAGGCTGACATGGAGGCAGAGCTGCAGTGGGACCACCCCTCATTGCCAAAGAAGCACACACGCTTCATCGACAACCCAACACAAACACCCACACAAACACCCAAACACACACCTCCCTCCCACACGTTCCAGGCGAGCGGGGACGTTGATCTGCAAGAAGTCAATCTGCATGCTGAAGCTGCTGCTGATTCATCAGAAGGCTGACATGGAGGCAGAGCTGCAGTGGGACCACCCCTCATTGCCAAAGAAGCACAAACGCTTCATCGACAACCCCACAGTGGCACCAAAGTTCAGCCTACCATTGATTGATCAGGAAATGGACAACGTGACTGTGAGCATGCACGTGGGCGCAGCTGACATGGACTACCGACCACAGATGTACAATGTACCGCTGGTCCCTCCCGAAATCCAGGAAGAAATGACTCAGGTGAGCTTGGCTTCTCACAACATCGTGTCATGATCGTATGCACAATCCATGGGCTAGGTGTTTTCAGGAAATGGACAACGTGACTGTGAGCATGCACGTGGGTGCAGCTGACATGGACTACCGACCACAGATGTACGATGTACCGCTGGTCCCTCCCGAAATCCAGGAAGAAATGACTCAGGTGAGGTTGGCTTCTCACTACATCGTGTCATGATCGTATGCACAATCCATGGGCTAGGTGTTTTCAGGAAATGGACAACGTAACTGTGAGCATGCACGTGGGTGCAGCAGACATGGACTACCGACCACAGATGTACAATGTACCGCTGGTCCCTCCCAAAATCAAGGAAGAAATGACTCAGGTGAGCTTGGCTTCTCACTACATCGTGTCATGATCGTATGCACAATCCATGGGCTAGGTGTTTTCAGGAAATGGACAACGTAACTGTGAGCATGCACGTGGGTGCAGCAGACATGGACAACCGACCACAGATGTACAATGTACCGCTGGTCCCTCCCGAAATCCAGGAAGAAATGACTCAGGTGAGCTTGGCTTCTCACTACATCGTGTCATGATCGTATGCACAATCCATGGGCTAGGTGTTTTCAGGAAATGGACAACGTAACTGTGAGCATGCACGTGGGTGCAGCTGACATGGACTACCGAACACAGATGTACAACGTGCCGCTGGTCCCTCCCCAAATCCAAGAAGAAATGACTCACGTGAGGTTGGCTTCTCACAACATCGCGTCAGGAATGTGTGCACAATATATGGGCTAGGTGTTATTCAATCAATAGACAACTTAACTGTGAGTATGCATGTGGTGGCAGCAGGCATGGACCACCGACCACAGATGTACAATGTACCGCTTGTCCCTCCCCAAATCCAAGAAGAAATGACTCAGGTAAGCTTGGCTTCTCACAACATCGTGTGCACAATACATGGGCTAGGTGTTTTTTCAAGAAATGGACAACGAAACTGTGAGTATGCACGTGGGTGCAGCAGGCATGGACTACCAACCACAGATGTACAACGTCCTGCTTATCCCTCCCCAAATCCAGGAAGAAATGACTCTGGTGAGCTTGGCTTCTCACAACATCGTGTGCACAATCAAGGGGCTGGCATTTGCTTTAGCAATTCAGCGGATAATTTTGAATTCGATTTTTAAAAACCGTTGAAGGTCATACTCCCTCCCTCCCCTTCTTATTCTGACCCCACCACCACCACCACCACACACACACACACACACACACACACACACACACACACCAATCAGGTTACTAACACCAGTACCCAACAAGAACATCCAACATCCATCACCCAGCACTCACCAAGAATACCAGTCTACTACCACCAACCCCTCATATGTACACACACACACCGACCTCACATGCCTAGGCCTAGGCCTAGGCCGACTTGGGAGTATTTACCAGATTTTGACCTCCCCCAATCACTGCTCATCATTCAGGTGTGTAGACTTTGCCTTTGGTTAACATCATATGAAATGCTGTTCCCTTCTTATTATTAGGGGTCGGCTATGTTTTGTACTTATATTAGCGAATAAATCATATTAAATACTATTATATAATATTAGTCGGACGAGCCGTCTCACCATAATTTTGAATATATTTGAAAAACTAATATTATTGTGACACTGTAATAACATTAGTTTTTCAAGCATTAATATTAGTTGCCGTTCCCTACGTGTTATACATGCCCATGCCTAGGTCAACTGACAAGTGTTGACCAGATTCTCTCCTCCTCCTCCCTCCTCCCTCCCTCCTCCCTCCCTGCATTTAAAGGAGTCTCCAAAAGGATGTATTTTATTTCAATTCTAAAGGATTCATTTTATTTCAATTCAAAAGGATTTATTGTATTTCAATTCAAAAGGATTTATTGTATTTCAATCCAAAATGATTTATTTTATTTCATATATAATGTAGGCATCCACTGCTCACCGTGCAGATGCTTGGACTGGAGCTAGACGAGGTGTACCAGAATGCCCAGAAGCAGCAGCAAAGTGCAAGTGAAGCTGACAATGTGACAAAGTACACAAGTGGTGATGTAAAAAGCCCAAGCTTCACCGAAGTCATGGAGCATGTGCAGCAAGCGATGGCAAGAACTGACCCGAAGGGATACGCCGAGAGTCTGATGCAAGGCTCGAAGCTGCTCTACGGCCAAAGCCTAGCGCAAACGGAGGAGAAAGAGGAGAGAGGTGGCAAAGCTGCGGCTTCTGCGACGGTGAAGGAGGCTCAGACCCAGAAAGTGACCTTTGCGGGTGATGAAGATGCTGAGGATGGGTTGGTACGTAAGGTAGGGCACTAAGGGTTATTTGGGGCTACTTCAGGATATTTCAGGCTATTTGGGGCTGGTGGAGATGCTGAGGATGGGTTGGTACGTAAGGTAGGGCACTAAGGGTTATTTGGGGCTACTTCAGGATATTTCAGGCTATTTAGGGCTGGTGGAGATGCTGAGGATGGGTTGGTACGCAAGGTACGGCACTAAAGGTTATTTGGGGCTATTTCAGATGGCAAGAATGGGGTTGAAGGGACACATCGAGAGCCTCATGCACGGCTCGAATCTGGTCTACGGCCAAAGCCTAGCGCAAACGGAGGCGAATGAGGAGAGAGGTGGCAAAGCTGCAGCTTCCGCGACGGTGAAGGAGGCTCAGACCCAGAAAGTGACCTTCGCAGCTGATGGAGATACTTGGGATGGGTTGGTGATCACCAAGGTAGGACACCAAATGGGGTTCAACTCCCCCTTCGGTCGCTCTTGGCGTTGCAGGTTGTTGTCAACTGCGATGGTAGCTTGTCCAGTTGAGGTAAGAGACCACTCCCCACCCACGACAACGGGCTCCCTTAATACCACGCCCCACCAGGCGTTATCATTACCTTTTTTAGGACACCAAAGGTTATTTCAGGCTATTTGGGGCTGATGGAGGTGTACTAGTACGGTAGCCCACAAGCACGTAGACAAACCACCCCCACCCCAATCATAGTACGGTGACCGTTTGGTCTTCGGCCACACCTGTTTGGGGCTGGGTTACAGAATGGTTTACACTTGTTCTCCCCCCCACCCTTCACATGGACCACACAGCCATGATGTTTCCCACTGAAAACCCTGCCCCCCCCCCTCTCCCTTCCCTCCCCGTAGGCCACACCTGATTTGGGCTGGGTTATAGAACGGTTTCCGCGGGTTTCTCTGCAGTGCCTGCAACTGAAAAACACTGACGGACGCATATTCCCACCATTCGCCCACCCATGGTGACTTGCAGGAGGGGGCTGGGTTACAGAATGTTTTACACTTGTACTCCCCCCCACCCCTCACATAAACACACAGCCATGATGTTTCCCCCACTAAAAGCCCTGTCCCCCCCCCCCCCCCCCCCCCCCCCCCCCCCTTCCCTCCCATTAGCCACACCTGATTTGGGCTGGTTACATAACGGTTTTCCGCAGGTTTTCTGTGCAGTGCCTGCAACTGAAAACACTGATGGACGCACATCCCACCACACGCCCACCCACGCTGGCTTGCAGGAGGCCAAGCGCACTAGAGATGACTGATTAACTGTGGAACCTCAACCTGACCACACCACCACACCCCCGTCCCCACACCCCCGTCCCCACACCACGCCCACCCATGTTGGCTTGCAGGAGGCCAAGCACATTGGAGATGGCTTGTTAACTCTGGAACCCTGACTTCACCACACCACCTCCCACCACCAACACACCACACCACACACCCACACTACACACCCACACCACACCCCATACCACACACCCACACCACGCCCACCCATGGTTGGGCTTGTAGGAGTCAAGCGCATTGGTGATGACTTTCCCAGAGCATCGCAGTCATGGGCACCTCTGGACCGTTGGCACCACTCCATCCCCACCTCACCTCACCACACCATCCCCACCACACACACACCACCCACACTCCCCACCATGCTGGCTTGCAGGAGGCCAAGCGCACTAGAGATGACTGTTTCAACTCTGGAACTCCAACCTCACCACACACCCCCACCCCACCACACACCAACACCACACACCCCGCACTCCACACCCACACGACGACACCCCCATCACCACACACCCACACCACACACCCACACTCCATCCCCACATGACACCCCCACACCACCCTCACCACCACACGCCCACCCATGTTGGCTTGCAGGAGGTCAAGCGCGTTGGTGATGACTTTGTAGAGCACACAGTCATTGGCACCTCTGGCTGGAAGATGCCCTCCTTGATGCAAACCATCGTAGCGTGGCTGCTGGCGCCCCTCATTGAGATGGTGATGGGACGCGTACAAGAATGTAAGCAACGCATGAAGATCAGGAGATGTGGAACAGAAGGTGGTGGCCATGTTTTATCCTATGATCAAGAATGTCGAATTAGATATACACAAGCAGAGCATGAAGATCAGAAGATGTGGAACAGAAGGTGGGTGGTATTTACATTTATATTTGTGTTTATATTTAGCCAATAATTCACAAGGGCATGTTAAGCCAATGGCTCGTAGGGAACGGCAACTTATATTAGTGTGTGAAGAACTGATATTAACTAATATTATTATAGTGTCACAATAATATTAGTTTTTCAAATACATTCAAAATTCTGGTGAGACGGCTCGTCAGTCTAATATTAACTAACATCCACTAATATTATTTATTCACTGATATTATGTAACTTAGCCTTTCCCTAACAGTTCATAATGTGGGTGGGCACATAATGTGGGAGGGCGCAGAATGTAGGTGGGCACAGAATGTGGGTTGGGTAGGGTACTTAGATAGTTCACAATCATATAAATAAGCACAATAATTGTTATAATTTCACTACAAGTCAGCATGATCAGCCAATGGGCACAGAGTGTGGGTGGGCACGGGAGGTGGGTGGGATAGTGTACTTATCCGGATGATCAATGGGAATAGTCGAATAGATATACACAAGCAGGAGCATGACGAGCAGGAGATGTGGAACAGAAGGTGGGTGGCCATGTTTGGCCAATGGTTGAGGAGGTACGTAGGCACAGGGTGTGGGTGGGCACAGGAGGTGGGTGGGTAAAGAAAGTGGATGGCCATAGTTATCCTATGATTCAGAATACATGCACGAGCAGATAATGATTCAGAATATATAATGATTCAGAATATAATTATAGTTTTCAGAATATAATTATAATTATGATTATTTTCAGAATAATACGGGATATATAATTATAATTAATTATTATATAATTATAATTATGATTATTTTCAGAAATAATTATAATAATTATGTTATTTTCAGAATACGGGATATATAATTATAGATTAATTATTATATAATTATAATTATGATTATTTTCAGAATATAATTATAGAATGATTCAGAATATATGCACGAGCAGAGCATGAAGAGCAGGAGATGTGGAATGTGGAACAGAAGGCGGGAGGCCATGTTTAGTCAATGGTTCAGGAGGTGGGTGCGCACAGAGGGTGGTTGCGCATATTTATAGGTACCGGCATATCATATGATTTTGACCAAAGGCGAGTATGATATCATACAATTGATCATATGATTTTTTTGTATAAAATGGTGCTTTGGCCTAGTCAGACTGCCGGCATCATATGATATCACATGATTCTTATAGACATGATACATACTTTTTCTGTTCCCTACATATTTAGCAAACGGTTCACAAGGTGGGTGGACATTCAAGGTGTTTGCGCATATTTAGCCTCTTTGGCTACCCCTGGAGAGTAGCATAGAGATGTGGAGCAGCAGTGGTGTGGCCATGTTTAGACAATGGAATTCAGTTTAGGTGGGTGGGCAAAGAAGGTGGTCGCATTATTTTAGCAAATGATTACAATTACATGATCACTGTAGCACGAACTCAGGGCCCCCGTCGGTAAAACAATTGTTTGGGGGTCAGTTCATCAGTGCTTTTTCTTTTTAAGCCCTTCCTGCACGGTTGGGCAAGTCCCTTTAGCCTATTTTGACCACCCTGGACTGTAGCATACATACAAATGGTTCAGCAGGGGGCAGTGGTGGGCACATAATGTCGTCGCGCGTATTTTGCCTTCTATTTAGGCTTCCCTCTGGACTATTGCAATTCATACATGGCGCTGCAATATTACTCCATAACCACATAAACTAACGAATTGTTGAATTGTTTGTGATTCATTGCATCGCTCAGTAGTTCTGGTGGAGAACCTGGACATCACTGGCCACTGGAAAACTGTAACAAAACGCATGCATGGCTGCAATATCTCCACTCATTCTAATCATGAATTGTTTGTAATTCGATTGCAGTGTTTTTCTGGAGGAAGACCTCGACATCACCACGGCACCAAGAGATGGAGAAGGCCTCTTGCAATCTGGAACAATACATACATGGCTGCAATCTCTTCACCATAATAACTCGTGAATTGTTTGTAATTCGTTCACAGCATTTTGGGGGGGAAGACCTGGACATCACCACGGCACCAGTAATGGAAAGGCCCACTGGAAAACTGTAACAAAACATGCATAGCTGCAATCTCTTCACCAAAATAACTCATGAATTGTTTGTAATTCAATTGCAGTGTTTCTGGAGGAAGACCTGGACATCACCACAGCACCAGTGATGGAGAGACCCTCAGCAAAGCTGTCACGTTGCCAAGCGGAGCAGGGCCGCTGGTCTCCCAACATTCTTGCAGGTACGCTTGTGGCAGCAGTGATTGTAGTGACGGGGGTTTAAGGTACACTTGTGGCAGCGGTGACTGTAGTGAGGGGGATTGAAGGTACACTTGTGGCAGCGGTGACTGTAGTGAGGGGGATTGAAGGTACACTTGTGGCAGCGGTGACCGTAGTGAGGGGATTGAAGGTACAGTTTGTGGCAGCCGGTGATTTGAAGGTGACCGGAATAGTGCAGATGGTGGTGGGGCGAGGGTGATTGGCGTGCGAGCTGTGTTGTTGTAAATCGAAAGGATGTTGCCAGGGTAGGTACAAAGGTGGGCGTTTGTGGAGGCAGCGGTTATTTGGTAGTGTGGGGGATGGTGGCGAGGGCTGAGATTAGTGTATGTGAGGATGGTGCTAGGGCGGTGGCGATGTGGTCGTGTGCGTGGTGAAAAGTAGTGTACAGGAAGTTTACCAACTCAACTTGACAGACATGGACCCCCCGGGCTCCACGCTTCGCGCTCTGCGCGGGTTCGGGGGGCCAGCGCACTGGGGCTGCTACCGACTCCGCTCTTTGCGACTTGTCGCGCGAAAGAAAAAAAAACGGTCCGGCGACCTGTTAACACTTCTCCCCCCCCCCCCCCCCCCCCCCCCCCCCCCCTCCCCCTGCAGATCTGAACATCGTTCTCCGAGGACGCAAACGCCGTCACAGCTTGGACGTTTTGGCGAGACCTCAACATTCGACCTCGCCCCTTTCCCAGCCCAGCATTCCCGGCCCCTTCGCGCTAATGGCCCACCCAACACCAATGCTGGACACCAAACGAGCAATGCGACTTATGCCTCCCCTCCTCCTCCGTTTCGCATATCCCGCGCCAAACTTCAGCCCCTGTAAAAGGATTGGCTGGTGTTTTGGAAATAACAAAACATATGTCGCACCTAAAGGATACTTTAGGTGCGACATTATTCGGAGCCTATCGAGCTTGGGTCTTACGCTTCGTCTTTCCCAGGCCCGCAACCTGTATCTCCGCATGCCAAGTCGAGGCATTAAACCCATGTCGTCAGAGAAGGTGAAAGAAGGACGACGTACCCGCCAGTGCTCCCGAGTTGCTCCATCAACATCTACTACGACAAGCTCTATATGTCGCCCTACCCAGACGTGCAACTACTTGTCGTATTCAAGGATCGGCCGCATGTGGGCTAAGACTGCGGCCGAGTGTGATCATTCCTTGCGGTGGTGAACTGGTGTGTGTGGGAGGGGGGGGGGGCGAGGTCACGAAATGAAAGCTTAACCCCCGGGCAGTGAGTACTACGGATCAACCCTAAAGGAAGAAGAGAAAAAATGAACAGTAAAAGAGATGAGGAGATAGGGAGGAATTGATACATGTATGTGATGATGTTTACTGTAGTATGTTCTACAGTCCAGATGGGCCAAAATAGGCTGAAGGAACTTGCCCAACCATTATATCGGGAGGGTTCAAACAAAAAAAGCCTCAATACATAAACGCATGTAGCAGCGCATTTGTTGGCATGAGTTGACTTTTAGAACCACCGGTCGCCTCCATTCAATCCTGTTGATGATGATGATTGATGATGAAAGTGTGGATTGCTTGAAAGTTGTTCCTTGCCTAAAAGTTATCAATCTTTAGTGTTCCTTGATGAAAGTGTGCCCTGGTTGAAAGTGTGGATCGGTAAAATGTTCCTGATGTGAAAGTGTGGATCTTTCTCCCTGCCGTAGAAAGTTGGATGCTTAAAATGTTCCTTGATTGAAAGTGTGCGGGTGACTCGCGTGTTCCATGATAAAAGTATGATCGCGTTCCCTATCAAGTATGTCTGATCTGAAAGTGTGGATTGCTTGGAATTGTGGTCGCGTGTCCTTGTGGAAATGGGTCTGGTTGAAATTGGGGATTACTTGGTGTTCCCAGATTTAAATAAAGAGATGGTTTAAATATTACATGAACAGGACATATAATAAAACATTATACAATAAATCCGCAATAAATTAAATAAGAAATAAACGACAATGATACATATAATTGATTGAAACTGTGTTCCTGAATGCAGATTTAATACATATAAATAACAATAATATAGACAGAAACGAAACTATACAGATTGCATAGTGTGATCTGTGTTCCCTGAAGCAGGTTTTAAGTACAAATAATAATATACATAAATTATTTAGATTGTTTTCTTGTTCCCTGAATGCAGATTAAACAAATTATAATAATAATAATATGAGGGGGGGGGGGGGAGGGTGGGCAAGAAAAAGCTGCCGTACCTCATTATCCGCTTTAAATAGAGCTGGCCCAGGATACGATTACACTCTTACAACAGCTGCCCAAATCTTAATTGGCGATAAATTCCACGTTCGGGCGACCCTGTGAAAGATGTAAGAGCATAACTGGAAATGCGGCAAGAAAAGATCTTTTGAATGACCCCCAGTTTAGGGGGGGTAGGGGGTTAAACAACTTTTCCAACTTTATTCCCCCCTCGCTTTTGTTTGAACTCCATAATTCTAACTCCCATCTGAAATCAGACACCGTTTTGAACAATGCCAGTTCAAAGTCTGTCTTACCTGCACCTCCCCTTTAATGATATACATAACATGATTGAGATGTATTTGTGTCCCTGAAGTAGATCAAAAAAACAAATATGAGAGTGTGATCTGTCAGGGATTTGTTTCCACTATATATAGCGATTGCTAGTTTTGACCGTTTGAGCAAAAATGATCGCCCTTTAAAAAAGTAAAAAAAGTTTTTTTTGTCCTAAATGGCCTAAAAAGCTATACAAAGTATAGAAAAGCACTTAAAACGATATCCCGGGGGTGCCCGAAACCATTACAGCTAGGCAAACCCACTTTCAGATTTTTAACAAAAAGGCCTTGATCTGTGTTCCCTGAATGCAAGGTTTAAATCAATACAATAATGATATACATAAATGATGAGAGTTCTGTGATCCGGTGTCCCGGAATGCAGGATCAAACAAATATAATAATAATAAATATACAATAAAAATGATGAGAGCTGTTACGGTGCGGTCCTGAGATGCAGCTCCGGTACAAGTCAAGCCCCAACTGGAGATCCGCCTACCTGTTCTACGAAGCCATCGGTGAATACATGGCACATTTCTACTACAGACATCTGCCAACCCCTCGGTGCGCTGTGGCAGATATACCAGCATGATCACAGTACCCACACATGCAGCCCCCATGGCATTGTCTATAATAGAGATCCACATGACCTTACTTGTTGTCAAATGGTAAAATGGCTTATTCTATTCGAATCTATAAACCCCCTTAGGCAAACTCTTTTAGCTAGATATGGCAGAGCTTGAAAAATATGTACACCATGACCGCTAAATAGAAAACCCTTAAATCCCTCCTGTCCATATGTGTCTTTATAGTCTGCCATGGTGACTTTTTCCAATCGGCGGCATACGAAGGGTCCCTTAACACCCACGCCCCTCCTACTTATCCAGGTCACTTCCGTCCACCATTCATCCACCCACCCCTCATTTCCTGCTTTCCACCCACACACCCTACCACCCTTCCTTTCCACCTTTCCACCCAACACACCCCTCCTTTCCACCTTCCCACCCACACACGCTGACCAAGTCTGCAGCCGTCAGACATCAAGCTCTTCAGCTCTGCCAATGTTCCCCCTCAAGCAATTCCACTTCACCCTTCCATCCACCTTCCACCCACTACTTCCACCCCTCCTTCCACCTACCCAGTCACCCACCCACCCTTCCATCCACCCACCACCTCTTCCACCTACCCATCCACCCCTCCTTTCACCTACCCATCCACCCACCCACCTTCCATCCACCCACCCACCTTCCACCTACCCATCCACCCCTCCTGTTCCACCTACCCATCACACCCACCCCACCCTTCCACCACCCAACCCACCCTTTCCACCTACCATCCACCCTCCTTTTCCCCTACCACCACCCACCACCCTTCATCCACCCACCCACCCTTTCCACCTACCTCCACCCTCCTTCCAACCACACATCCACCCGCCCACCCTTCCATGCCATCAACCCTCCTTTCCACCTACCCATCCACCCTCCTTTCCACCTACACATCCACCCGCCCACCCTTCCATCGCATCCATCCACCCCTTCCTTCCACCTACCATCCACCCCTCCTTTCACCTACCACATCCACCCGCCCACCCTTCCATCCATCTATCCACCCCTCCTTTCCACCTACACATCCACCCGCCCACCCTGTCCATCCATTCAATCCACCCCTCCTTTCACCTACACATCCACCCACCCACCCACCCTTCCATCCAACCCACCCACCCTTTCCACCTACCCATCTACCCTCCTTTCTCACCTACACATCACCCGCCACCTCTTGCAATCCTCCATCACCCTCCTTTCCACCTTTCCACCCACCCAACGCTGACCATCTGCAGCCGTCAGACATCAACGCTCTTCAGCTCAGCCAATTCCCCTCAGTGCCATCACGCCAACGAGGTCGATCGTGAGGATGTCAGATCGCTCAGGCCGGATTTACTGCGCAGTAGAGGCCAAACAATTACGTCCACCTCCGAATCCATTCACACTGTTACCTGAGTAAGTCAAGAAGAATATTAAATTAAGTAAAAAAACTGTAATTAAGATAAATGGAATATTATAATTAAGCCTGACTTGATCTGTGTGAAGTCAATGAACTGGATATTCAAGACCTCCACAACAAGCTCCGAAACCAATTCCATTTAGTGTACCGAGTAAGTCAAAG
>CM039463.1:33582583-33587583 GCA_022414725.1 Microglena sp. YARC
CCGCTGTGGTCCAGGAGGACACGGGTCAGGAATCAAGGTATTAATAATAGGAAAAATGAATAAGAATGGATGTTGGTGAGCTGACCCCCTAGGGTTACACCCAGAGCAGGTACTTGGGCAAGATCTTTTTAAATGAAAGAGCATTCGAAACAAATTGGATGGCCCAGAGTTTGTTGTATGGTAAGATAATGACTTAACGCCCTGTGGAGAGGAAAGGGTCATGAACAGGTATTAAATAAATAGAGAAAATGTTGGGTGAGCTGAAGCCCCAAGGGTTACCCAGAGCAGGTACTTGTGAAAGATCTTTTTTAAATGAGAGAGCATTCGAAAAAATTGGATGGCCGCCAAGAGTTTTGTGTAATGGCTAGATATGACTTAAACGCGACCTGTGGCCAAGAGGAAACGGTCAGGAATCAGGTATTAATAAATAGAGAAATGTCTGGAGTGAGCTGAGCCCTAGGGGTTTACACCAGAGCAGGCACTTGGGCAAGACTCTTTTTAATGAAGAGCATTGAACAAATTGGATGGCCCCAAGAGTTTGTGTATGGCTAGATATGACTTAACACCGACCTGTGGACAAGAGGAAGGGTCATTCGAATCAGGTAATTAATAAAATAGAGAAAAATGTTTGGGTGAGCTGAGCACTAAGGGTTACACCAGAGCGAAGGTACTTGGGCAAAGATATTTTTTAAATGAGAGAGCATTCAAATGAATGTAATGGCCCAAGAGTTTGTGTATGGCTAGATATGACTTAAACGACTGTGGCCCAGAGGAAAGGGTCATGAATCAGTATTAATAAATAGAGAAATGTTGGGTGAGCTGAGTGCCCTAGGGTTTACACCAGAGGAGGTATTGGGCGGGGGAAACTCTTACTGTCATACCTGATAATCTTTTTAAATGAGAAGAGCATTCGACAACAAACTTGCGCGTTTGGCCCAAGAAGTTTGGTGTATGGTAGATATGACTTAACGACTGTGCAAGAGGAAAGGGTCAGGAATCAGGTATTTATAAATAGAGAAAATGTTGGGTGAGCTGAGCCCTTAGGGCTTACACCCAGAGCAGGTACTTGGGCAAGATCTTTTTAAATGAGAAGAGCATTCCGAAACAAATTGGATGGCCAAGAGTTTGTGTATGGCTTAGATATGACTTAAACCGACCTGTGGCCAGAGGAAACGGTCAGGGAAATCAGGTTTAATAAATAGAGAAAATGTTTGGTGAGCTGAGCCCTAGGGTTACCCCAGAGCAGGTTTACTTGGGAAGATTCTTTTAAAATGAGAAGAGCATTCGAAACAAATTTGAATTGCCGCAAGAAGTTTGTGTAATGGGCTTAGATATGATTAACGACCTGTGTCCAAGAGGAAAGGGTCGAATCAGGTATATAATAAATAGAGAAAATGTTGGTGAGCTGAAGCCCCTAGGGTTACACCCGCAGAAGCAGTACCCTTGGGGCAAGACTCTTTTTAAATGCAGAGAGCATTCGAAACAAATGGATGCCCCAAGAGTTGCTGTCATGGGCTAGATATGACTTCAAACCGACCTGTGGCCTAACGAGGAAAGGTCAGGAATCAGGTTATTTAATAAATAAGAATATGTGGTGAGCTGAGCCCCTACGGGTTACACCCAGAGCAGGTCTGGGCGAGATCTTTTATCAATACTGAGAGGCATCAAAATGAATTGGATGGCCCCAAGAGTTTGTGTATGGCTATATATGACTTAAACCGACCTGTGGCCAAGAGGAAAGGGTCAGGAATCAGGTATTAATAAATAGAGAAAATGTTGGGTGAGCTGAGCCCCCTAGGGTTACACCCAGAGCAGGTACTTGTGCAAGATCTTTTTAAATGAGAGATTATTCAAAACAAATTTGATGGCCCCAAGAGTTTGTGTATGGGCTAGATATGACTTAAAATTTCCGACCTGTGGCCCCCAAGAGGAAAAGGTCATGAATCAGGTATTTAATAAATAGAGAAAATGTTGGGTGAGCTGAGCCCCTAGGTTTACACCCAGAGCAGGTACTTGGGCAAGATCTTTTTAAATGAGAGAGCATCAATCGAAACAAAATTGGATGCCTGCCCAAGAGTTTGTGTCCTATGGCTAGATATGACTTAAACCGACCTGTGGCCAAGAGGAAAGGGTCATGAATCAGGTATTCATAAATAGAGAAAATGTTGGGGTGAGCTGAGCCCCTAGGTTACCACCCAGAGCAGGTACTTGGGCAAGATCTTTTTAAATGAAAGAGCATTCGAAACAATTGGATTGCCAAGAGTTTTGTGTATGGCTAGATATGACCTAAACCGACCTGTTGGCCAAGAGGAACGTCAGGAATACAGGTATTAATAAATAGAAGAAAATGTTGGGTGAGCTGAGCCCCCAAGGGTTACACCCAGAGCAGGTACTTGGGCAAGATCTTTTGTAAATGAGAGAGATGCATTCGAAAACAAATTGGATGGCCCCAAGAGTTTGGTGTATGGCTAGATATGGACTTAAACCGACCTGTGGCCAAGAGGGAAAGGGTCAGAATCAGGTATTAATAAATACAGAAAATGTTGGTGAGCTGAGCCCCTTTAGGTTATCACCCAAGAGCAGGTAACTTGGGCAAAGCATCTTTTTTAAAGAGAAGAGCATTTCGAAACCAAACTTGTATGGCCCCAAGAGTTCTTGTGTATGAGATATGGACTTAAACCGACCTGTGGCCAAGAGGAAAGGGTCAGGAATCAGGTATTAATAAATACCAGGAAAATGGGATTGGGTGAGCTGAGCCCCTTAGGGTTACACCCAGAGCAGGTACTTGGGCAAGATCTTTTTTTGAAATGAGAGAGCATTCGAAAAAAAAATTGGGATGGCCCAAGAGTTTGTGTATGGCTAGATATGACTTAAACCGACTGTGGCCAAGAGGAAAGGGTCAGGAATCAGGTATTTAATAAATAGAGAAATGTTGGGTGAGCTGGAGCCCCCTAGGGTTACACCCCAGAGCAGGTACTTGGCAAGATCTTTTAAATGAGGAGCAGCATTCGAAAATACAAATTGATGGCCCCAAAGAGTTTGTGTGTATGGCTAGATATGACTTAAACCGACCTGTGGCCAAGAGGATAAAGGGGTCAGGAATCAACTGGTATTAATAAATAGAGAAAATGGTTTGAGGTGAGCTGAGCCCCCTAGGGTTACACCAGAGCAGTACCTTTATTGGGCAAGATCTTTTTAAATGAGAGAGCACTTCGAAACAAATTGGATGGCCCCACAGGTTTGTGTATGGCTAGATATGGACTTAAACCGACCTGTGGCCAAGAGTAAAGGGTCAGGAATCAGGTATTAATAAATAAGAGAAAATGTTGGGTGAGCTGAGCCCCCTAGGGTTACACCAGAGCAGGTACTTGGGCCAAGATCTTTTAAATGAGAGAGCATTCAAAATGAATTGGATTGCCCCAAGAGTTTGTGTATGGCTAGATATGACTTAAACCGACCTGTGTCCAAGAGGAAGGGTCAGGAATCAGGTATTAATAAATAAGAGAAAATGTTGGGTGAGCTGAGCCCCCTAGGGTTACACCCAGAGCAGGTACTTGGGCAAGATCTTTTTAAATGAGAGAGCATTCAAAACAAATTTGATGGCCCCAAGAGTTTGTGTATGGCTAGATATGACTTAAACCGACCTGTGGCCAGGAGGAAACGGTCAGGAATCAGGTATTAATAAATAGATAAAATGTTGGGTGAGCTGAGCCCCCTAGGGTTACAACCAGAGCAGGTACTTGGGCAAGATCTTTTTAAATGAGAGAGCATTCGAAACAAATTGGATGGCCCCAAGAGTTTGTGTATGGCTAGATATGACTTAAACCGACCTGTGGCCAAGAGGAAAGGGTCATGAATCAGGTATTAATAAATAGAGAAAATGCTGGGTGAGCTGAGCCCCCTAGGGTTACACCCAGAGCAGGCACTTGGGCAAGATCTTTTTAAATGAGAGAGCATTCAAAATGAATTGGATGGCCCCAATAGTTTGTGTATGGCTAGATGTGACATAAAAGAAGCTGTTACCAAGAGGAGATGAGTGGGAAATGAATTTGAGAGTGTCGCGCAAGCCTTTTCAGACCCTGACCCATGTGTTTACACCAGAGCAGGTACTTGAGGAAGGGATTTTATAAAGAGAGCCACCATGCATGGATAGATTGTCCTAAGAGTGTGTATATGGTTAGATGTGATTGAAAACAAGCTGTAGCCAAGAGGAAGGGAGTAGAAATGGAATTGAGAGTGTCGCGGTAGGTTATTGCTGACCTGAACCCCTGGTGTTACACCCTGAGCAGGTACCTGAGGAAGCATTTCTCAAGAGAGAGAGTCACCCTGCCTCAAAATGTTTCCTCCAAAACTTTGTAAGCGCTCAGATGATATGCATACTGAGTTGTGGCAAGGGACAAGAGTAGAGCACGAGTATGGAAGTCCCACAGAACGAAAAGGTGACTAGAAGGAAGCATAACCCACATAGCAGAATGTTTGGGTGAGCATGCCACTAACTATAGACTAACGCAGCGCCTAATAATAGCCCTACAACACCTTAGGGTAGCCTGGAAAAGCATAAACATAGCCTGGAACAGCCTGGAACAACATGGAAAAAATTAGACCGAAAAGGAGTGAAATAGACGGACTCACTGACGTGACATATCGGACAATATCGGACAATATCGGACAAGTAACGGACAACATGGACAAGTATCGGACAATATCGGACAATATCGGACAGTATGGACAATCCATCGATAAATAGCCTGGGGAACGGTGAACTGACGTGCGAGGATCGATGAAATAGCCTGGAATAGCCTGAAATAGCCCGAAATAGCCCGAAATAGCCTGAAATAGCCTGACATAGCCTGGAAGACGGTGATTTAACGTGCGAGGATCGATGAAAGCCTGAAATAGCCTGAAATAGCCTGGAAGACGGTGATTTAACGTGCGAGGATCGATGAAAAGCCTGGAATAGCCTGAAATAGCCTGGAAGACGGTGATTTAACGTGCGAGGA